>JBBHKE010000803.1:43121-91073 GCA_037447655.1 Zygnema cylindricum | reverse complement strand
CACCACCATTGTCACTCTTTACTCTCTTGATTGGAGTTTCATGGAGTTTTTCGCTCCATGCTTTATATTGTCTTAAACAATCCTGAGCTTCTGACTTGTTTTTCAAAAAATACACCATGGAACACCAAGACCAATCATCAGTGATAGTCATCATAAATCTCTTCCCCCGGTCGAGGGCACTTTAGCTGGTCCCCAAATATCTGTGTGTACTAAATCTAGAATTTTTCTCCTTTATAGGTGGCTGTTTTGGGAAAGGGTAATCTGTGTGCTTTACCTTGAGCACATCCACTACAATCACTTATATTATCACTCTCAGTGAACTTAATCCCTTCCACCACTCCCATCTTTTTTATCTTTCTTAACTTATCTAGATTCACATGCCCAAGCCTCTTATGCCACATCATAATATCATGAACACCAGTATAATAAATTTTCTTTGTTTCATTACTTAAAATCAGCCTAAACATCATTTGGCTACCTTTCTAAACAATGAAATAGACATCCTCTTCAAAACTAACAGTAAAGACTCCTTCCTTATTGCTAGTAAAAAACCCGTTATCATCTAATACAGATGTAGAGATGAGGTTTTTGTTCAACTCCGGAATAAACAATACATCGGAGAATGCTACTATGGATGTCTTTCCTTCTACTAACACTTTTAGATCTACCGATCTTACAAGAGTAGTAGTGACTATCCTCCCATCTCCGTACTCTATCTCTACGGTGGGAATCTTTCTTATCTTAGTGAACAGGTGCTTATCCTTACACATGTGCATGGAGGCACCTGAATCTATAATCCAACCTGATTCACCTTTCAATCCACCGTAAGCACATTTATGCCTTCGTGGAATTTTGACCTTGTTTTTCGCCTCCAACTCCTCATCCAATAGGAGCTCATCATCCTCATCCTCAGATTTTGCCTCATGCACCTGTGTCACAAGGGCATTTTTTTTCCTCTCGGGGTTCCATTGGTCTGCCCCTCCTTTAACCGAAGCTCGGTTAGCTTAGTGCACTCCGCCATATAGTGCCTGATTTCTTACAAAAATCACATAAACCTTTGGGAGCCCTTGGTCCGAACTCGTCGCTTTTATTTTTTTGCTCCCTCCCCCCATAGTTTTCGACCGGTCTTCAGGAATCCTTGTTCCCCCAATCGATCGTAGCTGCCAAGGCTTGCCCAGTCATTCCTCCCTTGCGGATCTCAATCGTATTCTCTCGAACGAGAATCATCCCTACCACTGAGTTCCATATCCACCTTGAGTTCGGCAAGTCCTGACATGGTGATTATGTTCTCAACCATCCTGCACTTCATGAGTAAACAGTTAACCTTTTCTTTTTCACTAAAATCTTTTCCCGCACTGTCTAGCTCCATGGAAAGTGTAGCAAGCTCATTGCAAAAATCTAACATCTTCCCCCCCTTGTATACATACTCCTTAACTTTGTGATCAGCCGAATGTTGTTGTTGAATCGTACCACTTCGGTACACCTCTATGAGAGCCACCCAAAGATCGGATGCCCTTTCTACCTACAAATGAGGATATGCAAGACCTTAAGTAAGATGGCGGAGGATGAAGTGCTTTGCCGCCATATTGTTGAAGTCCCAGGTATCAGTATCATTCTCCTCGTTCCTTGGAATAGGAGACAAGAATGCCGAACCAGTTGCTATTGGTGTGGTTGTCTTCTTCTCCTTTCCTTTGTCCAACACCTCGCGTTCCTTTGTCTCCTTCGTTGAAGGTGGATCCTCTTTCCTGATGAATCTCTTTCCTCTAAACCCTAGAGGGATTCTAAGACTTGATGGACGCCCCACTCGTCCACTTACTATCCCCCAAAACCTTTTCTCGTATAGAGCTTCATCATCATACTTTCCCAGTATATGAAGCCAGTTCCATTAAAGATTGTTACCCTAGAGGGTGGGCCCATAACCTGAAACTGTGAGACCTCCATATGTCCTCAGAATGGAAAGCTTCCAAAAAGCCTCTAGGATAATCCTGACCCGTTTGTGTTTCAGCAAGAACAATTGCCACCCTGGGAGACAAAAACTGCGACCACCTTCACCCCTGTGAAAGGAATACTACCGTGAGTCGATAACAAAAAGAATCTCTGAATTTGCTCCCCTGAGCAGTAAGTTATGGAGGGTCAAAGTTGACCTTTTGTAGAGAAGCTCTCTGGGAGAGAGGGTCCTATCTACCAATTATTCTAAGTACTATTTCTCTCACAGACTTTATCTACTGATGTACGGAGCCAATCAAATTACACTTCCATACACAAAAGTACAGCTGCCGGTGTACTTTCTGTATAGATATTGTACAACATGGCCTAAAAGTCGACACATGTCATATCCGGATTCGGTCCCGTAATTCTCAAAGATGTCGCGATCCAACGCAATTTCGCCACGTGTCATCCGATGTGGCGATGATCACAAACTGTCGAGATTGTCTTCCGCGATCTCGGGTTTCTTCCTGGCCGTCCCATTGAATGCAGATTTTAATCAAAGTCGTCAAATATACTTGCGCGGTATTTGTTTCGTTTAAAGAAACAAATGCGCGGTACTTGTTTCTTATCCATACCGTAATACGTTCTTCTACATAACTGACTCTATGTATTCCGTAAGCTGTTTCCGTTAAATGAAATATCCTACGTGGAAATGTTTAAATAAAAATCAAACCCTATAGGATGTATCGTAACTTCTAGACTTAACGGTTAAGGCTACCGGCTACTTATTGTCCATAGCCTATTTCAGCCATGGATTACTCACGGAAACACCCACAAACTACCTCAAAAACAGTTGTGTTTCAGACAACACAGATTACTCCACAATAAACAAATTCACCTCAAACTGTACAATGTGCAGTATACCATATACACTGTAAACTCCCAAAGTTACTGCCAAATCCACCAAGGCATATAGAAGATATAAGCTTCGAGTTTCCCAAAAATAGCTGACAGCTTCACAATCTAACCACTTAGAGTGTTCACAGAATCTTACAAAGATACTGAAATACAATGAAACTTTACAAACATATAGATTCTATATCATAGAATAACTCCACAAAGTTTCACATGAAAACTCCAAACAGAGTGATCACACCAATAGGTCAAAGATGCAGAAAACATTCTGCCATTGCTTTGATAAACTTGACTGCGATACACAAAATATTCTATGTCCAACAAGTTATACTCAGTGATTTCACTCTTGAATGTACGGAGGTATACCAGCCGTACGGTATCTACCATCTACCTAAACTATTGTAAGTATACCCGAATAGTTAAAGGTATGTCAATCTGAACTGATCTATACTAATAAACTAATTAGCCAAAAGACAAACCAATGTTGCTCAGGATGTTTACACCGACATCTCCGTAATCAATACAAGCGATATTATCCGCAGCTGCGTTGTCTTGACTGCGTCGCAGCTGCTCCGTACCGGCGGCGCCTATTTCAATATTCCGTTTATTTTACATCGGATCGTTTCGCGATCCGCCGTCTATTTGTCACAGCTTGTTCACACCACTCAATGAGTCTTTTACGTCACTTTAATTATATCTATCCGTTCGCTCCCCCAATCCGTGAATCTGTTCAAACCTCCATATTAAATCCAATTAGCAGTTCAAACGAACTATCTCGTACGCACGAAACTGACTTTTCAAAACAACACTCCCCCGAAAATTTAGTTTCGTGCACCTAGAAAAATATGCACCGTGTAATGTTATGTTGCTACGCAGCGCTAGTTTGACATTGCAACGCAGTATGAATTCAAAGTGCAGCGTGTACTGCTACGCTGCGCTAGTTGGGCATCGCAACACAGTATGAATACAAAGTGCACCGTGTACTTCTACGCTGCCATGCTGCTCTAATTCGACATCGCAGTCCGAGCTGCTTCTCTTTTTCACCCTTAACTTTCTCCTCATAGCCTCATCTACTGAGACTAAAGCTTTCAAATTCTACACTCCCCTAAAGCTTTATACTCATTAGTCTATGTTGTATGCAAATATTTCCACTCTAATGGATAAACAAAAGAAAAAAATATAAATATATATTCAAAATTCTGTATCAACCTCCACTGTTCATCATACAAGAATTTGAGCAAAAACAACACATCACCATTGTTTTGCCGACGTCGCCATTGCTCTTGCTGCCCTCTGCCAATTCCCATTCGCTTGCTGCCTTCTTACAAAAAGTGTCCTTTAATAGCTCCCCTTACGCCATAAATGCATAACCCTTGAATATTTAGTTGCGTGCATGTGGAATAGAATAATCAGCGTGTAAGTGTCATACGTCACCACTCCTTTCGCTGCGCCGCTATGCTGCGTCGTTGTTCGCGACGCGAACTTCTTCCGATGATTCTCCAGTGCTTTCGCTGCGCTCTGCCATGTCTCCTGAAATTTTCCTTTCGAACAAGTCATTGCTTCCACTACCTGTTTCGTCTTCAAAAATACATAAATAAATCTTTTTGTTTCTTTTTAGCTAACTCAACAAGGAAGAATACAAATCTAAAATCCTACCAAAAACAAATCGAATGTCAAACGACGTTGTCTTTATAAGACATGCCTGTAATATAAGTTTTTCCAAAGTTAAGATTTCTCTAAATTCACATTCTAAAAAAAAAAAAAAAAAAAAAATGTCCTCCAGAAAATTATTTCTTCCGCTCTCTTATCTTGATCACTTTCTGAGCATGTTTTCTTCTACCCTTGATCCTTTGAATATTACATCTTATTTTTTTTCCCTTCATGATCTTTTTTCTTGTTTGAAAGTTTACATTTCTGTCACAATTTTCTACTCGTTTAATGTCAAAAATACTAGTTTTTTGTTTCACCTTTATGTTTTTCTCCATAGATTTGCTACTTCCATCAGCTTCATTCATCTGAGAAATTTTAATTTTGATTCTTCTTCTTTTCAGCTGCACTCTTTTAACTTTTGCATTTCTATTACATTTTTCACTCCCACAAACTTCTTTTCTCACTGCAATTTTTTGAACAGTTTTTCTTTGTTTTTCTCCTAGTTCACCAATTTTCACGGCCACCTTATTTCTAGTTTTTGCATCTAAGTGTCCATCTCTTCCTTCAACTCCTCTTACTTTAGTTAACAAACTTTCTTGTAAGCAATTTTTACTCACAGATTTGTCATCTGATAAGGTCACAGAAATCGTGTCCTTCTCTCTTTCGTCCTTCACCACACTATCTTCGGTGACATAACTCCTTCCACCAGTTTCAACATTATACGCCTCATTCCTAATTCCAGATTTCCTCATATCTTTGCCAGTCTTTCTAGAAAAACTGGATTTAATTTATTAGTCTTTATGTTTAAGTATTTTTCAGCTTCCACTTCCAAGTGACCTTCACTTCCTCTAATTTCTCTTACTTCAAACAACTCTTCCTCTTGTAACTCTTTGTTACTCACCAATCTGACATCTGGAAGAGGGACAGACACCAAATCCTTTTCTGTCACCTCCTCCTTTACTCCATTCCAAACAACACATAAGGTCGATATATACATAAATTCGTCAACACACGGTGTATGTCTTTTGTCATTTGTCGAGTCTTGTCTCTCACTCACGAAAGCACTTGATTCCTTTCTTGTTGGGGTTCGAACTAGGGTGTTGTCCCATCCATCTCTAAAATTCCCTGTAAGACATGCACTTTTATATGATGGACATACCCTGAAGGTATGTATGCACTTTTATATGATGGACATACCCTGAAGGTATGTCCTAAATCATTTCAGTAAAAACAATTCGTTGGCCGATCTCCGAACTCACTATTACCTTTAAATTTTTGAAACTGAGACTTAGATTCCTTTATATTCCTTTCACTTGATAAGACCCTTCTATTAGCCTCTTCATCTAGAATAACTCGTCTAACTACAGTTATGCTCCAATCACTTTTATCAATTAAAGTCAATCGATCTAGTGCACTCTTATATTCTTTAGGTAGACTTCTCATTAACAAGATAGCTTGTTGAGCATTTGTAAAGTTTCCTCTTGCCAAATCATTTTCTGCAAATAATACTTGTAAGTCAATACAGTGTTTCTCCATACTCCCTCCTACATACTTGTGTTCAACTATTTTGGTAACACTGCTAAGCCAATGATATAAAGACGTCTTTGCATACATACTTTCTAAGCACTTCCATAATTCAGCTGCCTTTTTAACACTTAGGTATGACATTACTAAATCCAGAGTCAAGGAGCTCTTAATAACCCTTAGACACTCATGATTTATACATTTCCATCCATTTGACGTTTTGGCCAAGGTACCGTCCACCACATCCATTAGTTCCATCATCTCGAAGTAGCTCTCGAGTGCACACTTCCAGTTGTGATATTTAGATCCATCAAATATAGGTAGCCATTGGTGTGGGCCCATAACCTATTGTCCATAGCCTATTTCAGCCATGGATTACTCACGGAAACACCCACAAACTACCTCAAAAACAGTTGTGTTTCAGACAACGCAGATTACTCCACAATAAACAAATTCACCTCAAACTGTACAATGTGCAGTATACCATATACACTGTAAACTCCCAAAGTTATAGCCAAATCCACCAAGGCATATAGAAGATATAAGCTTCTGAGTTTCCCAAAAATAGCTGACAGCTTCACAAACTAACCACTTAGAGTGTTCACATAATCTTACAAAGATACTGAAATACAATGAAACTTGACAAACATATAGATTCTATATCATAGAATAACTCCACAAAGTTTCACATGAAAACTCCAAACAGAGTGATCACACCAATAGGTCAAAGATGCAGAAAACATTTTGCCATTGCTTTGATAAACTTGACTGCGATACACAAAATATTCTAAGTCCTACAAGTTATACTCAGCGATTTCACTCCTGAATGTACAGAGGTATATCAGCGGTACGGTATCTACCATCTACCTAAACTATTGTAAGTATACCCGAATAGTTAAAGGTATGTCAATCTGAACAAATATATACTAATAAACTAATTAGCCAAAAGACAAACCAATGTTGCTCAGGATATTTACATCGACATCTCCGTAATCAATACAAGCCATATTATCCACAGCTGCGTTGTCTTGACTGCGTCGCAGCAGCTCCGTACCGGCGGCACCTATTTCAATATTCCGTTTATTTTACATCTGATCGTTTCACGATCCGCCGTCCATTTGTCACAGCTTGTTCACACCACTCAATGAGTCTTTTACGTCACTTTAATTATTTCAATCCGTTCGCTCCCCCAATCCATGAATCTATTCAAACCTCCATATTAAATCCAATTAGCAGTTACGCACGAACTATCTCGTACGCACGAAACTAACTTTTCAAAACAACACTACTGGCGTTCTATCGGTCGGCAGGTACCAGGATCAAATCCTGGTTGCACCATTAATCCTTTAAGTAAATAAACTACCATTCAATAAATAAACTAATATATTTCCCGTAAACCTCTGGATAGCCTAGATAGCCATGGCTCTAGCTTCCTCTCTAACTTCTCAATGACTGCGACAAGTGTGGGAGTTGGAGAGAGAAGTTAGAGATAGATTGCCTCGGCTTCTTTCTGTATTTCTATTTAGACCTAGAAAATACTTAAAAAATGACCATCAATATCTATAGGGGTTTGAAGAGTGGAGCGAGAGGCATGCTGCTTTTGCTGACTTCGTTTTTATTAATTTTCCTTTTATTCAGACCTTGAAAATACATACATTTCAACATAGTACACCCGGCACGAGTCAATTTTTACCTCCTTTGTCTTGTAACCACTATGATCTGTGTTGATGTTGACGTGTTCGCCTGATTTCCACCAAGCCTTCATCATCACTCAGGCTTTAAGTGCGCTTCCTCTTGTCCACGCCGCACACTATTTCGTGTTGGCGCCCTTACGTTTTAAGTTTTTAATATGTGAGAAACTGAGAACAAGTTCGCACGATCTCCTTTAGGTTGGGATTCCATTAGGCGATCTCATTTAACGTACAGATATTTCTACCCGTGGGTTCTATTCTGTCGGGCCAGTAAACCACATTTTATTTGCGTGGCTGATTCTGGCTGGTACCACATAGTCTACAATTAGCCAATTAGGATTTTCAAAATATACAAATAATCTTTGAAAGCAAACTTAGCAAAGTGTGAATGTAACGTACAGTGCACCGCCAATTGCTATTAGCGTAGTGTACGCTAATTCCATCCCGCTTTTTTTATTATTATTCTCCATTTGCGTAACTTATTCTATTTTTTTTTGTACGTTATTTAGGGTTATTTTCCAATTACCGTACAAGTCATCGTTTAAATATGTGGTGTACGGACAGTGTTAGACCGTACAAAATCATACATTTTTAAGTGAAAAAACACAATTTATTATTTTTTATTGGCCGCGAACGCATGAGAATGTGCAGTCTAAAAAAGGGATCAATTGCTATTAGCGTAGTGTACGCTAATTCCATCCCGCTTTTTTTATTATTATTCTCCATTAGCGTAACTTATTCTATTTTTTTTTGTACGTTATTTAGGGTTATTTTCCAAGTACCGTACAAGTCATCGTTTAAATATGTGGTGTACGGACAGTGTCAGACCGTACAAAATCAGACATTTTTAAGTGAAAAAGTACAGTTTATTATTTTTTAGTGGTCGCGAACGCACGAGAATGCGCAGTCTAAAAAAGGGATCAATCCGGGTCGTAAAAAATGACGTTCGCACATATTTGACCAACAACCGCATGGTCCACAGTGGGAACGTCGAACATATTCGCCTTTGGAAGGTCATCTTTTTCAATTATTGAACGTAACTGAATGAAATGTCGCGCCGACGTATAACTATAAACTTTCATATATACGGTTTCAACTCTTAAGTAGGTTCCTTGTAAGCATTTAGATTAACCGGTAATGCTATTTTATGGTTTTGGTTCATTTACCGTAAAAGTTTATGGCATAAAGGTGAGAATGGTCCCATTTAGTAGTGTTGGGTATCGAGGACCTACAGTCGATATTCAATACATATCGAATTTTAGGTATCCAATATTCGATATATCGAATCCATGTACCGAGAAACTAAATATCCGGATATTTTTGCGATTTTTTTTTCAAACACCCCCCCCCCCCCCCCCCTTGTGGCGCGCGCTCAGTTGGGGGGGGAGGATTTTCCGTACTATTCTCCGTAGGATTTTTCGTACGGTTTTTTATACTTTAACTAGACGGACACCCAATTTTGGCGATATATATCACGATAACTTATGTTGGTCCGGTACGATATATCGAGGAGTTTGCTCGATCGATATTCGATATATCGAATATCAAAATTATCGCGATATGAATTTACCCGATACCCAACACTACCATTTATTATAAAAGGCCATTGTAATATAGTGCCGAACACAAAATATTGTAAACGTTTACTTTAATACGGGGTTGATGTGCCAAAAAACTACAAATTTGAGTTATTCATTGAATTTAATAGAATAAAATAACAACATTTGGCGTTGGTGATATTTGGGGAGAGGAAATGCCAAATCGGACAGTCCATAAAAAAAAAGATATGGTCTTGACAAATCAGAACCAACCATTTTTTGGTGGGATTGACGCTTACGCCGTCATTTACACAAAATTTCAATTCATTCAAGAGGAAGCAGGCGAAAGGGTCGTCGTATGCTCCACTTTTTATCCATGGTTTACATTTCATAGACGCCATCGTCTTATTTCTACTTCCCTTTCTCACGTAATCTATATTTCTCCCCCTCGCCCTCACTTTTTCACTATGCCTCTACGTATCTGTTTCTCCATATATTTTTCTCTCTCATAAATTTGTCATCTCATTCTTACCTCTTACTAAACCCTCTTTCCTCTTTATCGACCTGCCATTTTTTCCTCCACCCACCCTAACTACTCCATATCTCCCTAAATCTATGGTAAAAAACGCTCCCTCTCCCGGTTTGCGTCTTCCTCTCCCTCGCCATATTCCTCGCCTCCCAATCTCCCCAAAGGTTTGCCCCACCTCCCCCTCTTCCCCCCTCCTCTCTCCTTACCTATGCCGCCCTCTTTTTTTGCCTCCTCTCCCCCTCTCTCCCTCTCAATCTACCTCTCCTTATGTGTTAATCCCGATCTCCTCTTATATCTTTATCCCTCTTCTTTGTCTTTTTTTCCTGATTCTCACCTCTCACAGAGCCAATCCCGCCCACTCTCTATTTGCCTCCCTCTTTTTCTTTTTATCTCCCTTCCTTTCACCCTCTCCTCTCCTGTCTCTCTACCCTTACCTCTTTCCCTCTCAATCTGCCTCTCTTTTTCCGTGAATCTCTCTCTTTTTCTATAATTTTATCACTTCCCCTCCTTTTCAAATTGAAGAAGCCTATCGCGCCCCTCTCAATGTGCTTCCCTCCCCCCCCCCTCGCCCCTTTCAAATGTCGCCCCCTCACCTTCACTCTATCCCACTCCCCTTTCCTAGCCCTTTGATTTTTTTTCAAAGTAGTTGTTTTGTTTTGTGTATATTTCGTTTTATTGTGGCTTATTTGTTTGTTTTGTTTTGAATTTGATTTATTATGTTTGTGGTTGCTAATTTGTTTGTCGTGTTGTTTTTGTCTTATTTGCAGGTATGACGTACACATTATTCCCTCTACATTACGAACCAAATGAGCATACAAGTAAAGTATAAAAGAAGAAGTGTTGAACGAGAGGGAGAAAGTGAGGGAGGAGAGTAAATAAGGAGGCGAGGAAAAGAAGGGAGTAGAGGTGAGAGAGGAAAGAGAGGAAAGAAAAAATGAGAGGGTTTAAAAGAGGGATGGTATGAGTTGCATAGATGTTTAGTAAATTTGGTTTTTTACTCCACAAATGACAAAAATAAATAAAATATGGAGAAATATAGGGAGGAGTAATGTTTTATATTTTTTCTAACGTTTTACATTGGTTATTTTTCCGAGATCAGTTTGCGTTTGTTCTGTTGTCATATATACCTCTTTACGGTTCCATAGTTATGGTTTATATGTACATTTGTCATTTTTTGTTTAACTCTCATGTGCCCCGTGAAAAGAATATAAAAGAAAGGAATTTGTCGTTTATGGATTTCTCTTATATTATCCATTTTTTTGTTCATGTTTTATATTTCTGTTTTTGTCATTTGTATTGCATAAATGACTTTGCTTGGTGTTTATAAATTGTGCTTTTGATTGATAAAAAGTTATGATCTAAGGTTATCTTGATTACGAGATTTAAAAAAAAAGACACATGTGAATTTTTTAACTACCGAGTTCAAAAATAAGAGACAAGAAATAAAATTGACTTTTTATTCTTGTTTTTGATTCCGTTGGACCAAAATAAAGAGAAAAAGTGGATGTTTTGTTTACTATTTCGGAAGAAAAAATAAAATTCGTATTACAATACATTTGTCTGTGCAAAGACTTTGCGTTTTTCACATCACTGACAAGTATATTTATGGTATAGTCCAATTAATACCCATATGTATAGCTTCTATTTGTAATAGAGCTAAAGTTGTAACATTCAGCGATGATACATTTACGTCGCTGAATGGTAAAACTTCTATACACTATCTGATTTACCATTCAGCGACGAGAGGTTGTCTTTGCTGGTTTGTGGCGCCGAATTTGTGCATTTCAGCGATGAGATTGTCTCGTCGTTAGAACTGTCTTAATGCCGGAGCCGACCTAGTAAGAAACTGCATTCTTTGTTGAATCTAGAATTTAACATGTAACCGACAAATCTCCATACACATTGAAAACATCATTAACATCCAACGCCATTAAAGTTTTTTTTCCATACATCATTTTCAGTATAAAACTTCAAAATGAAAAACAAAGAAAGATACAATTATATTGATTTTATCACGGCTACAATTTACCCGACATACTTTGACAAACGCTAAGTACAATTGTTGTCCATACCCTATTTCAGCCATGGATTACTATCGGAAGCACCACAGACTACCCCCAAAAACAGTTGTGTTTCACAGAGCACAGATTACTCCACAATAACCAAAAGTAGCTGAAACTTCACCAGCATGCATTATATCTTAGATAGTATAAATTCCTACAGTTACAGCCAAATCCACCAAGGCATCCGAAAGATATGAGCTGTAGAGTTTTGCAGAAACTTTTGACAGCTTACCAAACTAACCAGGTAGACTCCTCACAAAATTCAACAGAAATAACAAAACATAATGAAACTTCACACACATATAGTTTCAAGATTATAGAATATATTCACAAAGTTTCGCATCAAAAGAACAATTACACTAATCACACTAACAGGTCAAAGTTGCAGAAAAACAGTTTGCCATGTCTTTGATAAACTCAGCTGTGATGATAAAAATAGACTAAGTTCTACAAGTTATACTCAAAGAGTTCACTATTGAATGTACGCAGGCATACCAATCGTACGCTATCTACCACCTACTTAAATTAATGTGAGTATACCAAAAAAATTCCAGGTATGTTAGAATGAATGAATCTACACAAATAAGCTAATTAGCAAAAAGACAAATCTATGTTTTATAAAATATTTACATCGACACCTCCGCAAATTCCGCATACTAAGCGTCAACTTGCTTAGTCACTTGACGACAATTACCCGTAGCAAACCGACATCACATACGTACAGTCCACTTGGTAAAACATCATCATAAATAGTGTGCACCCACAAAAATATCTCGGAAGCCGTCCGCACTTCAAATTTATTATGAACTACTTTGTCGAAGTGATACCGTACCATCCAAAACTTGTCTATATCAAAACCGCGTCCTTTGCAATAAATGCAGTTGTCGCAAATATGTTTCGTACGGCCGGCTTTCATTTTCAATCACTTCAATTTTTCATATTTGATCGCTTCGCGATCCGCCGTCCATTTCCCATCACATTTCACGCCACTCAATATGTTCCTTACGTCACTTTAATTTATCCGTACATTTACTCCCCCAATCAATGAAACCATGCAAACCTCCACTCTACATTTTGTGGTACTTACGAACTAAATTTTGCGTCGACTACGCACGAAACCTCGCGTACGCATGAAACTTCGCTTACGCACGAAACTAATTATTCCAAATTAACAATCCCCCAAAAATTTAGTTTCGTGCATCCATGGAGCCACGTCACTAGCTGTCACACGTGTCATCAGTTGTTACACGTCTCCTCTGCTGAAATTATTAGTTTTATATGGTATTTTCTAGGTCTAAATTTAGTACAAATAGAAGAAGGAAAAAGACGGACAGCTTGCCTCCACCTCCTCTCTCTACCCACCATACTTGTCGTAGTCACTGAGGGATAGAGAGGGTGGCTGAGCCATGGCTGTCCTAGCTTAAGTAGACAGGGCTTAAGAGTGACTTATGTCACTCTCAACAAAAGGTTGAGTTTCGCAGGACTCGAACCTCCAACCGGCAGAGCGCGGCGTAGCCTTTAGCTCTAGCCAGTCTTTCGTAGAAGTCCGTTAGGATACATTAGGTTTGATATATATTTAAACAGTGTTACGACCATGAGTTCGATTAACGGAATGACGAACGAAGAAACATAGAACGAAGTATTATATAGTGCGAACATTATCTCGCACAAAAACAAATGAATCGGACATTTTTTTTGACAACGGACATTTAATGTCCGATTTAATCCGACGGCATATATCACTGTCGAGATCGCGAAATGGTCCCTTTGGCGTTTATGGATGCGGCATGACGTGGCGGCACGCGGAGGGATGACATTTGGTCGCAGGTATTCTGGCGAACATAAGGACAAGTTAAAAGAGGACACGCGTCCACTCAATAGCGTTGCCGTACATAGGCCGTACATAAAGTACATCGGTCATAGTACTTTTCTATGCCCTACAGTGATCTGATTGGTTTGTACTTCAATAGATAGGGGTTGTGAGAGGGATTTAGGACTTATAGGTACCTCTCTTCCTTTGAGATTTTGTATAAACTTGGAATTTTTGCCCACTCATAACTTATCAGCTGGTTGGTCGTTTTCAGTGATTATTTTTGCTACGGACTCGGGGAGTCCATGCTGCACATGGGTGCACTTAATTTGTCATTTTATCTGCCTAGACAGCAGTGGTTGTGGCTTGAATTGGGTTAGTGAAATACTATCTAGAGGCTTCATGTATTCTGTGGTCCAATGGAGGACACAGAATTGCAGGTTATGGGCCCACCCTCTAGGGTACCCACATTAAATGGATCAGGGTTCATCTATTCGGAAGCCATGATGATGTGAGCTTTGTGTGAAAAATAAAATTGGGGTATCGTCAGTGGACAAGTGAAACATCCACCTTCAGGAACTCCACCAGGATTTGGAGGAGTAAGGTTTCCTGCAACAACGGCTGCCTCGGCAGAGGAGGCAGATGATAGGGACAGCAGTGTGTCCGAAAAAGGGAAAGGGAAGGAGACACCCCTTACTCCTATTGCCACAGTACCAAGAGCGGCGACCATCAAGACCGCGGAGAACGATACTCAAATGTGGGAGGATGTCAACATGGCTGCCAAGAACTTCATTTTGAGGCACCTCACTCAAGCTTTGGCCAACCCTCATCTTCACATTTACAAGGCCTAGGAGTTGTGGGTGAGTTTGGTGGAGATTTAAAGAGCTGGAACTATTCAAGAGCTCCAGTTGGCTGAGCAAAAGCTAGTGAGTTACGCTTACAAAGGAGGAAAGATGTTAGATTACTTTAATGATTTTTCTTGTTTGTATATCGAGATGGAAAGTGTCGGGTGGACAGGTACAATGAAAATGAAAGTTAACACCCTTATCATGAAGTTACCAGATGAGTACGAGAACATAGTGTACCGAGTACACGAAATGTCTGATAGTTCATGGAAATGGAACATAGTGGTTAGGATGATACTTGATACTTGAGCAAGAAAAACACAATGGAGATTAGGAGAGGAGGAAAGAGCATTCAAGCTCTAGCAGCAGGAGGGGACCGATGGGGAAAGGACCCGAAGAAACTATAGAAAGGGGAAAGAGATCATTCTCTAGGACCGAGGCCCCCAAAGGGTCTTTGTCATTTTTGCAAAAAGCCGGACACTTCATCGCGGATTGTGTCAAGCTATCGGAGCTGAGGCTCTAAGAGAACCGTGGAGGGGGTTCTTCCGGAGGGAAGAAAAAGGCACTTGTGGTTACAAAAGTGAAAGGAGAAACCGAGGATGAGTCTTTTGAGGAGGATGGGGAGCTTCTTCTTGACGAGAGTCTGGAGGAGAAGGAGATCCCTTGCAGACAAAAGTGTGCCCTTGGAGCAATTCGGGAAGGTCCACAGGAAGGATGGATCATCGACTCAGGTGCATCGATGCATATGTGTCGTGATAAGGAACTCTTCACTAAGCTGAGAAAGATCCCTAGTGTAGAGATAGATTATGGGGATGGGAGAGTGGTTACCACAGATCTAGTGGGATCAAAAGATCTGAAAGTCTTAATGGAGGGTAAGTCTTCTATACTTACATTCTCAGATGTACTCTACATTCCTCAACTGAGTAAAAATCTTGTTTCTACGTCTGTGTTAGATGACAAAGAGTTTGATACCTTCACTAGAAAGGGAGTCTTTACATCGAAGTATGGGGATGAAGTTTACTTCATGGCAGACAAGGGTAGCTAAGGAATGTTTAGGCTGAACCTGAGTAAGGAAAAGAATAATGCTTACTATATTGGTCTTCCTTAGTTGATGATTTTGGATAAGCAGTAGGGGCATGTGCATTGTGATAGGTTGAGGGAAATGAAAAAGCTTGGGGTAGTAGAAGGCATTCAGTTTGGGGATAATGAAATGATGGATGATTGTAGTTGCTATGCTCAAGGTAAGGCTCACAAACTTCCCTTTCCCAAAGCCACCACATATAGAGGTGAGAAAGTATTAGATTTGGTCCACACAGATATTTGGGAACCTGCAAGTGTACCTTCCGTTAGAGGAAAGAGGTTCATGATGACAATAACTGATGACTGGACTAGATACTCTAGAGTCTACTTTCTAAAAACAAAGTCTGAAGCATCAATTTACTTCAAAGAATATAAAGCCTGGAGTGGGAAGTTGCATGAAACTCCATTAAGAGGATAAGGAGTGATAATGGGGGGGGATATCCCTATAACCCGTTTGAGGAATACCTGAGAGATGAGGGAATGGAGCACCAGAAAATTGAACCATATAACCCGGAACAAAATGGGGTAGTTGAGAGGTTAAATCAAACACTAAGAGATATTGTATGTAGTATGTTGGCCGACAAGAAAATAGGAAAGAGATTTTGGGCACAAGCAATGAACTGTGCCAATTACATTAAGAATAGAGTCCTTGCCTTAATTGTAAAGGGAGTGACACCTTTTGAGAGATGGGTTGGAAGGAAACCAGATATCTCACACCTTAAAGTATTCGGTAGCCAAGTTTATAGTCTTGACACGGATAGAAAAAATTGGAAACTAGATGCTAAGGGAAAACATGTATACTTTGTAGGATATGATGAGGATGTCAAGGGATATATAGTCTATGACTTAGCAAAGAAAGACATCATTCTGGTCAAACACCGAGTTGTCATGGATGAAGAGAAGTCATTTGACCCTTTCAAATATACAAAGAAGATAAGAATGAGATTTGAGTCTGAGAGTGAGGAGAACTCGGTCGTTCTCGAAAAGGACATGAATGAAACCGTGATTGCATATTCAAGGGAGATCCGAGATACAGCAGACTTACCGGATATCTCATAAACTCCTATGGACTTCGAGGAGATAGAAGAAGTAGGACTGGAACTGGCTCCCATAGACAGGGGAGCCGATGAGACATTGAGGAGAAATCCAAGACTTCCATCCATTCCAGCTTCGGAGTTTGAGGGAGGAAAAAGGAGCAGCAAAAGGATACAAGAAAAACAGATCGCTCATAAGGTAACTAAGTTATCTCACCTAGATGAGCCTCAGTCTTACTCGGAGGCAGTAATAGTCCTGAGAAAGAAAGGTGGATTAGAGCCATAAATGATGAGATGGCTTCGATCATGGAAGCAAATACTTGGGAGATAACAAATTGTCCTCCACACAGAAACCTATTGGGTGTAAATGGGTATTTAGACTAAAACCGAACTCAGATAATACCATTGAGAGATATAAGGCTCGATTGGTAGCGAAAGGATTTACCCAAAAGGAGGGGATTGACTATGAGGAGACCTTTGCTCCAGTTGTTCGGTTCCCATCAGTAAGGATTCTCCTCAATCTGGCAGCAGCGGAAGACATGGAAATTCACCAGATGGACATTAAGACTGCTTTTCGTAATGGGGAGTTAGAGGAGGAAATTTTTATGATGCAACCCGAGGGGTTCGTTGAAGAAGGAGAAGAGAGCAAAGTGTGCAAACTCATAAAGTTCTTTTATGGACTGAAGCAGGCTCCCCGACAGTGGAATAAGAAACTAGATGATTTTCTTACTGGTTTGAGATATATCCTTATCAACTCTGACCATTCTATCTATATGTTTGAAGATGAGAATGGTGTAATTTTTATTGCAATTTATGTGGATGATTTGCTTGTGTTGAGTAAATCTTTGGAAAAAATCAATAAGTTAAAGAATGATCTTGGAAGAAAATTTGATATGAAGGATTTAGGGGAGGTAAGATATATTTTGGGGATTCAGATGGAGAGAGATAGGGGGAAAAAGATTACCAGACTCACTCAGAAAATAACAATAGGTAATATGCTTGAGAAATTCCAGATGGAAAATGCTAACAGTTGTACCACTCCCATGGACTTGAAAAAAATAAGTGATGGGAGTGTAGTACGAAGAGTGATGATCTTAGATGATCAGATGAGTCCAGAAGACATAGAATTTATGAAGTCTATCCCTTATAGAATGTTCGTAGGAAGTTTAATCTATTTTATGAATTGTACCACATCGGACATAACGGCAACAGTTGGAGTACTCAGTAGGAGTCTTAATGATCTTAGGAAGAGAGACTGGGAGGTAGCCAAGAGAGTCATGAGATATCTGGTAAGAATCTGAGAGTTATGGTTGCATTTGGGAGGGGAGCACATTGATATCACCACTTGGAGTGATGCTAGTTATAGGGATGCACCTTTGACAAGATGCACTTCTGGATATGTTTTGTATGTGGGGGAAGGTGCTTGCTGTTGGAGCAGTAAGCAACAAAATGTGGCCGCTCAGTCTACTATGGAGGCTAAGTATATGGCGTCTTGTTCTGCTGTAAAAGAACTAATGTGGGTGAAGTCATTATTGCAAGAAATGGGATATATAAAGGAGGGAGTGCAGGAAATCTTTTGTGATAATTAAACTCGAATCGCAATTTCAGCCAATCCAAAACAACATTTCAAAGCAAAACATATGGACATAAGATTAAGCTTCGTAAGAGAAAAAGTTGAAAATAAAATTTTAAATCTTGTGTATAGACCTGATGAAGAAATGGTGGCTGACATGATGACCAAAGGGAGATCCGAGATACAGCAGACTTACCGGATATCTCATAAACTCCTATGGACTTCGAGGAGATAGAAGAAGTAGGACTGGAACTGGCTCCCATAGACAGGGGAGCCGATGAGACATTGAGGAGAAATCCAAGACTTCCATCCATTCCAGCTTCGGAGTTTGAGGGAGGAAAAAGGAGCAGCAAAAGGATACAAGAAAAACAGATCGCTCATAAGGTAACTAAGTTATCTCACCTAGATGAGCCTCAGTCTTACTCGGAGGCAGTAATAGTCCTGAGAAAGAAAGGTGGATTAGAGCCATAAATGATGAGATGGCTTCGATCATGGAAGCAAATACTTGGGAGATAACAAATTGTCCTCCACACAGAAACCTATTGGGTGTAAATGGGTATTTAGACTAAAACCGAACTCAGATAATACCATTGAGAGATATAAGGCTCGATTGGTAGCGAAAGGATTTACCCAAAAGGAGGGGATTGACTATGAGGAGACCTTTGCTCCAGTTGTTCGGTTCCCATCAGTAAGGATTCTCCTCAATCTGGCAGCAGCGGAAGACATGGAAATACACCAGATGGACATTAAGACTGTTTTTCTTAATGGTGAGTTAGAGGAAGAAATTTTCATGAGGCAACCCGAGGGGTTCGTGGAGGCAGGAGAAGAGAGCAAATTCTGCAGGCTCATAAAGTCCTTATATGGACTGAAGCAGGCTCCCCGACAGTGGAACAACAAACTAGATGAGTTTCTCACCGGTCTGGGATATATCCGAGTCAGTTGTGACCATTCTATCTATATGATTCAAGATGAGAATAGTGTCATTTTTATTGCAATTTATGTGGATGATCTGCTTGTGTTGAGTAAATCTTTGGGAAAAATCGATAAGTTAAAAAAAGATCTTAGAAGCAAATTTGATATGAAGTATTTAGGGGAGGCAAAATATATTTTAAGGATTCAAATGGAGAGAGATAGGGGGAAGAAGATTTTCTGACTTACTCATAAAGAAGCAATAGGTAATATGATTGAGAAATTCCAGATGGAAAATGCTAACAGTTGTACCACTCCCATGGACTTGAAAAAAGAAAGTGATGGGAGTGTATAAAGAGGAGTGATGATCTTAGATGATCAGATGAGTCTAGAGGAGAGAGATTTTATGAAGTCTATCCCTTATAGACAAGTTGTAAGAAGTTTAATCTATTTCATGAATTGTACTAAAAAACCCTAAAAGCCTGGGCGGCACCTATTCAGTGAGAAAGTGGAAGGGGCAAATATTATCCTAGAGGCTTTGCATAGGCTGCTCATTCTGTGGGACAATGGAGACCATATAGGAAACGATAAAATATATATTTGTAGAGAGGAATTTGTAATTAATAAAGGAAAATAAGGAAGATGAAAAAATTGTCAACAATTAAAATTGAATGAAACTTACCTGGTACATCGTTAGAAAGCCCTTTATCGGGTACTTTCGATCGCGGTTTGTGAATATTATCATCGGCGCCTTAATTCATGCGTTCATTCCACCCTTGAGTCGTACCATCAATGGCATGGACTCTCCACTGCCCGCAACGTCGGCGTATTTTACGACCTCGTCGCCGCGAAAGCCTAAAGTTTTCTTGTTGTCAATATTTACAATTAAATGGGTCCCGTCCAAGCTCTCCACCAAATCCTCGTTAAAACGACATATAATCCACCAAAAATATAGCAAGAAACAACAGAAAAAAAAAACATAAGAAATTATAATAAAACAGGAAACAAAATAAAAAACTTTATATGACAATAATCAACAAATGGTAGGAAAATACAAAGCTTACCCGAAAGAAATCCTCTTTTTAATACACCCATGTGATATGCCACGGATCTCTTTATGTATTCCTCCTATTTCGGACTTAATTGCAGTTTGCCCTTTTGGGCTCGGGCGACAATGCTATGCTTTTCGAAAATGCGTTGAATCCAACGCCGAGTGATTCTTGGCTTCGTCTCTTCACCATTGTCGTCGATAAAATCCGTGGCACCCTTCTTCTTCATTTCAGTAATGATGTAATTTGCAATTTTTCCCACAATGACAGTGGACAATTTCATGCCCGCCTTATGGAATCGATAGAATTCGTCCACTAAGTCCATGTGAACTTTCACCACCTATGGTAACTATTTCCTACCCGTTTCTGGTAACGCCTTCATTATCGCCACGTTTCTCTTTCCAAAACCCGAAGAAGATAAGGTGAGAGTAGTGTCCCTTATCCTTTTTAGTACTGCCACTCTTACTATGTGGAGTAAGGAAAGAAAAAAAAAATGACTAAATGTATTGAAGATTGAGAACTAAATTAGCGACGACATATTGTCTTCGCCTAATTCAGCGACGATAGTTGCTCGTCACTGAAATAAGCAACAACAATCTGTCGTCACCTATTCAGCGACGAGCACGTGTCGTTGCTGAATCAGGCAATCAGCTGTAAAACATATCAATGGGAGAGTTATGGTTCAGCAACAAGTGGAATTTGTCGACGATTTACGGATGAGGCGCTATCGTCGCAATATTCAACATACACGACAAATTAATATAAAAAAATTGTGAGTGGGTGGGTTAGCAACAACAAGAGAAGAAGAGAAGGATAAATGAATACTTTTTGGAAATCACAAACATACCGATTACCGCAATTTTTTTTGAGACAACTCCCGTGTGAGCCTCGTCACTTGTTCTTGTTGGGCGGCCAACTGGTTAGTGAGTGCCTCGATTATTCGTGGCCAATCCTCTTCCGTCGGTGGTGAAGGGGGGGAAATCGGACGTTGAACACTTGGTATTTCGCATAGACGGGGTCGCCTCACTCGTAGTTTTTAGAACTTATGTAAAACCGAGGTACGAGCCGCTAGGAGAGCCATTACCTTGGGAGTTCTTCGACAATACTTAAAGACGGTGTATAGTCGGGGGTCCCACGGATGGTGAAGGCGCAATAACTCAGGAACATTCACCCGAAAACCGCGGTCGTCATGAACAATCCACGTATGTCGAGGATCCGCCGGATCGAGTTGTCGTATGTGGGCAAACATTGAGCCTTGGTCGTCACCCGCGATGAAAAGCCACGTCGGATGAGCTGGAACATCCAGGGATGTCGAGAATTTCCGGACGGGGATTTTCCCTCGGGTTTAGGGAGCGAGGTTCACCATACCTCCACTGTTTCGGCTATTCGGCAACAAGAATGTAATGCTCGGCCCGGGGCACAAAACTGCCCATTTCCTCCTCTCCCGTGGGAGGAGGAAAAAACCAATCCGGATCCTCAACTCGATATGGAGCTTGAGGACCCGGATTACCCAATACAATGCCTCTCTCCCTATTCGGTGTAGGAGACGACTGGAACACGTCGTCATCATCCCCGTATTCATCCTCTCGTTGTCGTCCCCTGCTATCCGTACTTTGCTCATCTTTGGTGGCGGGCTCATCCACATCCTTCCATACCCGAATATTCGTGGGATGTTTTACCTTGGGGGTATGCTTCTCATCCAGCGGTTCCTCCCCATCCACAATGCTCTCGTCGCTACAAAAAGTTGAGGGGACTTAATCCTCGTTTCTTTAGTGACTTACTTTCCGTTTTCCTAACTTTAGTTCCCTCCTCCTCTCAAACTTTTATCCGTGCCTCACTCCCTCCCCCATCCTCCCTCTCATAAAAAACCATTTTTTTCCTTTTAATCCTTCTCCTCCTCCTCTCTACTCCTTCCCCCGCCTCGCTTCCCTTCTCCTCCTCAACCGTCGCCTCTTTTCCCCTTCTTTCCTCACCTAATGCCGCCTCCTCCCCCCCCTCCCCATTCAATATGTTCTCTTCCCTCCCCACCTCACCTTCTTCCTCCTCCTCCCTCTCATCACAAAGTCTGAAACACCAAAGTACTTCAAAGAATACCAAGCTTTGAGTGAAAAGTTGTACGGAACCCCTATTAAGCGAATAAGAAGCATTAATTAGGGAGAGTACACCTCTAACCAGTTTGAGGAATACTTGAGAGATGATGGAGTTCAGCATTAAAAAACTCTACCGAATAATCTAGAACAAAATGGGGTAGCCAAACGGTTTATTAGGACTTCCGGAGATAGTGTTTGTAGTATGTTGGCAGATAAAAAAATAGGAAGAAGATTTTGGGCAGAAGCCATGAACTATGCTAATTACATTAAGAATAAAGTCCTCACTGCAGCCGTTAAAGGAATGACACCTTATGAGAGATGGGTTGGAAGGAAACAAGATATTTCTCACTTGAAAGTGTTCGGTGTCAAGTTTACAGTCTTGACACAGATAGAAAAACTGGAAACTAGATGCTAAAGGGAAATCGGGATATTTTGTGGGATATGATGAGGATGTTAAGGGATATAGAGTCTATGACATGGCTAAACAAGATATCATTCTGGTAAAGCATCTAGTTGTCATGGATGAAGGAAAGTCATTTGATCTCTTTAAATACACTAAGAAAATCAGAATCAGTTTTGAGTCTAACAGTGAGGAAGACTTAGATCTTCCCAGAAAGGACACAAGTGAAAACGTGATTGCAGATTCAGGGGAGATCCAAGATGGGGAAGATATATTGGAATCTCCTCACATAATGTACTTTGTCGCCTCCCCGATGCGTTCGATTTTTCCAACGGTGGGGCGACGAAAATAAACATTTGAAACATAACGTTTCATTTACTAAGCGCTTTCAATATTAGACGTCGTCGCCCGTTAAACATTTCTTAGACCTTACGTTTTAGTGATGGCTACACGTTTAACCGGCACGAAGTCGTCTTTGGAAACTTCCAACGTTGAGGCGACAACGCATTGTCGTCGCCTTTTCGATTTCTCCAACTTTTGGCGACAGATCAATGTAGTTGCCTTAAATTCACAACATTCAGGCAACGACAATATGTAATCGCGTGTCCACTGGTTTGAACTCATAGCAAAAATAAATTGGACGACGTTGCACAACCACCCATCATAACGACAAGAGGTGGAGGGGGGGAATAATAGGGCATACACAAACATGCAATATGAGGGAGATACAATCAAATATAAAATATTCAACATGTCAATTCAATTACAAACAATGGGAAATAGCGACACACAAATTAGACAACCGGGGTTTGCTATATGAAGATAAGGACGAATGGTAAAAACTCTTATGTGTACGATAAACCCTCGTAAAATGTTGCGGAAACTTTTTCATAGTCGTTAGGATGCGCCCTTCCTTTCCGTTCTCATGACAATCGGCGATCATCCAATTTATTACTCAAAGTCGAGTAATCTTCGTTGAAACTTGTTCAACTTTTTAGACCAACACCGGGACGTTCCCGTATTTATCACACGATGAGTCCAAATCTCCGGTAATAGCGCCTTCCACGAGGGGGTCCACGTCGCGTGATCCCAATTCTTCACTCAGTGGGTCATGTCATTGGGTTTTGCCACCATCTATGTCCTCTTGGGCAAGAGGTGGCAATAATCCAACCGTAGCGGTGCTTTCTGCCGCAAAAAAGGTGGTAATATGGGAAGTAATGGGCCACATATTTGAAAATATTGGCCAAAAAATTATACAAAGCAAATAATAGGGATACAAAAGCCTAGGTAAATGGAGAATGTGGTAACAAAGTGCCATTGTTAGACTGAACGCAAGATATATATACCAAGTAAAAAAAAAAAAATGGGACAAAAAGGAGGGAAACCTTTCCTCAAACTTTCAGTGCTAAAAATTTGAATTTTAATGTTTGGCGTGTCAGTGAGTTATCCAAATATTTTAGACGACACAGAGAAAGCAGGAAAGTTTCAAAATTTTCATCAGTTTTGAGAGAGGGAGTATGCACGTGGTAAGCGACGGACGATTTTCATGAAAGAGCCATGGTAACTGCCTGCTCGTAATTGTATGTACGGATCGTTTTTGGAATGGCGGCGGGTATGACATCGGTTTTTGTCACGTCGTGCTGGAGCCATAATGTTTGCGAGGATATAAAATTGTCCACGTGTAATTTTAGGCGACCAATCAAAATAAGCTTGAGACGAGGTGGTTGTTGAGATTGTACATTTTGGACCAATTTAGAATAATAATTTACTCTAATACGTCATAACATTAACGCTAATACCGGTCACAACCCGAAGAGGCAAACGGAAGTGCAACCATTTTAGAGTTAATGCACATATTAGCATTAATCCACTCTAATAAAACAAAACATCGCGACATTATTAGCGTAAAGAAACCTTATTAACGTACAGTATGGAGGTACAACGAACAAGCGACCAACTTTTTAGACAACAAGCGTTGCGTAAACACTACAAGCGTACAAATTACACTTCTTACAACTGGACAAAAAATGTAAGCTTTACGGCGTAGCGCTCACGCTTAATTGTGGTAAAATAGTCTGACATGCACGTTTGAATGCTTTACATGACGGCGTACGATTTCAAAAAAGTATTACGGGTACTTATATTAGTGTAAGCAGGTTTGCGACCGACATTTATTTTTTTCAAATACCCAGATTAGAATTATTAAACAATTAGAATATATGTTTTTTTTCAAAATTTTCAAATTCTTAAGTAGCGTACACCACTGTAATTAATATTATACGCTAAAGAAACATCTACGCTAATAGCGATTGGCGGTGTACAGTATAGAAATGTGTATCCAAAATAGCGTTTAGTAATATATTTTTTTTGTTGCTTTAGGTTATTGAACTCATAAGAAGGTTAGGAATACCTTTTTTTTAATAGTGTTCTATTTTTTTTAATTAATATCGATTCACAGTGTACTTTATTAATGTAGGTATGCACATGGTTTCCCTAAAAGACAAAAACTCGTGGTTGTGGTAGCGAATCTAGAGATTCACATGTAGGAGGTGTAACAGTTCCAATAATATAATCCATCGAGAAAACTTAACATGCATACGGTCTCCACAAAAGACAATCCAAAACAAAGATGGCAATAGAGTCAACGACACAATGCAACCGTTCTCCAACAGAAAGATTGATTTACTTCTCTGGGGGTTTTCTCAGGAGACAGTACTGAAAAGCAACCTGTCTCCTTCGGCCCCAAGTGCCTTATACAATTTTAGTTTGTCCTACTGCAAGTTCCAAAGTCAAAGCAATTTAACAAGCCAATCAGCGGCCAGCAATTGTTATCGTCCTGACATAAGACAAAACAGACTGTACTACACTCAGGGCTAAAATATAGACGACTGGTTTCGGCTGGATTGGCGGCCGAAGGTCCTTTTATAATACACAAAATGGAAACAAAGTTCTGACTTGACGTGAAACCGCCTAACTTTGTCCCAATTGGCCCGGTTGTGGGGCCTGAACTAACATCCTACTGACAGCTAACAGTAAGATCTACGGGATAATCCCAAAGGTTACGTGTCGTTCTCTAATGTATCCCTCTACTAGAGCTACATCGAACACACAATATAATGGAGCAGGCACTTTGCACCGGACTAACTCCTCAGTTCGACCTCCGTTTAAGGTGAACTAAATTGCGTAGGGCTCCAGGGTGAAAATATAAAGATCTGATCCGGCTGATTGTCCTTTCCCGCCTCCGTACGCTAGAGTCCGTACACAGTGGAAGGAAGCCCCGGAAATCCTGGGAGTGCAAATGTGCCGAAGAGGCACACGAGCTTGACACTCCTATACCCTACTCACCTCAATAGATGCCCCCTTTTCCTTCCCTTCCATCTCTCCTCTTTCCCATCCATTGGCTAACGAGGTTGCCGCCTCCCGTTGCCTCGCTAACTCTTCCGCAATCACCGTAACAAGGGGAGGATAGCAACAGCGATAAGCCATCACGGTACGTGGTCACCAACTTTGCACGCTGCTTCCCTCCATAGCATAGCTTCAAAGACGTGTGTAAAAAAAAACTGAAGAAGACGCGGCTACGAATAGTGGAGGGGAAACTAAAAACTAATAACCTAAAACCCTACTTTGATAAAATGTACATACGAATGAAAAATCATACGATTTTGTGCGAGAGTTACTTACGTTATGAATGGTCATACACGGATGTACTTCGTCGCCTCCCTGATGTGTTCGATTATTCAAACAGTGGGGCGACGAAAAGAAACATTTGAAACATAACGTTTCATTTACCATGCGATTTCAATGTTGGACGTCGTCGCTTGTTAAACATTTCTTAGACGTTACGTTTTAGGCTACACGTTTAACGGGCACGGAGTCTTCTTTGGAAACTTCCAACGTTGAGGCGACAACGCATTGTCGTCGCCTATTCGATTTTTCCAACTTTTGCCGACAGATCAATGTAGTAGCCTTAAATTCACCACATGCAGGCGACGACACCATGTCGTCGCGTGTCTATTGGTTTAAACTCATAGGAAAAAATAAATTGGACGACTTTGCATAACCACACATCATAACGACAAGAGATGGAAGGGGGGAATAATAGGGCATACACAAACATGTAATATGAGGGAGATACAATCAAATATAAAATATTCAACATGTCAAATTCAATTACAAACAATGGGAAATAGCGACACAAAAATTAGACAACCGGGGTTCGCTATATGAAGGTAAGGACGAATGGTAAAAACTCTTATGTGTACGATAAACCTCCGTAAAATGTTGCGGAAACTTCTTCATGGTCCCAAGGATGCGCCCTTCTTTTCCGTTCTCATGACAATCGGCGATCATCCAATTTATTACTCGAAGTCGAGTAATCTTCGTTGAAACTTGTTCAACTTTTCGGACCAACACCGAGACGTTCCCGTATTTATCACACCGGGAGTCCAAATCTCCGGTAATAGCGCCTTCCACGAAGGGGTCCACGTCGGGTGATCCCAGTTCTTCACTCGGTGGGTTGAGTCTTTGGGTTTCGCTACCATCCATGTCCTCTTCGGCAACAGGTGGCAATAATCTAACCGTAGCGTTGTTTTTCGCCGCAAAAAAGGTGGTAATATGGGAAGTAATGGGCCAGATATTTGAAAATATACAAAAAATGTATCGGCCAAAAAATGATACAAAGCAAATAATAGGGATACAAAAGCCTAGGTAAATGGAGAATGTGGTAAGAGAGTGTCATTGTTGGACTGAACGTCGGATATATATACCAAGTAAAAAAAAAAATTGGGACAAAAAGGAGGGAAACCTTTCCTAAAACTTTCGGTGTTCAAAATTTGAAATTTAATGTTTGGCGTGTCAGTGAATTATCTAAATATTTTAGACAACACAGAGAAAGCGGAAAAGTTTCAAAATTTTCATCAATTTTGAGAGAGCACGTGGTAAGTAACGGACGATTTTCATGAAAGAGCTTTGGTAACTGCCTCCTCGTATATGTATGCACGGATCGTTTTTGGAATGGCGGCGGGTATGACAGCAGTTTTTGTCACGTCGTGCTGGAGCTGTAATGTTTGCGGGGATATAAAATTGTCCACGTGTAATTTTAGGCGACCAATCAAAATAAGCTTGAGACAAGGTGGTTGTTGAGATTGTACATTTTGGACCAATTTAGAATAATAGTTTACTCTAATACGTCATAACATTAACGCTAATACCGGTCACAAGCCGAAGAGGCAAACGGAAGTGCAACCATTTTAGAGTTAACACACATATTAGCATTAATTCACCCTAATAAAACAAAACATCGCGACATTATTAGCGTAAAGAAACCTTATTAACGTACAGTATCGAGGTACAACGGACAAGCGACCAACTTTTTAGACAACAAGGGTTGCGTAAACATTACAACCGTACAAATTACACTTCTTACAACTGGACAAAAAATGTAAGCTTTACGGCGTAGCGCTCACGCTTAACCGTGGTAAAATAGTATGACATGTACGTATGGATGTTTTACATGACGGCGTAGGATTTCAAAAAAATATTACGGGTACTTATATTAGTGTAAGCAGGTTTGCGACCGACATTTTTTTTTTCAAAGACCCAGATTAGAATTATTAAACAATTAGAATATATGTTATTTTTCAAAATTTTAAAATTATTAATTAGCGTACACCACTGTAATTAATATTATACTCTAAAGAAACATCTACGCTAATAGCGATTGGCAGTGTACAGTATAGAAATGTGTATCCAAAATAGTGTTTAGTAATATATATTTTTTGTTGCTTTAGGTTATTTAACTCATAAGAAGGTTAGGAGTACCTTTTTTTTAATAGTGTTATATTTTTTAAATTAATATCGATTCACAGTGTACTTTATTAATGTAGGTATGCACATGGTTTCCCTAAAAGACAAAAGCTCGTGGTTGTGGTAGCGGTTCTAGAGATTCACATGTAGGAGGTGTAACAGTTCCAATAATATAATCCCTCGAGAAACCCAGCATGCATTGGTACCGTGGTAGTCATTCAGGAGATATTCGTACCATCCCGACTCAAGGTAAGATTCCATTAGGTGAAAAATGGGGTTGTTTATTGGACGCAGTACGTTTTTGTACAGATTCGCACAATTTGTTTTTTTTGTCCGACGTAAGTATAGTTCAAAAGTAGGTTAAAGTAGGCCCATACAATATGCCTATTGTATGAAAAACATACAATATGACCTTAAGACCCATATTATATTCGGACTTATTCGGACCAATTAAAACATTCGGACCAGTTTATTTTACTTACACCGTCAGATTCGGACGATCGGACGGTTACTGGTCAAAGTAGCGATCTAAGAAGATCACATGAAAAGCCCACAACACAACTTACGATAAAGGTGCCGACCAAAGGCCTACCATAAAAACGCCTACTTCTGAACTATGGACGAAACATGGTTACTGCAATGTTGTCGGGATGCTCCAACATTATAGGCGTTAGTATTGACCGTTAGATTTTTCACTTTTTCAGATCCGCGAAGCAATCACGCAAATCGTCCAGTGTCCAGAAACTCTCCTTGCGCGGAGAGCTGCTTCACATTGGACGAGTAGCGTGAGTACACGTGAAATGGCAAAATAACATTTAATTCGAACAGGCGTTCACAAGCCTACACGTCGTATAGGCCATGTGCCGCGTGCCACGTTGGATGTAAGCCAACCGAAAATATCCTCGCAAGCTTCCACCGACCTTCAAAGTTTGCGACGTCTTTTTGCCATTCCGTTTCGAAATTTCGATTTACATTTTCAAAATTAATATCCAGCAGCAAACTTTTTGTACGAATCATTAACTACCTCCGCTGGTACAGATATTATTGTTCAGATTTTCAGTCTGAAGAATATTTTTAGCTTTTCAAAATGTGAACACTAACTACGTGGCACCAATCATAATTTCGAAAGGTTGTTTACTGGGCCAACACAATGGAGTGGACTGCCAGTAAACCCTGTCATTAGACGTTTCCGTACGTTTACTGGGACCACCTAATGGAATCGAGGCCTCAGTTTTTAAAAGGATGCCAGTTGCTTTTCGGGTGACGTCCGGTCGTTGAGGCAAGTCCAGAGGTACTGTAATGTACTGTAGCTCCTGGAATACCGTTGGTCCGTAATGTTTGCCGTTGCGACATTTGGCATTTGCTAAATGAAAAAGCGCTGCCTGGAATCCAGCTCACTTGTCAGCGAAATTTCAACTTTTCATGCAAAGCTTTTGAGTCAACGCTTCTTCTTTCAGCGAAATTGCCTTTCTGAACAGTATTTTAGTCGAATGTTTCGAGCCTCGATCATTT
The DNA here is from genome assembly GCA_037447655.1 of Zygnema cylindricum. Classification (NCBI taxonomy): domain Eukaryota; kingdom Viridiplantae; phylum Streptophyta; class Zygnematophyceae; order Zygnematales; family Zygnemataceae; genus Zygnema; species Zygnema cylindricum. The sequence goes on along the minus strand of JBBHKE010000803.1, from coordinate 61,127 downwards.
GATGTCTACAACTGCAGATCACCAGCACAGCTCCTGCTCTATTCAGTTTTCCTGCTCTACAATTGAGCTGGAGACGTTTTCGGCTGGATACTAGGTTACGCTCTCATTTTTTTTGAGGATCCTTTGTGAAGTCGCAAAAGTGATAAAGAGAACCTCTTTAATTTTTTTTGTCAAGATTCTACTCAGAGAAGTTATCAAACGAGAAGATTTGACAACCAGATTGTCTCTATTTTGGTATAGAGTACTCACAGTTTTGTATATTTTCTCCTTTTTGCAGCCATAATGCCATATGGCGTTTAGCATATCAATAAGAATAACTTTATATACGACAATTGCTGTAGATTGCTGCATATAACAGGATAGTTGTGATTTATACCGATTCTTAACTGCTTTGGAGGGTTTCAACTCTTTTAATAATGTTGCTGCGGATTACTTTAAAACCGACAAGTTTCTACTTGTTAAAATTTAAACATCTACAATGCACGATGATCAGCGTTATGAGGGAACTGATCCCGGGGCCTCGACTTTACTAGTCACAGTCTAGTCAGTATAGTAGTATAGTTCATAATTAATAAAATTGCATAGGTACAGGTTCTTTATTGATCAATTTATTGAATGCGATTTATATTGAACTGTCGCCGAGCTGAACAGGGTGGGAACTACACTATCACTCATTTGTTGAAAACCGGTAATGTTTACTTCTAAGTTTCCTTCCTTCCGGAAGGCATCAGGAGGATGCTTGTTTGAGATTGTTATTGTCTGTTTGTCAGTCTGGTTCTCTTATTGGTTAATGAAAAGCTTTGTCGGGCTACCTATTTTCAAAGAAGCTGGAGAAGGAGATGCTGCAGAATTGACGAATACTACGACGTATTCAAAAGAGCAGGTGAGTCAATTTTCTGAAATGTTGACCAATATCTGCAGAACATTCAAACGGTTGCAAGCAAAATGTTGACCTTAATCTTGGTGTAGACAATGAACCTTGACCTTGGCTCCCTTATGAACGAGAAAATTGCAATATATAAGAAAGTCAAGTATAAAACATATGGTGAATGCAGAGCTATGATATAGTTTTTCAAGAGGCAGATGGAGAGTTACCGCGTAATGTTAAAAGAAAATAAGGTAGACATCTGGTTATGCTTCTCTTCGAATGAAACTGTTTTTAGTCATGGCTAATCATTTGGCTAATCAACCATGTGTATTATGGTTTTTTATAGAGCTTCTGGTTATGGCTGTTATTATGTTTACTGAAACAGAGGTCACAATGGCCTCAACCATAAATTTGCAGTAGCATGCATGGGCAGTTGTAGCTTCCATTCCTATTGATCCTGACTCGGAGTAGAAACATGAATATGACCTGCTTGACATAGAAGGACGCCCTCGCTCTCCCTCTCACTGTCCTTCTCCAGCTCCCCTCTCCCCCATCATTCTCACACTCCTTCTCCCTCTCCATATCTTCCTCACTTTCTTAATTTTATTGTTCGTTTCTTTTCGTGTTTATGTGTTGAGCTCTAATCCTCTCTTCCCCCTCTGCTAGATGCCGTTGCCAAAACTTCCAGTGGATACGTCATCCTTAAGCACTTTATAATTCGCCATTTTCTTTTTTTGTGTTCAGGGACCTGAACGAGGAGCAATATGTCTGGTTGGTGCCGCCAGAGACTTTGAATTGACAGGGCCTTCAATCAAAGAGCATTTGCTCGGTACCTACCCCAATGCAGATGTGTTTGTGAACACGGTTTTGGACCATAAGACTCACACAGTGACACTCTTGAAAGATGTCCCGAATCTCTCCCGTATACATGTGTCTCCACAGTGGCCGTGGCTAGAAAAAGAAGCTCACAGAAACGTGCTGTCCATTGCTAATTCGCCCAATGGTCGTCAGGTAAGTCTGGCACTCAGTGCACATTTCATTGAATTTTTTTAAACAAACTGTCTTAAAGTATTTCCATGTAGTTGTAATTTTGTTTACAACAAAGAATGTTGTCCGGACTGTTTATGGTTCAATTTAACCAGTTTTTATCCTCCAAAAGATGAATCCAGCTAACAGAACATAATCTGGTGTGGAATGGTTTATGGATTTAAAATGGTATTGGATCGTGTACTTGTTAACAGAATGGTACTAGTTAACAGAATGGTACTAGTTAACAGAATGGCACTAGTTTGTTGTGTAATGAAACATTCTGGAACAACCATTCAAGTCGAGTTTTTATTTATGTCGTAAGATTTTTCTGTGGTTGTTCATTACTTTTTATCTTTTGTTTCCAATCGCCAGGGCCTTCTGCACTACTTTAAACTTGTCGAAGGTTGTTTGGATCTGATCGACAATTTCAGGAAAGAACACTCAGTTGAATACACCTGGATTATACGGACACGAGTGGACACTTTCTGGGACGGCCCCCCTCCTGTTCTGTCTGTCAAACAAAACACTTATGTTGTTCCCGAGGGTTCAAGATATCACGGTTTCAATGACCGATTTGGCTTCGGAGGTTTTTATGAGAGTCGCGTCGCCCTTAGCCGTTTGAGCTTGTTGGAAAAGTTGAATGTGAAAAAAAAAATGTCTTTAAACTCGGAGTCGGCATTCAAGCAGCAACTTTCCTTGTATGGCATTAAAGCTGTAGAAATAGATGTTAATTTTTGTGTCTTGACGAGGCGCGTTCATCATATTACGTTAAGTCAATGGGCAGTTCCTATTGTGGCGTTGTCTAGCGAAGGTCCAAAGAATGGAGCCAAGTGTGCCCCGTGTACTCCGGCGTCTGGAAATATGACGTGGAATAGGGAAATGATGAACCAATACATTAGAGGTTGGAGTTGGCCGGGAAAGAATCCTAACTTAAAACTTTGTTTGGTCAATGAAACATGGGAAGCGGGATGGGAGGCAATCTACGATCAGTTGGTAGGATCAAATTACTCTACTGTTCGAGAAGATATGAAAGGTCGATCATTCGATTCTTGTGTGAAGGAATTTACTGAACTCCAGTCTCTCCCTGGAGTGTATATCGGCCCTCCGGCAGAAGTTGTTTGTCGGATAGGGAGTTGGGGCCGACATACTGTCATTGGAAAATCCCGTGTACCTGTTCACCTAGACGCTTTAAACAGTTCAAGCATTGTTTATTCCGTACAGTTCGGTGACGACGTTTTGTTGGAGGAGTTACAGGAACGAACAAATAGTACAGTAGTCGCAGTTCATATCAGGTTGTCTGGGAGTAATGCCAATCAATATTTGTCAGGTTTACTAAAAGGTATAATTTTGAAAGATTGGGCATTTAGTTTGGAGCTTGATCATATTGAACACCGTCTATTGCCTTCATCATCTTTCACATCTCCTTCTGATCCCTTAGAAACAACCATGAGGAAAATGGGTTCAAACCGGACGGATTTGCTGATGTTAGCAGTAAGCAATAATACATTAACGACAATCACCGATGTTTTGTCGCAAACTACAGACTCGAGTCCTATTTGCCAGTTAGTGCTTTGTTTAGAACCAATGTTTACAGGGAGTCAGGTGATGAGCATATTTGGCACAGTGAGACAAGCAGTTGAAAAATTAAGCTTTGTGTTGGTTCACTGCACAGGAATGTTCGGTCAAGAAAATTGTGTATTTGTAAAAACTTCTTTTTGCTAACATTTACAAAGAAAAATTGTGTGAAAATCATGTGCTTGTTAAGTTTATGTACATTCTCTCCCTGTAAATCATGTCCCTGGCTGATACTCTTGTAAACACTTGTTCATAATTTAACTAAGATTTTCTAAGTGCTAGTTAAGGACATGTCCAACTCTAGCTTCCCTTTCTAAAATACTTAACATAGAATCTGAAATTACCATGTAAAATTATGTTGAATTTTCAATGAGGACAACATAGTTGAAATATAAAACCTCTTAAAATCTTTTTGCAACCAGGAGGCGTCGCGAAACTTCAGATAACAATTGTCCACGAGTATTTCGCAGTGCGAATAAAACAACAGAGAGCATGTGAGAATAATTTCTTAATATATTGAGAAGCTCAATAACGCGATATTTAGCTGATATATCGGCCGATAATTCAATATATTTTTATCGCGATATATCGAAGTGACACTAGGTCAAAAAAAAATTAAAAAGCCATCCCCACCCCCCAGTGGAGGGGGATATTTCTTGCGCTTGACCGTGCTATATACCATACGATTTACCACACGAAATCTGTATGGATCCCCACCTACCAAATGCATCGCTATAATTTTTGTTGGTCCCCGAGTGATATATCGAGCCCTCTGACCGATTGATATTCAATACATCGATTATCAAATTTATCGCGATAATTTTTTACCCAATACACAACACTAATATGTAGCATACACATTGAACAGCTTTCCGACATGAAAGAAGTGAAATTCCGCCCAAGAGAAGGTCGAATTAACTTATGGAATATATAACAAGAAAATAAAAAACTATGAAATTTAAAAACCATAGTGTAGTATATTTATCAGGAATCTTTTGAAGAGTCTCACGGTCCAAATGTTCCTGAAATAAACACCAGAAGACTCCTCATCTATTACTACTGTTTCCCTCCATACCTTTGTACTAGATATTTTCAACCGATTTAGAACGCCCTTAAATTCAACAATCCAACCTTTTCATACACATGTCGCCTACAGAGCTTTATAGGTCTCAATCGTTGAGCAACTAGCAATACCATTTTTGAGCATGAATTTCTCAGCCATGCGATGCTCCATAGCGAGCCTTAGTCGCAACATCGCTTGGTCATCAAATGGCTGTTGTTCTCTCGCTTGTTTTGACAAAAAAGATTTCAAAAGCTCCTCATCTTCATCATATGTTGTGGCATAAGCATCCAGAAGTGCTTTACAGCGTTGCCTGAGCTGTCGAGCTGCGAAAGGAACAGTTGAAACCGTCAACATATGAAGCGAAAAGCAGAGCCACAATTGCACACTGCGATAGTTTTGTATTAGAGCAACAGGACGATAAATTCTTATTGAACCTTTATCCAGGTTTTACATGGCAATCAACCATGTTCATGAGCATAATTTGCAGGCATGGAGGAAAAAGCACTTGGGGTTTACCGCCCGACTTGCGTGTTGCGAGTGACACAGCAGCTTCCCAGCCCGTCTCTCCTTCCAAACAGTTTTGAATTAAAGATATTTCCTCCCGGTCACGGGCATGCAGCAGCAAAACATAAAGTACCGTTTCTGTTGGAATACATCCTGTTGCAATACCAGTATAAGAATTACAGACATTGTTTAGATACTCAGCTATTTTATTCACAACGGTACAGACGTGTTGGACGGTGTTGTATGAGCAAAAACAGCATAACAATGGATAAACCGTATTCTTACTGCATGCAACAATAAAAGCAGCTATGGCAGGGCAGCTTGACCAACCAGAAGACAGCCAAATTGGCCTTTCGATAGAGGAAACTGAATGAAGAATGTCCTCCTTGTATCGCATTGAGGGCACACGCTCGTCTACATCATCTATCAAAGCCTGCAAGCCGCACCCTAACCTGACTTCACTTTTACCTTTAACTGCTTCAGTAGACAAACATGTAACTGAAAGAGCCCACATCCGATAGTAATGGATAAGAAAGAAGGACATGGTGCTAGATCAGCGATAAAAAAAACTAAATTAAAAGCTTCAAGAGCAGACCTGGACATCACTGTAAAGCTGAACCTTATCGAAAGGATTCCCTTTTGGCACAAAGCCAAACGTGATGAGAAACTCAGTCGACGTATGAGGGCCATAGTCTATCAGAGCTTCTTGCCCCGCCGAAAGCCGCGAAGCAGTTAACACCTCAAACATTTCTACTCCTTCCCCTCCGTCTGAATAATTCTGCTTTAGCATTCAGTCCAACATCCAAAGGAAAAAACAAAAACCAATCAATCTCCTACAACAAGGTTAAAAAAACAAAAAAAAAATCTTAATTTCTAGCTAAGTGTAAAAATCAAAAAGTGCTGTTCAGCTTCAAGTGACACCTTTGTGACTCACCTTATGAAAGCGCCAGAAGGCCAAATCTGAGATTTTACTGTTACGTCGCCTTGCTGAAGAATAAGAGTGGTTGAACATGTCAGCAAACGGCACAAGAATCTGCCCGCCAGCCTGGCTGCCCTTATCAGGGCACTACCAAATGTTTCGTTTAAACTGGATTGAATCCACAGCATATTCGCGGCTTGGATCTTCAAAGTCTTGGCATAATCTTCCTCCTCTACCCAGCATTCTACTCTCTAAATCTTTTTTGCTTGCAGAAGGTAAAAGGTATTTGCATGAACACCTGCAATACAGAACCCTCTCTTATGACGATAAATGCACGTGAAAACACCATTTGAAGCGCCCAAACTGCTGCTTCTGAATCATCATCTATAATTTTTGCACAGTCTTCCAACCACGCCTTGTGAGCCATACAATGGTTTTCCGCTTCGACACTCTGGAGTTCTGATATTTGCTCCACGGACCAAAAAGCAGGTGACTGCATCCCCAACCCAAAACAAGATTCAGCAATATCTTTAGAAACCAACCTACATTCTTGTTGTATAACATGAAACCAATCGACGGCACAGTTCAGCCTGATTTGCGTAAAACAATTTGCTTTATTTTTACCTTTCATGAGGTAGAAAAGCAGATAAGTGCAGAGGACTCTGAATACACCGCCCGTCGCTATTAGAGATAAATCACTCGAATTCCAGGTGGTGTTTTCATGACCGGAAACCATAAATTAGTGTTAATTACAATATTTAAGTAAGTGGACCAGCCACGTTGCAAAACATAATGTAGCGTAATTAATTCAAATAAAAAATTAATGCTTGTAATGCAGTAACTCTAATAGCGATTAGTACTGTACTTGCCTCGACATGCTTAGGCAGAAGGCTGGAGTACTGGTACCAAAGCGAGTCCGGTTGTCGCACAGCTTCAAGAAGCTTTTTTGCAAGTTTACAAATAGCAACTTTACTATCTCCGTCTCCACTTGACTCCACGACAACATCCAGCACGTGCCGACTCGGGACGGCCAATAGGAGGCCACCGGCTGGCAAGTCCTCGACTGTTAACAATCCACGCCATGTTCCATACTCTCCTTGAAACGTGTGCAGTTTCATTGGCATCCTTCCAGGGATTACTCCAGCATTTTTCCACAAGTCGTTGAAATTTTCTTCTTCAGCAGACTCAGAAGCTATGTCTCCCTTCTGCTCAGCGGCAAATCTTTCATAAGCCGATACGCTTTTTACGGAGGTGCTCTGCACAAGTCGACCTTTCTCCCTTACAACTGACAACTGAACTGTGTCCAAAGTTTGACGGAGGAAAGAACCACTTCTTCTACTCAGCGGTGAAGCTTTGCAGTGCTTCTTCTGCTGTCGCCTGCCTACAAATGAATCATCGACGTGACAGAAGGAAGTTCTGCAGGCTCGTGTATGGCCCGACAGAGAGATCATATTGTCTCACAGAATCAAACTGAACAAACTTTTGCTCCAGTCTCAAAAAGATGTATATGGCAGATGGTTATTCATGACAGAAAGGAATCGGACGTGGTGAGAGAAGCAGAGGTCGCAAACGGTCAACCGAAACCGTGACCGACAAGCGTCGCAAATCTCACACGTTAGTAAACACTATTCATTTCGCATATCTAAGGGAACGCGACAAATCGTAATTATTGGCTTATTCATACGTCGTACATATGTTAATTTTGTACTTTTTCGGTTACGGGCGGGCACGGTTAGTCGCGAGAAATCGAGTTTCGGTTAATTTTTATTTTAGTAAACGCCGGTCGGTTAACGGTTAACAATTTTGGAGCGTGACATAACCCGGTCGGGCGTCGGTTACTCAGATTTTGAAAAAAAAAAAACGGTCGGGTTTCATTTATGTAAAATTTTGACTTTTGCGACCTCTGGAGAGAAGCCGAAACTCTCCCTCTTGTGTTTAGACACCGAACTTTTCATAATGAAATTCATTATCTGTATCGTAAATATATTGACGACAGACAATTCAAAGCAGAGGTCGCAAACGGTCAAACGAAACCATGACCGACCGTTAACGGACAGCCCGCGCCGGATCCGGAACGGATTCGGTTGCCAAATTTTGAAGGCCAGGCGGTTGCGGACGGTTGATTCACAAGAAAAAAAAAACAATACAGTCAACCAAAAAACCAAAAAAAATGAAAAATTTGTACAAAGAAGGCGGCTTGTCCGGCGCATCACCTTTGGCCTGAAGCCCCCCCCCCTTTGTCGCGAAGAAGAAGGTGAAGAAGTAGCACAATAAGCGCACCGGCCGTTGACAGATGCCGGTGCTACCCGGCGTTTTCGCCGCTCTTACAAGTGCGCACACCCACGCCGGCGTTTTGCCGGTCTTTCAGGTTTGACGAAGGAGTTCAATAAGCGCACACAGCACTTGTTCTCGCTGTTCGGAATAGCGGCGCTTCTCGGCTTGTTCTACTTTAACTCTGTTGGCCGAAGGTGAATAATTAGCACCGGAGGCACGAAGTGCTCAGTGCGTAGCAGTGCTGCACACCTTCGGTGCAACGAAGGCGCGCAGCGGCTTTGGCGGCTTCGCACCAAAGCTTTGGCGGCTACACACCTTTAGTGCGGAGCCGTCAGCGGTATAAGCAGCATACCATAACTTATGCTTACAAAGGCGCACGTTGCGCTGCCCCAAGTAATGAAAAGCAGGGAACTACTGCTCCGCTGCTCCTTTGCCAAAAGCCGGGCCGTAGGCCGGTGCGCTTCTTGCACTCGGCGCCGCTCCGGCTAGACGCTCCAAAGCTTCGCCGCTCTTTCATACCTTCTCTTTGGAGGCCCACAAGCCTCACATTTTGATCCTTCAGTGGTATACTTCCCCCTTAGCTCATTCGAGATTTGAGCGTCATCAAATTTCGGAAGTCGGATTTGTCTCAACTGGGATTGAGACATTTTGGCGGTTTCAGAGCGTGGAGTAGGTTTATAGGTTTCTTTAGTGACCGGGGTTCGGTCTCCTTCTCCGCTTCTTTGCTTGCGTTCTTGCTGTTTCCTTGTTCTTTCCGCACGCTCCCTCTCAAACTCCTTCTGCTTGATGGCAAGTTCTGGTTTTAGCTTTCGGGGGCACCTCTTCCATCCGTGACCCGGCTGGTTACAGTTCAGGCAGTCCTAAAGAAAAACTTTTTCATCTCCCACCATTGCAGGTTCTGGTCGGGCATCCGCTTCTTGTTTCCCCTTAAGCTTCCGCAAAGCTTGCAGTTCTGTCTGTTTGTCGTGGCTGAGCGATGTTTCCCCGGCGAAACCTGCAAAGTTGGCTGTGGATTTCCCGGTAACAGCCTTTTCTCGTGCCTCGCTATTATTAAAATGATCATACAATTTCATAGCAGCCAATGAAATTTCTTGAGCTGTGGGATTGTGATCGAGTATAGCTTGACTAGCACTCCAATTGTCCAGAGCTGCCTGTCGCGTTGGCCCGAAGGAATTTCGAACAGCGACATAATATTTGGTGGCCATAGCCGGTGTATCGATGGTGGACAGTTTGGTCTTCTGGTAGAGGCTGGAGAGGCGGTTGAACAGCGTCTGGGGAGTTTCATTCTTCAAACTGCGGAAGTCTATGAACTCCTTGATGGCAGTTTCGTTCCTTTCTGTGTAAAGGAGTCTCCAAGCGTCCAGAAGAGTGGTACAGGGATTAGGATTGGCAACCATCCGAGTGGCCGCTTCGGCTCCCTGTACAACCTGAAGGTGGTTGACATAGGCCCTGCCTTGGGCCTGAAGTTTCATATCCATGGTGAAAGTGGGGGTGAGAGGGTTGCGGCTGCGGCGGCCAGATCGGCTGCTGCTTGAAGAGCCTCGGCGTCCAGATCCGGATCCGATATTTTGATACTGGGGGCCATCAACAGAGGTTGACGTTCCTTGTAATCGGCCAAAGCTCCTCCGGCTAGATAATTGACCATCATCGGAAACAGGGTTGTTTCAAAATCTGCAGGAATGGCCCCTCCCTTGTATTTGTTGATTTCACATTGGGTGAACGACTTCCACAACAATTCGAAATCAGAGAGAGCGATTCCCGAGCTATCTCCTATGAAGATCCTTACGTCCCCCATTTCTTTTCCCTCCTCTGCAAGGTTGGTGAACTGTGAAGAGGAGGTTCCGGTTGGGCTAACAAACTGAACCGGTGAGATTACCCCTGGATCTGCGTTGTCTGGTTCGGGCCCGACTCCTTCTTCGGTAGAGGGAGCGGTCTGACGAGAGATAGTACTTCCCCCCACTGAGAAAGTTACGGTTACTGGTGGGATAGTGAGATGACCAGTATCTCCTTGGAGTTGGCCCTTGGGAAACGAGGAGCTTATCACCTTGGGAAAAGCTGCCCGAAGTCCTGCCCCTCTATACCCAGGAGATGCATGTTCCCCCCGGCGAACTGTTTCCACCGAGGGAATGTTGAGAATAGGTTTAGTCACCGGTGGTTCTTGAGGGATTGGTGGAGAAGGGGATGGAGATGGCCGAGGACTACGAGGGAAAGGGGTCAGTCTCCGTGTACGCCTGCTGGAGGTTTCTGGTGGCGGAGTTCCTTCGGTGGAACCGGGAGAACGTCGGTGAGGAGGAGAGTAGGCAGGAACGTCGTACTTGTAGGGTAAGACAGGTGGTCCCGGTGACCCACGAACCGCAGCGGCCGGAGAAACAGGAGGTGAAGGAGAGGATGGCTGAGGTGGCGATGGAGGAGGAGTGGTAAGTCCGAGGGAAATGTGTAGTCTCTGGTCGGGTTGTAGCTGCACCACGGCTTCCACGGTAGAAGATCCCTTGACCGAGACAGCTGTAGGGAGACCTGTAGCTGCGGCTACCGGACTTTTCGGCAAATCTGCACCCACCCCACTTTTGTTAGGCCCTGTTGTTTCCTCCCCTTCCCGCTGAAGAGGAGATTCTGGTCTCGGTTCTGGTGAAGTCCGAGGATCTCGCGTGACGGGAGGAGTTGCCTGATCCGGAGGTTGTACTTCCGTCGCGGGACTTGTCCTACGGGAAGATGCTACCTGTCCATTAAGGATTCCCCCAGATCTCCGTCTAGCCTCCCGTATCAGGATCAGCTCCTGTTCCAATGCTCTCTTCCTTTCCTCTTCAAGGGCATCCCAATCTATTGCGACGGGTCTGACCCCCGCCGTAGCCTTATCCTGCGATCGCAGAATCTCAACCAATTTCTGGGTGCTGCTCACCACACCCGAGAGATCCGCAATCCCCAAACCGGGTACCTCAGGGTCCGTAGGCCTGGAACGCCATAGTCCTTCGGATGGTCGAACAACTGGGCCCGAAGGAGGCATAGAACTCTGGGAAACTGAGGCAGAAGGAAAGAACGGCTCGTCTTTGACCAGGGGAGCGAATCGACCTTTGCTGTCCCGATGGCTGAACCGGAAATCTTTCTTAGGCTCAGGTACCTTTCGCTTGCTACTCTCTTCCCTGGTCCGGCCCTGAGAAGTTGCTATGCCCCTAGATGGTCTACTAGTAGCAGTTTCCTGAGATATGGTGGGCTGTGGTCGTGAAGTGGACGGCATCTCCGATGGCTCTCGGGCTGAGATGGGAGAGCCACTCTCGGACGAGCTACTCAGAATCTCCACTACTCCTCCCACGGGGCGTATGATCCGGGCTCGATCACTTCTGGCAACCCGCTGCACCAGCTCCTTCTTAACCTTCAACTCATGTATATTGTGAAGGGCTAGAATCTCCTTACGACCGGGTCGGTTAGGGTCCGACAAGAGTTCAGGATCCATGTATGTCTCCACTATTGGAGCCTTAGACCTGGTATAACGTACCACCTCAAGAGGGTGGCCTGGGACCGCTTCCTTGTGAGCCAAACCCTTTCTACGAGATCGGGGAGATAAAGGTTGTTTTTCTTCCTTCCCAGTGGCCCAAGCCCTAGCGGCCTCGGACAACGTCGGAAAGTTTTCAGGGGAAAAGACTGGAGGAGGTGGAGGTGAGGGTTGCCTCTCCGTCGGCCTTGGAGGAGTCCCGACGACAACCGGCGGGGGCATCATCCCCTTAAGAAAGTGTTAAATGTTCAAAGCAGAGGTGAAAGGGACCGATCCCTCAGGCACCTGGGACTCTTCCTCTCGTGCCACCCCTTCTTGTCTTTCATGTTCTTCCGGACTAACACCGGAAGGATCCCTATCCAGAGATTCTCCTCGGCCCATGACTTACACAAGCAGATGAGCTAGATTTCTTGGATAAAATACACCACCCTTAGCAGCTATCCTCTTAAACAAAAGGGGACAGGTTGCTTTTCAACACTGTGCTGCTTCGCTGAAAGCCCTCTAAATGCCACACTCCCAGCTACTCTCCAAAGAATAGGAAGGAAATGAGAGTCGTCCGTTCCTTCCCGCAAAAACTCCGGACAGACTCAAAGATAACCACAAGAGTGTGCAAATAACTCCCACGCAGAAACATAGAAAATAACAAATATCGGCTTTTCAGATTAAACAATATCACCTTGCCCCAGAGAAAGGAATTAAAGATAGAAATGAATGATAATGGTGAAGCGAATTCACATACCCCGGAGTGCAACGATGACCAAACTCAGCAGAGGAAAACCTCTCCCAATGGCCCTGAAAACAGGTATGAGTCTCCCTCACCCCTCCCGGTTCCACCGCACGGATCCGACAAGACTCTTCCTAGTTTCAAACAGCGAAAGTCCAAACCGCCCAAAGAGAAGATAGTGCCAACTACCCACCCGTGCTACGGTCTCCACAAAAGACAATTCAAAACAAAGATGGCAATAGAGTCAACGACACAATGCAACCGTTCTCCAACAGAAAGATTGATTTACTTCTCTGGGGGTTTTCTCAGGAGACAGTGCTGAAAAGCAACCTGTCTCCTTCAGCCCCAAGTGCCTTATACAATTTTAGTTTGTCCTACTGCAAGTTCCAAAGTCAAAGCAATTTAACAAGCCAATCAGCGGCCAGCAATTGTTATCGTCCTGACATAAGACAAAACAGACTGTACTACACTCAGGGCTGAAATATTGACGACTGGTTCCGGCTGGATTGGCGGCCGAAGGTCCTTCTATAATACACATAATGGAAACAAAGTTCTGACTTGACGTGAAACCGCCTAACTTTGTCCCAATTGGCCCGGTTGTGGGGCCTGAACTAACATCCTACTGACAGCTAACAGTAAGATCAACGGGATAATCCCAAAGGTTACGTGTCGTTCCCTAATGTATCCCTCTACTAGAGCTACATCGAACACACAATATAATGGAGCAGGCACTTTGCACCGGACTAACTCCTCAGTTTGACCTCCGTTTAAGGTGAACTAAATTGCGTAGGGCTCCAGGGTGAAAATATAAAGATCTGATCCGGCTGATTGTCCTTTCCCGCCTCCGTACGCTAGAGTCCGTACACAGTGGAAGGAAGCCCCGGAAATCCTGGGAGTGCAAATGTGCCGAAGAGGCACACGAGCTTGACATTACCAATTATAAATGTTGATTTTTCGAAAAAGGTTTTATACATATTCGACCGCTGAAATGTAGAAAAGTAAATTGAGCCACCAACAATGGCAACACCCAATTTTTTAAAGCCTTGTTTTTCTCACAAAGAGATTATGCTCGAAAAAACGCACAACTTCATTTGTCATATTCAATATCTTTCTGCTTTGGTCTTTTTTGTTAATTCTTGTTTGTCGGGCCGATCACCCTCCTCCTAAAATGTTTTAATCAAACAAGCTATTTTTGCATCAACGTGTGAAAAGTGATAGGTTGTAATCGTCAATATAGGTACGACAGTTTTCGTTTAGGTTATAATACGATTCGATTTGTAAACATTATAAAATCTACCACCGTTGTGAATTGGCAAATTTTCATATCGCAATAACTCTCATATGCGATATTATTGGTTATCGAACAGCAAGAGCGACTGGGTTTACGGGACGATTGAATTTGTTATACCAATATATGCAATAAGATGGTTTTTAGCCTTTTAAAACTCCATAATAAATATTACACTTCATCAATTTTTACCTTTGTAATAGTTTCCCTCTTTGCGATATCAAATTTAACCTATAAAAGTATGTAAAACAAACAATTTTAGGCTTAAGACATACTGTGGAAAGGGTACTTGGGGTAAGAAAACCAACGAAACACTGCAAAAATCTATAGAAAACCAATTCAAATATCGAGATGTTATTTGATCGAAATATTGGACGGATATATCAATTTATTGTGACGGTTTTTATACTGGTGCATAACTATATGTCATCCAATGTATCGACTATTTGCAGATAAAAATTGGTATACATCTATATTGTTTGTGAGAGGCGCTACCGATTCGCAACACTATAGTTAACAACATTATAAAAACTTCCCTGATTTAGTAAGTGAGAACACCCCTTACTGTGAATATGTGAATACCTCCTAACAAACACTTAAACAAGGGAATTGATCATGGCAGTTACTATTTTGGTTGCGCACAGTCACTTACGTCATTTTGTCAAAGATTGTACGTTTTAGGTACACAATGGTACAAGTAAAGTACGGTTATGACGGTCAATCTGTTAGACAGCTTAGACTTTCAATATATTGTTTGAACCGCTTAAAATTTTGTCGGGTTTACGAAGGTCGACCGTCATAATAAAATTAGCAATTCACACGGCCGGCGAAGGTTTACGCTAAAAAACTACGAGAATCACATGTAAATAAATGCGTTGCATACAGTCAGTTATTGTCTTTGCGTGAGCTCCACGATCAGAGCACATGATGGATTTTAACATAGTCCAAAAATGAAATTTATGTAAGCGTTACATTGAACTTAGACGCAAATTGCAACGAAACCTCTCAAAAGTGATGTACACCGGGAATCGCAATTGCTGTTATGTATGTTAATTTTGTTGCCCTAAATTTTGACTATATCACCCTAAATAGATTACATAATTCTAAATTATTCTCTACATTATTTAAAGTACTCTGGGAATCATCATTAACAACTCTAGTATAGTGCCATTTTAAATAGTGTGGCGTACGATCGGTGTCTCAAAGTGCAAAACCGTGTTTTATTATCTAAAAAAGTACAAAAATGATTCAATACAGGTCGTTTTCATGTAGTTGTGTTTTCACAAAGCACGTAACTCAAACGTCATAATGACGTGAAACTGTACGTTTTGTCAGATTTTGTAAGTGTATCTAATTTATAGTAAAGCAATTATCACGGATAATTAGTACGGACAAAAACCCAAATTAGAGTTATTGATAAATTAGAGTAAAGTTTGTTTTGGAAAAATAATGATTAGACAATTTAGAGTTGATAACTATAATTTTGCTTTCATTTTTTTACTCTAATAATTTCTCATACTCTAATTACGATTCGCGATGTACTTTAGTTTTAAGAGGATTCGTTTCAATTTGCGCCTAAGTTCAATGTAACGGCTACACGATTAAATTTCAATTTGGCGGCATGTGCTCTCACATTTTTAAAATCCAATTTGTGATCTCACCGTGGAGCTCACGTAAAGACAAATAGTGACTGTGCGCAACACTTTTATTTACATGTGGTTACCGCAATTTTGTTACTGTAAACCTTCGCCGACCGTGTGAATTGCTAATTTTATTATGACGGTCAACATTCGCAAGCGCGGCAAAATTTTAAGCGGTTGAAACAATATTTTGAAAGTCAAAGTTGTCCAACCTAACCGTCAAATTTATACTCAACGGAATCTTGCAACTTTTTGGCCCCGCGGGGGTGCTGAAGGCGTCTACGTCGCCCGTATTATCCGAGCGACCGCTCGTTTAGGGTTTTTGTTTATTAAAAAAACAACCCTAAACACAAAGCCCTATTTCTCGTTCCCGATCCCAAGAGTTGCTGAAGGTTCGCGCGAGGTGCCGAAGGTCCCACACTTATATAGAGGCTTGTCGATTCCCATACAGTACTTTAATTGTACCATTGTGTACTTAAAACGTACAATCATTGACAAAGTGACGTAAGTGATTGTGCGCAACCAAAATAGTCACTGCCATGATCAATCTACATTCTAATTATATAATGGTGGTCGTCCGTTGGGAAACCTTTAAATAGACATACTTTCTGTTCGTCTGCACCCGTAAACGGCGTGTCCCTTGGCCGACGTCATCAAACGGGTCAGATGCTGCGTTATTTTGGGTCGCGTCTACAATTGTCCGTACGGACGTCTAGAATAGTACAGTCGTACTCAAATGATTCAATGAAAAGGACACGGTCTAGCGCGTGTAATGGGCACGATCGACGGGCATGATAAACGAGCACGATCAAGGGGTAAAATCAACGAGTACGATCAACGAACCACATTAAGGGGTACGATCAACGGGCACAAAAAAAAGATACGGTCCATGCCCGTGCAACGAGCATTGATTTGGCATGCCAATTGATAAACGCGCATGGTAAAACATGACACAGTACTTGCCCGTGTAACGGGCGTTGATTCACTTTATCCCTAAAACCATAGTTCAAAAGTAGGCGTTTTTTTGTAGGCCTTTTGTAGGCCGCCTTTAGCGTGAGTCGTTTTACGAGCTTTCCATGTGATCTTCTTAGATCGCTACTTTCATCAGCGACAGTCCGATCATCCGAATCTGACGATAATCATGTCGTAAGTTGTGTTATGGGCTTTTCATGTGATCTTCTTGGATCGTTACTTTCATCAACGACCGTCGGATACTCCAAATCTGACGGTATTGATAAAAAGACGCTCAAACTCACAAAAAAAGATTTTTTTGTCTATTTTTTTTTTCAAATTTAGACATGACGTTTAATTCTCTATCGATCCATGTGCAACTCAACCCTGTTACTATTTTATTTGATTTTGCGGCCAATACAATATGGGTCTTAAGGCCATATTGTATGTTTTGCATACAATAGGCATATTGTATGGGCGTACGGTCACCTACTTTTGAACTATGCCTAAAACAAGGGAATTGCTAATCGCAGAGACGTTTTTTGCTGCCCGCAGGTAGTTGTCAAATATTGTACATTTGAAGTATAGTTTCGTACCTTTGATATTAGATTTGACGGTCAATCCGTTGAACAACTTTGACTAGCGAAATATTGTAACGGCGGTTAAAAAACTGTCGCGCTTGCGAACGTCAACTATCATTAAAATAAACAATTCACACGACTGGTGCAGGTTTAGTGTAACAAAACTGCAGCAGCCACATCTAAATAAAATGGTTGCGCGCAGGTACACCGCGAATCGTTATTAGCGTTATAAACTCTATATCGGCACCCCAAAATTTTGACATTAATACCTTAAATAGAATAAACTACACTATTTAAGGACGTGGACCATAGTCTGCCACGTCTCCTGGCACTATATTAGAATGAATGACGCTAATTTTTTCTTTACACTAATAATTTCTCAACGCTAATAACGATTCGCGGTGTAGTTCACACACATTTGACTTAGTCGCAAAAATGAAATCTACTCGCGAACCGGGACGCTGAACCCGTGAAGTACGTTCTGTAGAGGTGTTGATTCGTAAATAGTGTGACTTCATTTGGTCGCGCGTGACGACGCGTCATTTTAGTTTCATCGATATTTAAAAGCGGGTACGCTTTTTTTATTTTGTACGAAGTTTATTTCGTTTCGTACGAGTTCATACATGTTGTACGTCGTCCTTTAATTTGTGTCATCGTCCAAGTCAAATGTCAGTGTGAACTACCTGCGCGCAGCCATTTTATTTATTATTTATATGTGGCTGCCGCAGTTTTGTTACAGTAAACCTGTGCCGGCCGTGTGATTTTTTTTTTTTATGACGGTCGACGTTCGCAAGCGCGACACTTTTTTAACCGCCGTTACAATATTCCGCCAGTCAAAAGTTGTTCGACGGATTGACCGTCTAATTTGAACTTAAAGGTACGTAGCTTGTACAAAACTGTACTTCAAATGTACAATTTCTGACAACTACACCGTGAATCGCTATTAGCGTAATGAAATATATAGCGTAATGAAACAATTAGCGTACTTTACGGTAAATTGTGTTTTTTCGGGTACACCATGATACTAATTTATCATGTACTCTAATTTCGTCAAATGTTTAATCTCATGTACTATTTAATCATAGTACCACATGGGCTTTTTT
>JBBHKE010000803.1:0-40842 GCA_037447655.1 Zygnema cylindricum | reverse complement strand
ACGGTAATAATTGGCTAGTCCGAGAAAAGCCCTCAGACTCGTGAGATCCGTGGGGGGCGGCAGTTTGGTGATCGCCTCTACCTTAGCTTCCAAGGGAGTGATGCCCTCAGCCATAATAAAATGGCCGAGATAGGGCACTCCCTCCGCACCGAAATTACACTTGGCTGGTTGACACTTCAACCCGAATTTCTTTTACTCGGTGAGAACCCACTCAATATGGTGGGCGTGCTCCTCAACCGTGGCGGAAGTGATTATCAAGTCATCGATGTAGCACCGAGCAAATTTACATCCACCCAGCACCGAATCCATGACTTTTTGAAACACGGCGGGTGCATTCTTAAGATCGAAGGGCATGACTGCCCATTCCCACCGACCATCACTACCCCAAAATGCAGTTTTATGCCTATCTCTTTCCTCAATTTCAATCTGGTTAAACCCTTGACGTAAGTCAAGAATGCTAAAAAACTTTGCACCACCTACATGGTCAAATATTTCCTCCGCTAGAGGCATAGGGTGGCGGTCTTGAACAGTCCGAGCAATGAGCTCTCGGTAGTCCCCACACATTCTTCGCTTTGTAAAATTTCCGTCGGAATCTTTCTTCCTATGCATGACTGTAGGAGCGGCAAAGGTGGAATCTGTCCGATATATTAGACCGACTTCTTCCAATTTTGCACATCTTTTGTACACCATCTCCCATTCCATTTCAGAGAGACGGTGTTTCGACTTAAAGATGGGTCGATCGTTTTCAAGGTTGATAAACATTTTGTAAGTAGAATGACGTCCAAGGTCATTCATGGAGAAAGCAAACGCGTCTATATGACGGGTGACTGTGTCACTCAATAGTGCATGTTCCGCCTTTGTGGGGCTAGAACCGAACTTCCACTTGGGCGTCTCAGGACTCTTGATAGTGAAAGCTTCCATGGCTTGAGCAAATGCGATTTGCTCATCAGCGATGAGGGAGAGGCCTAACTCGTATTCTACCGGCGTTTGCTGCAGGTAGTTCACCTAGTGGTCCCAGTTGCGAGTGGGATATGCGGCCGTCCAATGTGGGACCGACGAGACAGAATGGAAAGGGGTAGACTGAACAACGGTATAGGCTAGAATCTCCCCAACATGTGACTAGGGTTAAGGAAATCGTAGATTGTGATATCCGAAAGAGACGGAGTCCGAGATGGAGAGAGAAATAATTCAATTGGGTGACCTCGAAGGCCTCGAGAAGCACGGGAAAAACTATGCTGTGATAATGGTGTGTGACCCCCCCCCCAGCTGATTGCGGAGGATGATTTTGTGCGTAGCGACCAGTTGCCAAATATAGACAAAAAAAAATGAAAAGGATTGAGGGTCCATGACTCTACCTAGTAGTGTGCACCTCTGTCGTTCAGTAAGGCCGATGGCCGTAGTAGTGCCAGGAATAAAATGCATTAGATGCTCCCTCTCTGTGGCGGTAGACTTCTCTAACTCCCCTATGACAATGTTTCCGAGCATGCGTGGACCAGTGTGCGAGTATGCGTGTGAGTTAGGATAAGACAACAAGGTAGGAAGGACCTTCAGTGGCTGACCGACTACATTGCTGTAATAGTTAGAAGGATAGTCTGGGAAGACGCATGTTTGGACTTGGTGAAAGGGAAGTAAGGATGTCTTAATGTCGACAGTGGGAGGTCTTACAGACACATTAGCCTCACAAAGACGACTAACATGGATTAGGTTCGTCCATTTCGAGCGAACTCGATAGGTTCGTCCATTTTGAGCAAACTCGATGAGCCAGGGACCCATGCCGAGCGGCATCAATTATTAGAGGAGGTCCAATTAGGTGTTCAATACGCTTATAATCAGCCAAAACCACGGGCCGTGGGTCATTATAAGCAAACACGTTTTCCAAAATATATTTGACATGCCGGTCCTGAGTTTGGAGAAAATGAAGAATCTTGAGAAGTTCAAAAAAAGCTTTTTGTACGGGGATCCGCTAAACTAAGACCTTTGCCGGCTCGAGACATGCCTTGACACTCCCACCCCCCAAAAACAAGGTCTATCGGCTCCACACCCCGTAGGTAGTGGTTACTAAGGATGCGGATGTCCTGTGGAAGGGCCGTGTGCATATGCGAGAAACTAGACTTTGGAAGCAGCTGTGGATATTGGGAATGTAAGAGATTGCAGTGATGCAGCTGAGCCTTTCTAGCTATAACATCGATTTCCACTGCATTTTAGTGACGAATAAGAAGCCCATTCCGTAAACATGACAGTAGAGAAGTTCCGATCCAAGCAAATAAGTCCAAAATAACGACCTCATCCGTATGAGGACTCAACTGTATTGACTTCCAATTAATAGGGAGGAACCGTGAAGGATCGGTAGCTACCAAAGGAATGGGAGGGATATGTGTTAATAGTATAGGTAATGTAGACTTATAGATATGGTCCTATGTGTGAGAATTGATAAGAAAACCGGGTTCCGCAAAAACCTCGGGTAAGGGAGAACTATCCGGTATGATTTCTTTGGATGAAAGAGAGTGGAATATTTCCTCTCCAACGGAGTTCCCCAAAAATGCGGGGAGAGCCGTAGCCGAGTGAGCCATAGTGGACAAAGGTCGGCGGGATGAAATGAGAGGGAGGCAAATTTTCCCCTCCGGAAAGTGTGTCGGCCGGTTAGAGAATGTTTGGTCGTGCATGTCCACGCCACCGCCAATTCGGAATATAACTTCTTGACCCACCAAACACTCATAGTCGTTACACTTAGTGACCAAGGCTCTAACGGAAATTTCAACGTACTCATTTTCGGTTCCTATCTGAAACCTAAAGATGAGCGGGTCCTTTGTGATTCCGAGGACCGGCTCCGTGGTCCCAGCCGAAGTAAGAAGGCGGGTAGCTGTCGCCTGAAGCTTGCCTGGGTCAGACCAAGCTTGAGCCCAAATCCGGATCCGAGGATCACGGGTTTGGCCTCGGTGTCCATGAGAGCAAGGGTGGAGTGAACACTTTTCACTGAGAATGATCCTCGAAAGTTATCAAGGAAACTGATATGGGGATTGAGATTACGACGCTCTTCGATAGAAACCGGTTGAACCGCTGGGAGACTGCAGTTTAACTGCAAAGCCCTCAAAGCGGTTGTTGCTGCGACCTCATCAAAGAGGGGAGGGGCTTTTGGTACATCCTCCATCATCGCTGAAAGAATACTTAATCGCTCCTTAACCAGATGAACCTCATGAATAGTGCCATCCAATATGCCACGATGGTAGAAGCCGTTTACGGTAGGGGAGGCAGAGGCTCTTTTGCAAATGAGAGTGGGACACGCGAATTTTGTAAATTGCCCACTCGGTTATGGTTTGCTAAGCCCTTTTCAAATGTAGCCACCCGTTGTTGGACGGTGGAATCGCGAAGGGTTCGCCCCGCCAACGACGGCATGTGGACAACGGTCCTAGCCATTTCAGTAAATCAGTGATTCATTTCCGCTATGAAAAGGTGCAAATTGCTCTTTCATCGTGGCGGCCATTGTAGCTTGAAGCTTGGCCTTCTCTCTCTCTCTCTACGAAAGATCTTAGGAGGAGCTTCCTCCTTCTCGGTCTCCTTAGGCGGAGTGAGTGGTTTCGCGGAATGGGTCGGAATTCTGCCGTTCTTTATTTGATTTTGGTAAGTGAAATTAGGGTCTCGGATGTGGCACCGTTGGACATAATGTCTTTTTGGTGGCAATGAGTCCAATTGGCCCTCTTTTCCGGACACATGCGTGCATCGTGCCCGGTTTTTCCACATTGGAAACACATTCGGTTTCCGGAACTAACAGGTTGGGTTCCCATGGCTGGCGTCTTCTGGGGCCTATTAGGAGGCCATGGGTTTTTAGGTAGAGGAGGAGATGGATTGGCCGGTTCCCAGTGAGGAGGTTTTGACCGCTCATGGGCATCCCACCATGATGTCTGCATCTCATAATCTAGCGCGTATTGAGCCGTTTGCTCAAAGGTGAATTACAGTCCATACATCTGGCTGAGGTGGTTTAGGATAAACCTCTTTGATGGACTTGGAAAGTGTCCCTAAAATATTTGGACAGCCTCCGCATCAAACATGAGGACCGGGAATGCCTCTCGCAGAGTTTCCATCCGAGCTCGCAAGGCAGGAGCAATTTCACCTAGCCTACGTTCGAAGTTCATCAACTCTTTGATCTAATCCGGATTTTGCATCCGTACTCCTCTTGGAGGATGCCAAACATGATTGAGAGAGGTTCACGTAAAGGAATGGTTCCCCTCGCCCTAGCTGGGACCGCCGCTCTGGCAGCCACATCATAGTGACGGGGAACCTCGGGGATAGCTGGGTATAACTTGTCCCCGTAAGCATCTAATACAGCCGGTGTCGCAGCCTGATATGGGATATCCACCTGGTCGAGGACTTTTGGTAACCCCTCAAAGGGAGCCACGTGCTGTGTAATCGCAAAAACATCCTAGTTTTTTCGAGTGTAGAGAGCGAGGGCTGTACCATGGAGGTATCGATCGAGAAGGGAAAAGGCGACACAGAGGTCAAACCTATCTTGATATCTAAAGGTTAGATCCCTCATTTCCGTATCGTATAACATCCGGAAATGCGATAAGGACATGGTGTCCTTTAATCTAGAGAAGCAAAATTGCATCTTACCCATGGATCCCTCTGAAGAGGAAGCCATGTCGAAAAAGGGAGGATACGCCGGTTGTGCCAAAGCTGGGCTGGCAGGGAACCTCCGAGTGTGCGGAGGTAGAAAGGTTTCCTCCGAAAAGTCTTTTTCGGTCCCCTCTAAGGATGACCTAGATGCAACCGAGGACAATGATGACGTAGATGTCAGACCAGACCGCACCGACAGTGATCTGCGATCCGCAATCGAATCGGATGTGGTCAACGATTCGCAAAAAATCGATGGATCTAACTGCGGAGGACGATAAGATGTACCACCTCGGGTGGACCCGGATTGATAAAGAAGATTTTCCCAATCCGTGGGCATGAACCAAGGGAGAAACCTTGACTACAATAATGAAATGTTTTGCACGACCTAAACGAGATGCAGCACATGTCAAACCAATCCACTCGTCCAGTCAACACAGTCATTCACTATCAAGACGCGATGGTCATATTTAGCTAGAAGTTGGCTTACCAAAACCTCTACCCTGCAAACAGTTGGCAAGGCCAAAGGGCCAGATGAATAAAAACAAAAAAATTGCTATTCAGGCATCCTTGGGTGCAGATCTACAGCAACACAACCGGGAAAAGGTCTACACAGTGCCACCCACGGCAAGATCTAGCAAGGAATCCCACTCCAGATAGTCACATGAAAATCGAAGGCCACTT
The DNA here is from genome assembly GCA_037447655.1 of Zygnema cylindricum. Lineage (NCBI taxonomy): Eukaryota > Viridiplantae > Streptophyta > Zygnematophyceae > Zygnematales > Zygnemataceae > Zygnema > Zygnema cylindricum. Next base: position 35,550 of record JBBHKE010000803.1, on the reverse strand, counting down.
AGGGCCAGATAGCATGCATGGGAAGACGGAAAATGCAAATGCTCAATAAGAAAGGTTCACGGTGGAACCACTCCACACCTAACCCCTAGACGAGTGTCCGCACTAAATCGGAACGCTTTTGCGCTCGCAAGGCATCGACTACTTACAAACACCATTAGTACTCTGGCGAGCACTAAGGGTGAACCAAACTTGTTTGAAGCAAGTCGGGTTTGCAGAGCTCCTTGTGATAAAATTTGATCCACGAAATTTGCTACGAGCAACGTCTCCAAAATGACCCTCCGCGAGACGCTCCGTACTGTGAAGATGTACGCCATGGAATGTTAGGGGACCAATAGAAGGGAAAAAAGAAAGCGTTCGGTGGAAGAAAAATAACCAATAAGAAACAAAAATGCGATAGATAGGAAAAGTGTGTTAGAATAAAGTCAGAGGCTGCTCAAACTCCAGATATACAGCCAAACTTGTGACCACAATAATCCAAGGCAAGCAGCAAACCCTAATTCCACTTGAAAAATCCTAATTTCAAAGCCAAACCCTAATTTTAGACGGCCAAGAATCTGAATCTACAGCAAAGGAATAGAAGGATACCGACCTAAGGACTAGAATAAAAAGGAATTAACCCTAAATCTGCTGCATTCCTAATTCTACAGCAAAAACCCTAATTTTGCAGTCAAACCCTAATTCTGCAGATAAACCCTAAATTCGATGCAAAACGTAGGGTTAACACAAAAGCCAAGAAATATAGCGGCATCAAATTAAGAGACAAAGATAAAAAGAAAAAAATAGCGTAAAACAAAAACAAAATGTTTTTTTTTTTTTTTTAATATAATTTATATTTTAAAGAGATTTTTTTTTTTCTTTTGGACAAGAATACTAAGCCACAAGGTAGCCACTAGGCTCTTGGGTCTTCAACGTATTCTTTACAAGAGTTATCTCATAGGAAAGAAATGAAGCAAATTAAACACTTCCAACCAAACCAAGAAATTCGGAATTGGTAAAAAAAGTGCACTTTTACAAGACAACCGAAATGCCACACAAACAAATACACTCAAACAAACCGTCCAGTTGTCTAGAGAACGGCGCAGCCCAAACCTCAAGCCTCCATTCCACCAATCGCCAAAAAGACAATTTTAAAGGGAAACCTTTCTGACTTGGCCGAAGCCGTGTGGATTAAAAACGAGGCAGAACACAAAGAGAGAAAAATCCGTACGCTATCTAGCATCTATCGCTAGCTAACAAGGAGAAAAAGAAATAGTGGGAAATCGGTGGCAAGGAGGAAGCAAGAAAATAGCTCCGCCACCAAGAGAAAATTCTTGTCCAGAAGCTAAATTCTCTAAGTTTGAGAACTAGCCTAAGTAGGAGCTAAGCTAAGCTTAGCGCGAAACTAGCCTACGTCTAGCCTACTTTCCATGAATGAAACTACTTAAGATATTGGCCAATAGGCGGCCAACATCGTCTGCCGTACGTCTAACAAAATCCACTGTCCTAGGGTAAAAACCTTCCCTAACTACATGTATGCGCGAACCTACATGGGTTCGCGACTTAAATAAATTAAATGTATCGAAGCGTGGATAGTACTCCAGTAAATCGCGCTTCATCACCAAACGATACTTCGCGTCCATACTCCAAAATCGTGTACTTACGCACGAAACGAAACATATCGCAGGAAAATCGGTACACGTTCAAACGAAACATGCATGCGAATCGCGTACACGTCTCAAATAGATAAATCGAAGATATCGCGAAACAAACTAAGCGTGCGTGCAAGAAATCGTGCGTGCATGCAAAATACCGTGCGCGCGTGCCAAAAATCGTGCAAGCGTGCCACATATCGTGAGTGCGAGCAACCGATAGGATGCGGCATGACTATGTCATCCACCTAAAGCCCAAACAGAAAACAAAATGCTTCAGATACTTATCGAAGGTTAGGAGTAATGCACGAGTAGAACTGCAGTCTAGGGTAACCCAAATGGTAACATCCTAAAACATTAAGATTGCTTACAAAATCCCAATCGTGGTGAGAGGGGTGGCGTTGTCGGGGGGGAAGTGTTGGTAGAAGGCCCGTCTTGGGCATTAGAAAAATTTAGAAGGATCTAGGGACAAGCTTCTACATGTCAAGCTCAACTAACACCTACAACATAAGGCTTTGCGTAATCTGGACAAGGATGTAGGAAAAGTAGACAAAAAGGGTGACATGCGAAGAACAATGACAAGAAATGTGTACTGAATGGGGAGACCCACAAACAAAGACCTGAGAGGGAGATGGGATGTGTGAGTGAGAAGGATTGGGCGACAAAACTGGTACAGTTTACCTTAGAGTAAGTCTGTTAAAAGAGGGGGTGAATGGGTGTCCAATGGGGTCGGAGGAAGATGAGGGTCCAAACAGAGGGACAAACACAAAGCTTAGGGTTACTCTTGACGATGAGAACGACAATATTGACGTGTGGGTGAGGGTAGAGGGTGGCTTGCCCATTTTGGGGCGAGGGTGTGGGAGTAGTGGGAGCATTTTGGTGAAAGAGTTTAGGTTAGGGTGCGACGATTGGTGGCGGAGGAGACGATTTGGAAGGGTGTGACAATCAAGAGAAGGCGATCCGTGCACGTGGATGTATGAGAGATGATGTGGAAAGAGAGAGTGACGCTCATCTTGTATGGGGGGCTATAGAAAAGTAGTTATGTGAAAAACAAGATACTAAGCCGAAATAAATCGCCGTGACTGTTCGCGATGGTGTTTATTGTTTTGTTTCGTTTTTTGTTTCGTAGATGTTTTTCTTTCTTTCTAATACTTAATGGGATTTCTTAAAACCCGCATCAAGACACTAAACCCCGAATCTGAACCCGTGATCTTTAGCAATGGTTTTGTTGTTTTGTTCCGTTTTGTTATTTTTCATTTTTTTTTCCGCTGCTTGGAGTTGCAATTCCTTAGCCGGCTGAGTCGTTGAATCTACATTAGTTTGGTACGCTCATCGGTTCTCGTGTGCCACTCGCGTTGTGGAAGATTAAACACGCTCACTAAGGTGTGCAAGTGCCCACTCACCAAAAAATACCCAAGCAAGCCGCGTAATTGGCAAACGAAGGTGTCCACACTGTGTTAGTCCTTACAATGTAGTGTCGGCTGTGAAAGCACGTGACAAGTTAAAAGGAAAGAGGTGAAAATTTGAAAGAAGAAAGAAGGTTGATGCATGCAACAACAAGCAGGATGAAAAAAGCCAGTGGAAGACGCTAGATTTAGTATGAGGAAAAAAAAGGTCGAAAACTCGTTACGTCAAGTATAGCAGTGTGAAATTTGGTTAAGAAAATGAGAAAATATGGCCGGAAAAATGGATCAGGCAGCCTTGGCCGAATGTTTGACAAGCCGCATGGCCGAATGTTTGACAAGCCGTAGGATTTTGGTCAATGATCAACGATTCACGGTGTACTGGTACGTGCAATTTGCGGAGAAATGTTTGATTCCAAATACAGTATTAGAGTTATAAAACATAAAAAGCTACACGCAATCATGTCCAAATTCTAATTAATAATGCTGATTGATTGTACGAAAGTACAAAAAGGATTGCCATACGTGGCATGCCACACTACATAATGTAGAGATATAATTAATTTGATATGAAATACTATGTTATAGTATACTATATTTTTACAGTTATAGAAGGTAAAAATATTGTTGGTTCCGGAGCGATATACCTCACCCCTCATTGTTCGATAACCGATAACTATTGGTATCTGTTTTATCACGATAAGGATAGACCCGATACATAACACTACTCCGCGAATTGTATTTAGAGTAAAAAAAAAAATAGAGTAAAAAAAAAGAAAAATAAAATTAGAGTTATGAACTCTAATTTGTGTGATAGAACTTTTTCAAAAAGGAATTTACTCTAATCGATTTAAGTATTCTAATTTAAAGCGCTGAATATCTCTACTGTAAGTTAGGTGTTCGTACAGAATCTGACAAAACGTACAGTTTATCGTCATTATGACGTTTGCACTTCACGGTTTGTTAAAACGCAGTTACATGATAACGGCATGTATTAAATCATTAATAAAGTACAATTTTGCACGATCAGACACCGACCGTACGCCACACTATTTGAAACGGCACTGTATTAAAGTTATTAACGCGCATTCAAAAAGTACCTTAAATAGTATAATGAAAATTTTAAAATCATTTTACTCTATTTAACGTGATAGAGTCAAAGTTTAGGGCGACCGAATTAGCGTTATTTACTCTAATTACGATTCGCGATGTGCTGTAGTTATTTGAGTTTTAAACACTAATTCGTCACGACTTTTTTTGGCCAAAAATCACAAATTATTGTTAGCAATACTATAAGTAAGTGCACCACAATCTACCATCTCTTGCACTAAATTACTATTATTGAATCTAATTTCACATTAACATGAATAAATCCTCAACTGCAATAACGATAGACGGTGTCCTGTACCTTTGCATGTGAAATACTACAATCTGCCCAACAATTGGCTAAATTTTTGTTGCGATTGTGAAAGACGACCGTCATGTACATACAACAATTGTTGTTGCCCGTCCAACTGGAAGTAAAGTGTAAGGACCACATGGAAACGTTTGGCGCAAGCCACTGAACAAATGCTAGCGTGAGCGCAACACTGCATGCATTTTATTTCAATAAAAAAACATCCATTAATTTCTCCTATGAAAAGGTTTCCTATGATTATGCAAGAATTAGAGCACATGCACGCACCTTTTCTTACAATAAGGTGAGAATCCGACCTTTTCCTACAATTAGGTAAGAGAAAGAACATAGACAAACACCTTTTCTTGCGATTAGGTAAACATTGAAGCACATGCATGCACCTTCTCCTACAATAAGGCAATAATTGGACCTGTTAGTGTAATTAGATAAGAATTGGAACAGTGCAAACACCTTTTCATATAAAATGACTAAAAGTAGAACACAGTCACGTCCTTGCAATCAGGTTGACATTGGAGCACATGCATCTACTTTTTTTTTCAATAAGGGAAAAAAAGGCGCACAGGGAGGCACCTTTTCCTACAATTAGGCTAGAATTGGAGTTAAAATTGCAATTCAGCTAGGGTTACGAGTCATGGTGAAAGTAGAGTTAAGGTTGGGCTTTTTAGCTGAAATCAAGGCTATGGTGAAGGTTAAAGTTTTCTGTTATAGTGAGGAGTTTCTTGGCAAAGTTAGGGTTAAAGTTTGGGTTGGAGCCATAAGGACGTGAAAATTTCAAGAGGTTTGGTAATTGTGTAGTGTTAGGCTACATTTACGACCAAAGCTAAATTTACGGTGAGGGTTAGAGTTATAATTCTAGTTCTAGTTGGAGATAGTTTTAGTTACAAATTTTGCCATGTCAAACGCTAGTGTGAAAGAAACAAGTATCTTGTGTCACTAGAGAGATGAAACCTGAAAAAACAACTACCTTTTGGACAAAATCGGTGTTCTATTATTAAAATGTTGATTTTGCAAACAGTATTAATGAGTTTTACTAAAGTTACTACTTACTCATGATAGGTTGAGTAAAGATCCTGTCAATTCTTGCATTTTTATTACAAAAAAAATCCTCTAGCCATATTAGTTTTGAACATTAAAAAAAATTGTTGCCAATATAAGTGTGGATCATACTCCTTCAAATCATTCTTCTCTTTTCATTGACCTCTTTGTTGGCATCTACTTTTTGAAACAACGACATCTCCTTTTGGTAGCAGTTTTAACAACAGGCTATTTTATTCGTAAAAGTGGTTTGGTGAAAACCAAACATGATTTACACTGGAAAAGCATTGTTGGTTGTGTTGTCAAAACATGTTGACAAATGATTATAGCTCTTAAAAGCATTATAAATTTAAGAAATAAATAGAGTTTCAATACCGTTTACAATCTGAAGAATTTAGTGGATTATACAAACGTTAGTGTCGATTAACGAAATTAACAAACAATTTCTCGAATTGTAATCCACACTATTTTTGGTAGAAGTAACCATTTTTTTTAGTAAATATTGTTAGAAATTCACATAATTTATAGTGAACACCTGAATAGAAACCACACTACCTATCGTAAATACTACAATTTAAAATGTCGTAAAACTAGTCAATGTCGTAACCAGAATCTTAGCAAATGTGGTTACAAATGCACACCAGGAATAGTAAATACCTGTGAAAAAAAAATCTGCAATCATGGTAAATGTTGTAACTAGGAACGATGTACCATTATTTATGGTAAAATGCCAAAACCTGATTATTTTTGGTAATGACATTAAAATTCGGCACTTATCTGTTATTTAAAATCTGCACTTATTTGTTATTTGTTTGAAGTCTTAAATATTTCAGAAAATATTACGGACGATGTTGTCCTAAGAGTTCATGTAAAATCCACATACATCATATAAAACATTTTACTCAAATTTTCTTGTAATGCTTTTCCTTGATGAAATTTAGGTTCAACAAGATCCGTACTATTGAATTAGAAAAATAAAGACTAATATAGCAAACAAATGAAACATTTGAAGCATCTAAGTTGTTGAAAATACGCACAATAATACAAGAAAAGATGTTAACTAATTGAATTGAAAATAGAGCTGGTGAACCAAGAGAAAACCAATTAATATTATTAAAAGATGCGCTTCCGAAAAAAGGGAGAAACGAAAATAAACGAGGAAACAATGCGAGATAAAAATACAAAAAGGCCAGACGGAAATTTTCGAGATTTCATCTTTTTATGTTTCCTGCAATGAAGTAGATCACAAAATTCAACAATTTTGTGAGCCTTTGTTAATCAAAAGATGTGAAAGTTTCAAAAGATGCAAATATATTCTAAACCTAATTGATCTATTATAGACAGCCTCGGCCGTACTATTGTCGAGAACGTTCGCCTCCTCTGAATTTAGACGACGTCAAGTTCGCACTTTATTTGACAATATTTGAAACATAGTTCAAAAGTAGGTGAAAGTAGGCCCATACATTATGCCTATTGTATGCAAAACATACAATATGCCCTTAAGACCCATATTGTATTGGTCGAAAAATGAAAAAAAAGGTTAAGAGGGTTGAGTTGCACATCGATCGATAAAAATGGAATACAACCTGAAATAAAGATATTCTATCCATTATCTGTAAATTTTATTTTTCCATAAATACAGGGGCAAAACAAGACAGAAAACTATTAGAAAGATAATAATTGAAAATGTGAAAACAAGGATTGGCTGGGAGAAAAGAGAGGCAACAGAATATGATTTTTGACTTTTGTTTTTCGTGTGGATACCTGATTTACGTGAAAACAGGGATTGAAAGGAAGATAAGAAAAAAAAACAAAAAAAAAAAACAACAGAAAAGGTAGTTTTTGTCATTTAGTGTGAATACCTGATTGAGCAGTTCACTTTTGCTCTTTGTGCGGAGCTCATGCACCTTGATTTTGGCTGCCAGGCATATCCCGGTACACAGCGTTTAAGCATATTAGTACAAAATTAAAGATAGTAAACCTTTGGACATATTGGTTAAGCTTAGGCATTTTAGTAGAAATTTAAACCTATTGGTAAGAAATTAGACATACTAGTAAGAATTTCAGATTCTAGGAAGATCATAGTAAGGATATAAAAATTTGAATTAAAAACAGTTGAAACAAAACTAGACCTAAACCCTATATGGGCAATAACCCTGAACCCCAAATCAGACTAAAACCCCTAACCCTAAATCAGTCACTAAACCATAAAATCTCTGAAAGGTGTAACAGAAGACCTTCGCCTCTCAAAACCCTAAAATTATGCCCTATGTATTATTTTTCTTCCTGCAGAAAAATCTACTCCTATATACGTTAAAAATATAAAATACATAATACGAAAAAAGTCTTTTCTTTTTTGAAAAAATCAAAAGACATCCTTTGAGCTAAAACACAAAAGGGTATTAGAACAAAAAAAGAAAATGAACTGAAATCAAAAAGCCATACAGTTTTAGGTTTTAAGTTTTAAGGCCACAATTCAATATTTATACTTCCTTTCCTTTTTAAAGAAAGAGAGAGGGCGAGGGTTGGCTCTCTCCCTCTCTCTCTTTCAACTGTTTTTTTATCAGTTTAAATATCAGTTTTATTGTTATTCATTGCTTCCCAAGTTTTCAGTGTCCTTCTTTTTTCCATCTCCTGAATTCTCATAATATGACTTGACACCCTAACTGTGAACTAACTATTGATGCATGGCAGTTAGATTACAATGACAAGTGCCTCTTTTGATCAACATCCTTTTCGTTACAATGTTTTTTCTGGATGGAAACAGGTGGGTTCCGTCGCTGTTGCTTTGGAGGTTTCAAGGGGATCGATGGTGGAAGCTAGGAAAGAAGCTGCCAAAGAGAAAAGATACGAGGTATATTGTAGGTTGTACGGTCACATGGCTTTTAACATCCCTGTGGTCTTCATCATCAGCATGTCTATGACATTCTTGTCGATGTGAGTGCGGCAATGTAGAAGATCATTTTTTTTTTGTTATTTCCTTATCTTGCTTTTCAGGTTTTTTATTTCGGTGCACGTACCTGGTAACACAATCACTAGATACATTAAAAAGTGCCAGAAAAACAAGTTATTTGTTATGCATGTTTCATGTCAATTGAAAATCGAAGGTACTTCTTAAACTTTTTCCATTCCTTAGATCTCTTAAGCGGTGTTAGTTGATTGTTCTTAGGAATATTGCTTCGCCTGATTGAACTCTATTTGTGCTTATGTAGGCCTTGGAGGACAGGGTGAGGGTCTTGGAGGCGAAAATAGTAGAGCTGGAAGCAATGCAAGAACAAAAAAGAAGTGATTATTAAGTGTCACCAATACCTGAGAGAATACATTTATTTATTCTCTAACACATTTTTTTATCCTTCCATGGAATCATTGAGTAAATTATGTTCGATCTCATCGTTTGCTTCTTTAATTTATTGAAAGGGCTTTAGAAAAAAAACCAATAAGGTCCCTAAAACAAATAAAATGCACATTTCATTTAAGGAACAATATGGTAACAATAGTTTAGATAAATAGTCAGTATTCCCATGAAGGCACGTGTAGTGAAGGACTTTTTGCTGTCAACGTAGATCTGGAAAGAGATGATAAATTCATTCACTGTCTACTTAATTATTTACAGTGATGGTGAATTAGAGAAACAGTTCCAATTTTGTTTGGTCATCGAGTTGGAGGTATTAGAGAATTCTGGTAAGACAAAATTGTACCAATTCGTCATGTTTTGTCTAACATGACGAACATGTTGTCGAACACCGGAAGTTGGGATTTTGGTGTTGTTAATGTGAAAAAGTGAGAATGGTATCATAATCCCTACTGAAATTCACTATGATCTTTTGTCTGCAGTTATGGTCAAACATTCACCAAAAACTTGAAAACGTTTTAAAATATATATAGTTTGGCCTAAATTCACACGTAAACGTTAACATTTGTCATGAAGCAATCAGGGCTACCATTCGCATTATGCTCTTACATCATAGTTTAGTGTGGTTATGGTTTCAGATCGAGAACCGACAAAAACCTGAATTGGCACCAATGTTCTAGTCCTAATACTCAAGGTTGTGTGTAAAACAAATCTGAATTGCAATATGTTTATGCGTACAGGCGAACATGTGAACCCCACTAGTTTTTCTCTGGTTTTAGAATATAAAAGCACCGTTGGTTTGAGCCACATTAACATGGAAATCTGGCAGCTTCGGTGTATGCTCGTAATGCTGGGACCAGGAACTCAGGATTTTGGCGGCACTTGTGTGGTTGGAGAAAGGAATGATAACCAGATTAAGGCAATCTATTAAGGTAAAACCTGGTAGTGTGCAGATCTACTTAATATTGGACGACATGTTTGATGAAGTCTAGAGGAACAGTTATTTTGGGCGTCCAGCGGGAGGATTCTTGTCAAACACCTACAAAGGCATTGCAAGAACTAGAAGTGATTTTGGAAAAGTCATGTTTTCTCAAAATTGCGCTTTGGATAATGATGTCATCAGTGTGGTTGGAAAACGTAACCATACCGTGATTTACACCGCAGTAACAGCACAGCATTTGAACCGCAGTTGGTTTAAAATTATTGGTCCGCTGCCTGAGTATGTCAACCGAGTAGATAATTTTTCCACAAAAAGAACAAGCAAAAATATTTTGGTATTTGAGCAGTACTCTCTTTTTACAGGAATAATATTCAAATACAGTTCAAGTTAAAGCGTAGTACAGCTATATCACATATAAGTACAATTAAATCACATTAAGCATAAACAAGAAGTGAATGAAATACCACCTGAAATAAGTACAGTCAAAATGTACACTCAAAATCTGTACAAAGAAAAAACTATTAGTATGTATGAGGTGCGTACTTCAGTCCATTTTCGTACTATTTTGTTTGTTGTGGAGTAATTCGTGGCGTTGTGACGGCAACCAGACGCAACATAACCATGACATTGAATGAGGGTCCCATTCCGCAACGATAATTATCGGTTGGGGGGCCATCCGACAAAACAATTAAAATAAAGTCGCCTAAGAATGTCAGCGGAAGGGCAGAAAAATCACAACCATTCCACCAGCGGTTTCGATAGTTACGGCCCGTTCAGTAACCGTTCATAACGTGTTTTCATAACCTTCTGACATATACATATATCCATTATCTGGTGTACATATTGGTTATCAGCAAATGGCTATCGATGGATTACCATTAGTAACCGAAGTAATGGCCGTTGACCATATGTACGATGCGTTTACGGAAATCTCAAAAAACGGATAACAATGCAAAAAATTGTTGTTACTGGTTGTAGCAAGTAATTCACTCCTTTCCAGCGGGGGGCGCCAATAACGCTACTCTTGTGATTATTAGTTGTGGTTTGTCGTTATAGTCGCCAAACTCAAGTCTGTGTGAACATGATTTTCCAGTAATCACAATATGACAATATCGTCTATAAGGCAGTTGAATTGTATTTATTACGGTTAATAGTTTCTTTGTCATGTGTAATTAGTCCAGTGTTGTGTATCGGTAGCCATTTGTCAATAACCGATATGAACCATTTTTGGACCTACCGATAACCGATATATTGGTCCGGTGTATTGGTAACAGAATTATCGCGATAAAAAAACCAATCGCGATAAATTACCGTTAAATATCGGGCCCAATAATTATCGGCGACAACTGTACGGTTTAGTCCGTATACTTGTACTGTTTTGTACGGAAGTATGGAACAGATTGTCATACATGGCATGCCACACTATATAATGTATGAAATATAATACAATATAGTACAAAGTACTATGATATAGTATACTATATTTAAAAAATAAATGTTCCGGAACGGTATACAGGGACCCCCTCACCATTCAATGGTCGATGATTATTGATATCCGTTTTATCGTGATTAGTTTTGACCGGATACACAATACTAGTTATTGACCTATTAATGTTCAATAAGCTGCAAGGCCTTTTTTTTTTTTTTGACATTATTACGACCGATGTCCAAAATTTTCGATCATTTGTACTGCTTGGAATGGACTTTTTTATTATGAACTTTCCCCAAAATTGTATATTGTACTTTTCAAGAACTAACTGATTATAATTCAGATAGTGTGTTGTCACAGCATTGCGTCTTGCACATTGCATATTGTGATTCTATATGTTGTGTGAATATTCGATCTCTTCGTTACCTCTTATGCTCCGAAGCATTTACTTATATGTGATGGTGGTAGCCCCGTGAACAACGCAATGGGCCAACAATTTAGAGAATGCGGGAGTTGATCCGAGGGAGGAGACAACAGAAACTAATGCCGGTGAACAGTGTGAACAATGGCAAAGAACATAGTTGACCTCGACCACAAGTGTAACCCAATATACCATTTTGACAAAAATCTTACTAAAAAATAATATATACATTCAACTAAAAAGACGCCTTTTGGCCAAAAAGAGCCCCGTGACAAAGAATGTCACAACCATCTACTAAATCTACATCGCCTAAAATGAAAATCAACTTTTCTCCCAAAAAAACTGTTGTGACAAAAAATGCCAGTCCATCTATTTAGTTAAGGTTGCTTAAAATACAAATGAATTGAAGAGAAAGTTCAAGTCTCCTAAGAGGACCAATCGCCGTTGAGCACTTTAACGACCTCCTCGCAGAACACTCGCTGCTCCACCGGGGCATTTTGATTTTTGTCCGGGTGAAATTTTTGGAATGCCGCCTTTTTCGCCGTATCGACGCGCCCTCCCGTTACCTGCCCCACAAAAGGCCAAAACCGTTGAGAGAAATGGATCCGTATTTGCTTGGGATACTCTACTCCGCATAATAATGAACATTAAATAACTATTCAGTGAGTCGAGTGAGTGTGTGTCATAACACATATCCGTACAAATATGCGAACAGGAAAAAAATCCAAGGTCCAAAAGACTATTCACAGCATATCTCGGTAGCTCACCGTCATATCGTTCTGCCTGTTCGGCCAGCTTGGCCATGATAAATATTACAGGTGAAAGTTCAAGACAAGTAAAATCATGAGCCATGGTGTACGAATGGATGGAAATTAAGACAAAGTCAGGGCGGTTGCACATGTGGATTTTTCACGAGTGAGGTCACGTCACACATGTGAAACAGTTAAGTTTGTAGAGCAGTTCCCGGCCAGCAATATCTCGTTACATTACTTTCCCAATTTTTATCCATTTTAATGTCCATTACATTTCATTACACTATCGCAGCCCGATCAAAATGAGCTGCTTTCACATTCTCCTTTATTTTGGAAGTTTGAGCATTGATATCCTTCCTATGATTTGATTCCGTCAAAATCGTATGGTAAAATAAAGATGTCTTGTATGTTTACATGGCGACAAAGTGTACCTAATGTCAGTCTAGTACTTCGTATACTTCATTGTTTATTGTTCAAACTAAGGGACAAATGGAAATCAAATTGAACCGCGTGTACCGGTTCATTATTATGGGTATTACAACATACAAGCAAGTTGAAGCTTTCACCTGAATTCCAATCTTCGCCAGGAAATCCTCCACTGTTTTTGAACTATTTTTCATCTCCGCCACCTGTGGTCCAATGGTTTCCAGAGCCTTGTGATACTCCTCCTCAGCCTTGCCTCGCTGCTGTTGCTCGACTCTGTGGCTCTGGAGACGCTGCGACAAGTTCCTTCCCTTTTTCTTAATGCTAATTTTATTTCTAAACACAAAAACGATGACGTGAAAGACTGTATTGTTTTCATACTACAAAAACGACGACAGACAATGTATGTTGAATTGAGACTCACTTCATCTTAATCATATCATAGGAATTCGAAAGTGATGGTAAAGAGGCGGGCTCCTTGTTTTCAAGCCAGGAGGAGAATCACATGTTTGGGATTGTAAGGCTTCTGGAGTATCCGGCACCTTCGAAAATTTCAATTTGCACCCAAATGGAGGTTGATTCAAAAGTGGAAAAAAAACAACTACTTTAGTAGCAACTATGGGTGGGAAAACTTACAATTCCACATCGAGACATGATCCTCAGAATATGCTTCGTCTCATCCTCACCCTGTCATAATGTTCCAGGTCATACAATTTTTTTTATGAATACGTAAACGAAGTTCCCATGCACAAAAAAAAAAAGCATGTAGTTTCCTGAAAGGGATAAAAATATTGTGATCTAGCTTTTCATACAGAAACACATAAACAGCAAACCGACTACTACAAATGTTTTGTCTGACTTCCCCAATTGTTTGACAGTGATATGGCACCATGACACATTTAATTATAAACACTGATTCGCTTTCACAACACGATTCATTTTTGATTAGTCTGGAATTTGTTGGCAAATACATTATTTTCTTTGCCATGATGACAATGCAAGATTGTACAATTTCAAATTTAACGATTTCAGATCCACCATTTATACACTATTATATGTTTATATGATGTATATGGTGTTCTTGAATTTAGTGGTTTGGAGCAGTTATTAACAGTTTAACATGTGCAGCTAAACTCAATTTCCCCCAAAGAAAAAAAAGAACCAAGCCTTTAAATATCCACATTCGATGATCATTCCACAACCGTATCCCAATTGTCCGCCTAACCTCAAAAAAATCGAAACTTCAATATGCATTCCTCAGCAATAGCGATGGTTTGAGAACTTACCTTTTCTGCAACTAACGCGACTTTTTGCCCCAATTTTGAGGCTACTTCAATGAACGTGTTTTTCAGCGCTATTCCATCAATTGACTGATAATATTTACCGCCACCTAACCTGGCAAGATTTTCTAGAATTGATGAGCAAACACCGGCTCCAAAGCCAACAGTGAAAAGAGAAAGCTTGCCACTAAAATCCCTATTCAGTCGTTCCATTTGAGCTGTCCCATCTGCCGTGCCACTCTGCCCATCTGAAAGGAAGAGAAGCATAGGCTGGTGTTGTGGGTGTCGTGTATTAGTCCTATCAATAACACCATATGCTGTTTCCAAAGCGACAGAAAAGTTTGTACCGCCTCCACTAAAAGGAAGACCTCGATGACGACCGTTGGTGATGGGGACAGCTTCACATATAATCCTCGATGACGAATCATACTGAATGATAGAGATGATATCATTGGTATGGTTTCGCAGCCTTGTAGTGACAAATCCTTCCACTGCATGTTGTAAGTCTATCCACGGCTTTCCAGACATAGATCCTGATTCGTCAAGGACAAAGACAAGATGAAATGTGCTTTGAAGAGCTGACGAAAAGTGTTTGCAGTTGTATAAATGGCCATCAGATGAGGCAAATCCTGACATATTTGCAGTCCTTGATACTGGGTCATGCCATAGTGGCAGAGAACAGAAGGAGGGTGGCTCTCCATCAGTTAAATGGCTGGCATGATTGCAACTACAACCACACTTCGCAAATTCCTGCAAGTACATGAAGTGTCGCCATGAAGAGTTGTATAGGACTCGAGTTATAAAGATCAATACAAATTGTTTTTTTTTTAAAGAAGCTCCTTCAGGAATCCAATAAAACAGATTAAACAACGTTAGTTCAGTTCAATTGACCTATTTCCTCAGACACCAGAAATGTGTGTACCCAATTTGGAAACGACACATTTTTTATCAAATTACAGTCTGGTGCATCTCAGTACTGGTTAAGATTAAGCTTTCTCAGGATCACCAATATATGGCACACAAGCTAAAAAGGAAAAAATATCAGTGTTTAAATGTCAAGATAACTTTAATATTGCTGATCAAGGAATTGCAGGCTTTTTGTGCAAATGAAAGCTGTATATGTAAGAAGTTTTAAATTTACAAAACGAAAGATAGTTTTCATCCACCAGATCTGCTGGAACCAAAGTTAGCTCACTTTGGCAGCTTTGTTTACCGGGTAAACGATTACCGATACAGACCAGGATATTCCTCCTGCAATGCTGTGATTAGCAACTCTCAAAAACTTTTCAGCTTTCATAATTTTCGTTACATAAATTGGGGGACCAGTCTCACCAGCGTCAAGTAAAAGGAGGCAATGGGCAATTCAATATTCAACAAGTTCAACGCTCATCAAGAAAACCATCTGCAAATATACTGTTGCCAGCAACTTTTGAGATTGAGAAACTACCTCGCGCTCAGAAACAGCACATGGGTCCGTCCAATTGATTGTCGGCCAATAGCACGAATGAGTTAATTCGTCTTTCGGCTTCTCGGTAAGAACCCGACCAGCAGATTTTCCAATGTAACGACATGTTTCATGTTGTCGTCCATCTTTTGCAGAATGGGTACACACAGACCCTGGTTGCACATCACATGGAAGCACATGAATGTGTCCCCTACCCATAGTCCTACAGAACATGTCACACATTTCCGCTTTTCCTGACTCCCCCACAACATATTTCCGCTGTCCAACGTCAATTTCCTGTAGGCACAAACTCCAGACCAAGATAATAATTATTTATAAGACCTTTCAAAAACCTATTAATAATTATAAAAAAAAAGAATCGACCCAGGAACCATAATCCGACACAAGGTGATCACCAATAAAATCACGTCTACAGTAATAAATGGCCACATTGCCACTGACAATCGTTCAGACTAAACCGTGTAAATAACAGATAAAAAAGGCTTGTGCAACTAAAAATGAGACCAAAAAATGGAACCGAAAATTGAATGCACCTTTTGAGATCTATTTTACCTCAGTATCAGAGACAAAAAAACAATTCCTCATCATTCCATGAGCGGCACTGTGACTTCCAGAGTGTCCAAAAGGCTGGTCGCAGAAGTAGAGACATGTAGGGCAACGTTGGTCACAATAGTGAACTACACGAGGATCCAACGAGTGGCGGTGGGAGCCCTCATGTTTGAGCTTAAAGGGAGGTATAGGAACACTGCATCCCTCTCTCTCGCCATTCGCTTCTGACACCGTAGAATACTGCAATCAATAATACAATAAAGGTAACGTAAACTGCAAATGGCAAAAAGTACAGAAGACTGAGAGAGAGAGAGGGAGAGAGAGAGAGGGGAGGGGGGATTGAAGGTAAAGAAGGGAGGAGAAAGGGGGTATGGGAGAGGGGGAGTAAGAGGAAGAAAAAATCGCTCTTGAAGATAAGAATGGAAGAGAAGATAGAAAAAAAAAATTGTGGGGGAGGAGAGGTAAGAGAGAGGAAGGTGGAGGGGTGGAGGGAAGGAGAGAGGGGGAATCTGGGAGGAGAAGAAGAAGGGAAAGGGTGGGAGAGGGAATTGGAGGGGTGGAGGGAGAGGAGGGAGAGGAGGGAGAGAGGAAAGCAAGGGGAAAGAGGGAAGGTGGAGGAAGTAAGTGAAGGGAGTGGAGGTAAGGGAAGGGAGAGGATTGAAGGAAAAATAACCTTCATGTTGCGAAATTTTCTCCACTTAGGACAATTTTATTTTGTCTTTTCTGGCGTTGACAAGTGCATAAGGACAAAATAAAAGAAGAAAGAAAAGAAAAAGAACAAAAAAATAGTAAGACCTTTTTTTATCTCTCTCTTCCTCCCCACTTACTGCTTTTCTATCTCTCTCTCCCTCTCTCTCTCCCTCTCTCTCTCCCTCTCGCTCTCCCTCTCGCTCTCCTCTCTCTCTCCCTCTCGCTCTCGCTCTCTCCCTCTTTCTCTCCCTCTCCTTTTTTTTTTCTTTTGAAAGTTCTACTTTTCTTTGTTCCTTAGGTTTTCTCCGACTTTTTCTTTCCTTCCCTTTTTTCGTTCGTTTCTTTGTCTTTTTAGGGTTTCTTTTTTTTTTTTGGGCGTTTTTTCGTTTCATTGTCTTTCAGGTTTCGCAAATGCCCACTCACCTGCAGTCATGTTCACCAGGATGTCCCATTTTGTCGCTGCAAACACTTTGTTCCCCATCCTCCTGGCAAAACCAGCAAAGCTCTTTACACTCATGGCTTCCCATACAGGAATGAGTCTCCGTAGCATGGCTCTTCGGAAGAAGACAAAAGAGGTAACAGTGGCTACAAGTTGATTTGCACACCTGCCACAAAACCACAATTTGCAAAACTTATCATCCAAAGATTTAAGCGTAGTATGCAATCACCCAAAGTGGGAAAAAGACACAGTAGACAATGCAAAAAGTAGTGTTGTGTATCGGCAAAAAATTTATCGCGATAACACCGATACCGATAGTTATCGGTTATCGAACGGTCAGGGGTCCCGATATATCGCTTCGAGACCAACAAATTCCTTATCGGCGATAAGTGGAAAAAATATAGTACGCTATATAATAGTACTTTAGATTATACTGTATTATATTTTTCACTGTATATAGAGTGGCATGCCACGTGTGAAAATCTGTTCCGCACTCTGTGTAACGGAATAACGGCGGTTCAGTACGACGAAGAAACCGTACAGTTGTACGATATGAACCGTACAATTATCGCCGATAGTTATCGGTACCGGTGTTATCGCGATAAAAAACGGATATTATCGGTTTTTTATCGGCGATAACACCGGCATCGATATATCGTGCCAATATATAGATTATCGGCAAGCCAAAAAAAGGTACATATTGATTATCGGCAAAACCCTGCCGATACACAACACTAGCAAAAAGGGTCAGCCTGTTGCAAGTATTTATGTAAATTAAAGAATGCACAGAGTTAGATATGGCAACCATATGCTCCCCAGCGGAATTTCTGAATGAGTAGAAATGATCAGAGAGTCAGAAAATTCCCACATTCCCAGTAAAATGGCAAAAACGTATAAACAATCATGTGGTGAATTTAGAAAGCCGGAGTGGCTTACTTCCGCACTTTGAAGGGTTACACGCCGCTTGTAATGTAATAAAATCACATTATATCCCCAAGTGAAAGTCTAAATCAAGACAAGTTTTAACAAGCCAAGTTGCAGCCATAAAATTCCAAAAATTCACACAATTCAAAAAAAGTGTAGATTGCATATGGTAGATTAAACTTACTTGCCACTCATCACGGAGCCTGTCGGCACTTATATTAGCTTGATAGATGAACTTTGCCGCCTCATCATCCTTATGCAAACCGGCTCCAAATCCATCTTCTTTTAGTGCATCTACTCCAGTAAATCGGTCAAGATTTGCGTTTACCCATTTTGTCACTCTGGTCGCTCTCCTTTCACAAACAGCAACCACAAAATCAGCAAACTGTTTATGCCAAAGCACGTGATTTTTTCCTGTCCTAATACAAACCATACTTTCATAGGTCGCGAACAGCTTGTTCATAAAAACATCCCCACCACCAGCATCGCCGGTTGGAATGATGACAGAAACATCCAAAAACGCCTTCGTCACATCATCCATAACTGGCAGCTGGCTGTCGTCAGGGAGATAATGGTGAAGGGGTAAGTCAGGAATCATGTTCCCTGTGTCCAGACAGTTAAGCTCCTCTTCAGCACAATCCTCCGTATCAACCCTTCCAGTCCGCAAGGCAATCTCCAAATGAGCTTCGAGATACCGCAGACGAGTTTCTACCTCTTGGCGCTCAAGAGATCGCCAATCTTTAAGCTGCATTTTGGCCATAATAGTCTTCATGCAATCGGAGAACGACTTTCCATTCAAAAACTGCACTGGTCTACGCATCAGGAGCGTCTCAATTGTATGAAGTTCTGAATAGTAAGCACGATCACCGAGAGGCGGGAAGGGGAGAACAGAAAATCTATTATTGTACATCATGCTGATGAAATTGCGTTCCGAGTCTGCTGCCATAATTTGCCGCAGTTTTGACTCAAATTCAGCCGCGATGCTGTTGATGTCGCGAAGAGCAACATCCTTGTTTGCTATACAGAAAAGCCCTTTGAATAAACGCATATCCCCTTTGATCAGACCCACCCCAGCCTGAAAGCGTGAAAACATCTGCTCAATGTCACGATCGAGCCTGTACTCTGTCTTAAAAATTGTCAATCCTGATATTGCAGCATTAAACACAGAAAGGAGCATATCTTCTTGATCAGTTCTTTCAAATGAACCCAGACCCTCAAAGTCCAACACAACATAAAGGACACCGTTTTCTCCATCGGCGCTATCTGCTTCACACATTGTCATCCAACACCCATCTGTACAGCGCGCCCCAGAAATCTCAAACGACAAACCAAACAAGTGATTCAACGTATAGCTTTTTCCTGTACTCTGCTTACCCATAGAGGAAATAGCTACCACTTTTCCCGGCCACCAACGAAGAATAGCATCATAAAGTCCCAGGTGAATGTGTTGTGCACAATCTTGAACATTTCTGGCATGTTCTTCAGGAAGAGACATGCCATCTGTCAAAACATGGAAGTCATTATCTTCGGCTCTGGCTATCTGAATCGGTACCAAGCAAATTAGCTGCCTCAGCCACTTCCCGATCGGTTCATCACGCGAGTTAAATGTGTTTAGCAAAACGCTACCATTTGAATAACTGCTGAAACTCGAGCCAAAACACATTACCGACAATCTCTCTAAAAGTTGTAGCTTTTCCAAAGGCTTTTTAATGTCCATTAAAGAATTCCATATTGAGGTCATATAGTTTCTTGTCCGCTCTTCAAGCTCGTTGCTCGTAAATAACTGTGGGCTGCAATCAAAAAGGACAGAAACTTTTGGATTTGCTGGTAAGCTCCGAACCTTAGCCTCTCCCTGGACAGGAAACTTGTCGAAAACAAAGAAAACATATTCTAAAGGTGTCAGTTCCTGTACGCTAGAAGAACCGGAAGACTGCTCAAGTTCTGCTGTTGCTTTTGTGATAATAAGGGACTGCTCCCTCCCCGTCGCTACGATGACATGACTAGTCAAAGTCAAAGATCCAAAATCAAGGAGACATAAATGTGCCTGGGTTACTTGGGCACCCAATGTAAATACTTCCCACATCCCTGCCAAATCTGGATTGGTGCTATTTGGTGAACTGATTTTGACAGGCAAAAGAGGAGTATACGATGGACTGATATACGGACGAATTTGAATGTCCTCCTCTCCTTCAACTTGACATACCACCATGAGACAGAGTCCTCTCTCCAGTGATAGCAAACGCAAGGGAAGGAGATTGCTTTCTAATTGGATAGTACTGCGAAGACTGTCCTGTCCGAGGACGTCATAAAAGCGAATCCTGTTGCTGACGTCCAAAAGTGCCAGCTTTTGACATCCATGTAAGAAAGCCATACAGCGTAATTTGGCCTCTCCCTCCAGTCGATGGAGCTCATATGGAGGTCCAGCTTGCGATAAATACTGGTAATCTTCGCCAAAGCGATAAACGACAAGGCTACTGATAAGTGGAGCTGATAAGTCAACCTCAGTAAAACTAGAAGACGAGCCACCCCAGACATAGATTGCTAACAATCTATGGATTTCATCAAAAGCTGCAAGATGAACTGGTTTTCTTATGCTTTTGATATGCCAAGATCTTTCTTCTCGCAAACTATGCAGATCGATATCAATTTTCACTTCTTCAGAACCCTGTCTTGCCACCACCAACACCTTATCCTTATTTACTAACCAGCTGCCGATAATTGCAGCACAAGCAGGCAGCTGAAATTGCCCCTGCTTTCTCGCACGTGGATGGAGTTCCAGAAATGGATTTTTCTGAAGGCCTAACTCCTCAGGTTGAGGAATTACAAGATTCTCCACACTATATCGCATTCGCAGTTCTTCAGCCAGCTGCATTTCTCCTTCTAAATACATTGATTTCGTCCGAATCTGACAAGAACTCAGATGCAGAAGACCATCTGTCTCGGCGTCTTCATATACCATGCCAAAAATCTGAGTTCGAATACTCAACAAGGCTTCAGCTTCAAGAGGTTTTTTCAGCATTTCATATTCCTGTCTTATTTTGCGATAAGCTGCTTCTTTCCGATGAACAGGCCCAAGCTCCTTTGTCTCTAAAATGTCACTAGTCATTTGATGCAAGTATTTCTCCAAGGGAAGCATCATGGCATGAAGTATTTCCAAATTACGCTCATCCTTCCCTTTTAGCAGTTCAGCTTCAGGTCCATTTTCAAAAAGCTGCCGTGATTGATTCAACAATTTCTCCCACTTCGAACGACTATTAACCTTTACAACATAAAGGAATGTCTTGAACGAAAGACGTTCAAGTTGCTCGATTGGTTTCGTGAGAAATTCAAATATTGTGTCAAAAGAAATTTCCACCGCAGGTTCACTCAAAAAGTATGCCTGGCACAAACAAAGTCTTCGACAAAGACCCCAATACTTTTCAAAACCCAGCATTTCCTTCAACTTGTCCATACTCAAGCCTGTAAGTGCCACAAATTGATCAATTTTTTGATTCATTTCCGCCTCAGGACGATCAGGTGAAATTTCTGCAGACAAAGTCGGGAATAAATTGAAAATTAGCTGGCTTGCATAAAATTTCAACATTTCCTCCAAATTGGCCCTATCAGGTGTTGTTCTCTCAATATCTGCACATTCCGCTTCATATGCTTTTACACCCTCGTCCTCCAACTCCGCCATCTTCGCCTTCATTTGTGCCACAAGGTACAGCGACTCCTTAGAAAAGTGTTCAAAAAACCTAGTCTGCTGTGACGGTTCCATTTTATCCAAACGAATATTACAGAGATTCCATAAATCCTGCAAAGCACATGAAAAAAATGGGACATGCATTGTTAATTTGTGAATGCGCAGCATTTGACAAATGAACAGTGTTCAAAAGAGAAATAAAGGATTTATAGAACCCTCCAATTGAGCCTA
Source organism: Zygnema cylindricum (assembly GCA_037447655.1). NCBI lineage: Eukaryota > Viridiplantae > Streptophyta > Zygnematophyceae > Zygnematales > Zygnemataceae > Zygnema > Zygnema cylindricum. Next base: position 13,490 of record JBBHKE010000803.1, on the reverse strand, counting down.
CACACACAGATTTTACGCATTAACAAGTTTTTCAATTACCATCTCCCCTTGAAAACACAAGATTTTTTTTTTGCGCAAGGTGAATATTTTTGAAGCATTTCATATTGGAGGATGAGCCCAACCTCAATGTTGATGAAACCATCTTCATCGAACTTCAAGCTCTTGTAGTACTTTTGGAAATATGTTTTTTGAGGGAGTGGATTGCCGGTGAGAATAGCACCACCACCATGGCCACCTATCAGCATCCGCAAGTGGTTCTCTTCAGGAGATGGCCCATGAGGAAAACGGACTGTGAATCCTTCACACAGTGAGAAACTCTCTTCTTGAACCACCTCTTGTTCTGCTACATATTCATGAAGACGAGTGAATCTGTTATTCTTCCGTATTGTTGGGAAGTTGCGGGCACAATGTTCATCAAGACAGATAAAAACCTGCAAAAGAGGGGCATTAAACTGTCACATAGAGCATGTTTTTTTTCATATGCCAGCAAGTCGATGAAAAGCAAACGATACATGGCAGTTTCATGTCTTTGTGGTTCCTCTTTCAAGGTATGTGTACTTAAGTGCAAGTGTAATTAAGTAGTTTATCTACAACAACTAGCGCCCCTGGTTTGCTAACACTTCAGTCTCATAATAGCAGAATTCATCACAAAATATACTAAATATGTATTGATTTCATTGGTGAAGAAACTGTAGAAGTCAGCCGAAATAAGTGTAAGGTACACAAACTGATTGGAAGTCCCACCTGGTGACATAGTTTTGTCAGAAAGCGGAAAAATGTTGTGGTTTTGCTTTGAGCCTGGATGTTCAAAAAGGCATCCTCTTGTGGCCATAATACCAAGTACGTAGCGTTAAACACATCAGCTTCCATGGCACTTTTGTCAGGATCATGATGAGCCAAAATGCTCTCCGGTGTGGCAACAAAAGCATATAATCCGGGACCATCGGTACAAGGAGATGCAAGCTGACTGGCTTCAACCAAACCAGGTTCACAGGCACCAACTCCAAGAAGAAACTTTTGAATAGATTGTTTATGACCGAAAACTCCATAGCACTTGTGAGATATCTCATCAAGTTTCTCAAATACAATCTTGGAGGCGTTAGTGGAAGAGCTGCAGTCAAGCATCCAGAAACAAAAAATGTATAAAAAGCTGTTTGGAATTAAGTCCAAACTGAAAATATCGACAATAACTACATGCTTGCGCTAGAATAAGTCTGGAAGGCGCCAAATATAGGTAAAAATTTACCACAAGAACATCAACCATCGTAAAACCATTTGGACTAGAACAGAAAGAAAAGAGACCTGAGTCTCATTGTGTCATTCATTAATAACATGGAATTGGCCAACAAAAAAACAGAAATCAAACCAAACATAACGTTATTGTAACTATGCTTTAACTACAACACCAAATGATGATTTAAATTATAAATTCTGGTATAATAAAAAAAAATTGTGGATACTCCTGCATGTGTCTAGAAAAACACAATATGCGATTGCAGACAAAGAACAATAAACAAAATCAAGAACAAATATATTTCAAAAACTCTCACATACAAGACATTTTTGTAAGTCAATCTTCAACGTCCGTCAACAATGTCAGCAATAATATTCCAGGTCGGAAATGGCAATACCAGTGAAAATACCTGGAAATTTAAGCAAAAGCATAGGCTTAATTTTCTTTCTTACTCTCATTCTTATGATGCGCTAGAATCTCTACTTGATTGAGACAAGTTACCTGTTTGACTGAAAGTTGTTGCATAAGTCAGCAATTGCGTCTCTTTTCAACACAATTTTGTCAACAAGGCTTCCGTTCTGTTTGTCTTCACACAAATCCATCAGCTTAAATTTCCGCCATTGTAACTTCGGTTGGGCATTCAGCGTAACCTCACCATTTACCAATTTTTGAGGAGACTGCTTGACATCGTCAATTTCATTTTTGTTTTTGATTTTGTTTTCAGAGTCAATCTGCATTTTCGAAAGACCATTGGCAACCTCCAAAAATTCAGAAGATTCTTTTTTTCCAGCAGCAAAGTGAAGCGGCTCCTTCGACAGAGAAGCTGGTAATTCTGGTTCTTGTACACCTTCAGTTCGAAGTTCTTGAATAATGTTGAAAATCTCATTCACAAGGGATGGTGGCTGACATCCTTCCAAAATGGATGACAAATCTTCAACGGAAAGGCTTAAAATATCATCTGTAGTATCAAGATCCTCGGCCAAGAATGCCTCAAGAACTGCATTTCTGCTAGGTGCTGGAACGAGCTTCCAAAAAATATCCTCAGAAATTAGGGTACGCATCACAGCTTCAAGCTGTTTCCGTTTTCCAATTTTCAGGGATGACATGAGAGTACCATTGCTCACTATGTCGTACATTGTCCGTAACGAAGGAGATCCTGTTCTTATTCCACAAGTATTCAGAACCTCGAGACATCTCTCGAGGCTTCGAGCTTGCAGCCATGTCAGAAGATCGTCGGTATAAAAATTTGCATCAACAAAAGTCGTATTAACTAAATTCGCATCAAAAGCTTCCTTCTGCTGAGGAGATAAATCTCCCTTTGAGTCAACGTCCATATTAACAGGCGCTTGATTGGTAGTAACATTCTGTTCTATGTCTGTGTCTAGCGTTTCAAACAGTGGACTCCTTGTAGGAGAGCCTCCACCCATACTATTATAACACGTACGTCTGGAAATTAAGGAGCGGACTAAGGAGAAATGCGAGTTTTTCGGAAAAATGTAATTAGTTCGGACGCAAGGCAGTAGCTGCTTTGCTTGTAAGACTGTCAACAAGAGTAATAAACTGGAAAAGAAGACAAGTGTAGAATGTTGAAAATATCAATCGTGCGGTTTATCATTGGTGCAGAAAGATAGGAGGATTATAGTTCTGAAATTGTTTCATGTCCTGTCAGCGATAAGAATAGAGCTTTGAATAAGGTTTCATGTCTTGTCAAGTTCAGCTCTGGAGTTCCTGTAGCGCTGGAGGGAAAGGCAATATATTCTGCTTCACAAGAACTCAAGAAGCGTGAAGTTGACGCCAAAATACGGTACGGTCTTGGAAAGTACGATGAGATACGGTACGGCATCGTAGTTTATTGCAGTGTTAGTGTTAGAGTACAGTACACCGTGTATCTCTCTATACACGGTGTACTGCAACGTCCCACGGGAATCTGCAAAGAGCCAGGGAACGTGAACACGATCCGTAGGGTGAACCTCCATCAGGCGAAAAGTGAGGTTCATAATTGGAAAAAGTGCATTTTCGTACATAGCCAGCGCAATTTCGTACAGTGCCGTACTTTTTTTTTTTTTTTAAAACACGATTACTAGAGATTCGTCAAGATTCTCCAAACTGTTGGGCGACATCTTCGACCGTCCGATTATGTGTTTTCGAAGCAAAAGGTGATTCTATCACCTTTTATAGCTAGTCTGAAGGAGACTAGCTAGACACCGGACGTGTAAAATTTTACGCGTGGAAAGGTCACGTACAAATCATGCGCCCTTCGGACATGGGCCACGCGCCTTCGGACAAGTGAGAATCAAATCCAACGAAAACCACCAAAAAATCTTTGTCGAAGAATGTGCCGTGACGCCTCCATCATCCGTTGACATCGGGGATTTGAGGCGCCACGACGAAACACGAACGGCAAACAAACGAAAAAAATGACAAAACACGAGCGTACAAATTGTACATTCACGTAATTTATTATTGCGGCTGGCTGTACGGATACGCGTTGAGATATTGCGCTTGTAATCTTTGACCATGCTCGCTGTCAGAACAGGAACCTACGAAAGAAAACACGTACGCGATAGATTCCTTGCTGACACGACCTGATGGAGAAAACGAAATAATACTGCCAGTAAGAGTATCCGTACGATTGCTGCCTCATGGAGAAGAGGCCTTATTGCACTTTCTGTACGGTGGGAGCTAAAGTCTGGTACTTCATTTATGTAGTGGCCCATTTGCCGATATTCGATATGTATCGAATATCAGGTACCCGATAATCGATATATCGCCTCGATATATCGAAAAGCTAAATATCGCGATGCGTTCCTGATATATCGGCGATATATCGTATCGCCAACACATCACGGCTTTTAAAAAAAAAAAAACCATTCTTGCCAGAGGTCGCAAAAAGCAAAATTTTACATAACCCAAACCGCCCGTTTTTTTTTTCAAAATCTCCCTCTCCTCAGATTCTACATATTCCGCACTAGCAAGCTCAACATGTAACGCAGCAATATCATTGCAAAACCCTATCATGCTACCGCCTTTATAAACATAGGCCTCTATTTCTTTTATTACTAATTGATGCCTCTGAATAGTCTCACTCTTATAAATATGACTTAGTTTATCCCAAATTTTCGAAGACTTCGTTAGATTCAAAAAAGTGATAGCTATGGACTTAGACACATTTCTAAGTATAAGATGTTTTGTTATAGTGTTTTTATACTCCTAAATTTTACTATCATTTTCTTTGGTTTTACTTATAACCCCTCTACGTGGAGCTGTGGCGGAGAGCCTAGCTTCCCTCACCATAGGTGTCCCTTTATCCTTCTCCCCATTTCCCCCTTCCATAGCAATAATTTTCCCTTCACGTTCCGTTGCATCTGAAAAAAGGTTTAATTTCCGGGAAGCCCTTGATGAATCTCCACAGTGACTTTCACCAAATCTCAGTGGCGGACACCTCACTTGTCCCGAAACAATTCCCTATAAGTGCTTTTCGAAAAGCAATCCTTCCATCGTAAACTCTTACAAAGTAAAGTTTGTTCCATCAAATATAAGCACCCTAGATGGTGGGCCCATAACCTGAAACTCTGTGTTCTCCATTGCCTACAGAAATCGTAGATCCAAAAGAAGTTAATCTAGATAGTGCCGACTCCAAGTTTATATAAACCCAAATGATTGACCCCTTGACAATCAAAACTCCATTAAAGCTTCACTCCTGTGAAATAAGACTCACACTTTCTCTGTGCTCAGTTCCACCACAGAATGCAAAGTTAGAATATGAGTTTTGGACACATTCACCCACTTTGACTTTCCCTTATAAATGCAGCCAACCACAAAGGCAAAAACTATCAACGACTACATCCTTGTGTAGCCTAGACTCCGCTGAGTCCGCAACAAAAAGAATCACTGAAAATGGTCAAGTAAATTGATAGTTATGAATGGTCAAAGATGACCTTTTGTACAAGAGCTCTCTCAAAGAGAGGCTGCTACCTACTAAATTTTCTAAGTCCTATCTCTCTCTAAAACTCTATCTACTGACGTACGACACCAATCAAATTACTCTGTCGTACAAAAAAATACATGTGCCGGTGTACTTTTTGTACAACCATCGTACGACATGGCCAAAATGTCAACACATGTCATATCCGGATTTGTTAACGTAATCTTTGGAGTTATCGCAATCCAACCTTTTCGCCCCACGTGTCACATGACGTGGCGATGACAATAAAACGCCAAAAGTACATATTCTGTGATCGCAGCGCCTATTATGGCCGTCTGATCAAAACCGGATACAATTATAGCCATTGAAAATATACGCGCAGTATTTGTTTCGCGTTCGAAACAAATGCTCGGTATCCGTTTCATATAATACATTAAACCGTACATTGTATTATTCAAAATTGTATCTATGGATTACATATCTATTTCCCGTTAAATGAACTAGTCTACGTGTAACAAATTAAATATATGTCAAACCTATTATATCCTACCACTAATCCTAGACTTATAGGTTAAAGCTAACAGGTAATTTGACGGTCGGCATGTACCCGGATCAAATCTTGGTTCCGTCAATCCTTTTAGGTAACTCTATCAAGATTTGCCTTCTTGTCCTCTTAGGACAACTTAGGAAGCCATGGATCTAACTCCTCTTCAAGTCTTCAGTGACTGCGACAAGTGTGGGGACTTGAGTGAAGAGTTAGAGGCAAGCTGTCAGTGTCTCCTCTTTGCCTTTTATTTTACAACCTCTAAATCTAGAAAATACTTAAATTTCAATAGGATACTCTATAGAACCTATTTTACAACACCTTTCTGTTGGTGGGCAAATCAGCTCCATCCGCTCTTTTGTTTTTTTTTACTAGATAGAGTTGTCCATTTCGGCCGTTTTCCTCCTCTTTTTTTTCTGTGACCATCTTTTTGTGGCTTTCTGCTGTGGTTTCTTGAACTTCTCTTCATGTAACCGGCGCAAAATTTGGCGAGCTGGTACTCTTCAAAACTTACTCTCAAGCAATGAGCCGCAACTTTTTCCGATTCCTTTTCCTTTGTTGCCCAAGGGAACTTTTTTTCACTTTTCTTTTACATCCTTGGATCTACCGACGGGAGTTGTCCGAGAAAATTCTACACTACTCCTAAGCGCATAGCACCACCAGCGCTCGCCATCCACCGCCTCTCACTCTTATGGCCCTTCATAAACGACGGGCATCACGCTCCCTGTCGCCATCTTCTTCGGATCACGCTCGACCACGTTTGATTACCTCAGATATGAACCTTAACCCTTTGCTTCCCACCTCTTAGAGCACTACTCTCCCCCCTCCCTTCTGTAGAATTATCCCCACACACGGTTCCTTCCACCATTCCCAACCCTTGCACAAACTCATGTGGGGTTGAACATCCCCTTAGGAGCACACCGCTAATACCTTCAACAAACCCTATTTCATCACTACCTTTAAGCAAAGAGCCTCCCCCTCTCATTGTTGCCCCCTACCGTCCACCCCTTTTTCAAGCGCATTCTCCACCTTTGCATTCTATCCCTCTTTCCCAACCACCCTCTTTGCCCCCATCATTAAGTATTAGTCCAACTAGGGTACCCTATCCTCAATGTGGAAAGCTATATGTGGCGGTTGGCGGTTTGTCGAGGCATTTGAAGTCTTGTCTTTTTCCTCCTAAGGGTATCCCACCCCCCAGCAAGGGCCAGCTTGCTCCACCAACTGTTCCCCAACAACCATCTCTTACTGATTGGCAATATGTTCGCCGTCTCAACGTTCTGGGGTGTTATCACTTAGACTACCCACGCCCTCGATTGTACACTCGTATCCCGAGCAATCTTCGTGATTCCATCCAAGCAGCTCTTTGATTTCCTTTAGCATTATTGGTTGAGGACATCGCCAACAACGCCGCATGGCACTTACTCCTCTTATTTCCTCTTTGGGTTTCGGTTTTGCCAACAAGGGGTTGTGCGAGTGGGGCTCGTGAGACTAAGGCTCGTCGCCAACGATTTCTGAGGGGGGATTGGGAGTCATTGCAACAAGAACACACGGATCGTGTCATTAGTCTTTCCATGTCCCCTCTCAAACGTCATGCCCCACTTCCACGCTCCACCCCGAGATTACATCGGGAGTCCATCTTGGTCGAGCTGCTCGTGCGCTTGGACCTTTCACCCCGTCTCCGTCTTCATAGGCATCAGTTGTAGCTTTGCGTTTGCTCCATCCTCTTGTGCGTGACGAGCACCTTCTTTTCATCAAGGTGCGTGATCCACTTGATTCTTTCGATTTAGAGCAAGAAACATTTACAAAATATTTGATTTGGTCTCCTCATCTTTCGGCGGGAGGCCCATCTGGCATGGTTTATGAACTTCTGCGAGATGTATCTCCTCCTGCGACCCCCTCTAAAGGTTTTGACCTTCTTTTTAAAGTGGCTTCTGTGGTGGCTCGAGGAAACGTCCCTCACCATGTTATACCTCTTCTCTTTGCGGCGCGTCTTGTTGTTGTTTGCAAACCAGCCGGCAGCATTCGTCTTATTGCTATAGGAGAAGTTTCGTATCTATTAGTGGCCCGTGCAATGTGTATTCAACTTCAAGGAGCTTACCATGACCACTTTACACTGCACCAGTTTGGAGTTGCTACTAAGCGGGGTTGTGAGGCTGTTGTTCATGGCCTTCGGGCTCTTCTAGACCTCCATCCGGATTGGGTGGTCCTTCAAGTGGATGTTGCCAACGCATTTAATACAGTTAGCCGTAATGCTATCTTTCGAGAGTTAAGACTTGCTCCATCGCCAATAACCAGATTTTTCCTTTTGTGCGTGCCTTTTATTGTCGTTCAAGCCCCCTCATCTTTCCCCTTGGCGGTCTCTTTGGTGATGCGGCCACTATAGAATATATGACTGGCACTCGCCAGGGTGATCCGTTGGGGGCACCCCTTTTTGCATTGGGTCACCGTCAAGCACTACGTGACTGGGCTACGACTTTTCGTGGTTGTTTTTTCCCTTCGATTGCGGATGATACGCATATTGCCGGGCCCCGAGACCAAGTTTTGTCTGCCTTCACCCATTTTGGAAAGCAACCTTCTAAGATCGATTTATCGATTAACCCATCTAAGTGTGTAGCGTGGTGCCCCCAAGGCTGACATTCGAACTACCCCGTCCCTATGGGTTTTCGAATTTTATCTTCAACAGAGGGAATTAAGGCTTTAGGATCCCCTATTGGAGCCCCATCCTTTGTGAACCAGGTTGTTACAGATGCTTTGATTGATGACCTGTCGCACTCTGATGACCTCCCTAAGCTCTATGATTCCCAAGTGGCTTTTGCAATCCTCACCCGTTGTTTTGCTCAACGTCCTCTTTATCTTGCCCGGATTGTGCCACAAACGACTCTGTTTTTGTCTTCTCTTAAAAAAATTGACAACAAACACTTTAGCGTACTCCACCACCTCGTTGGGCATGGGATTTTTGATCGGCTGGAGGGTTTGTTTGCCCGCCAAAAAGCAAGTCTCCCTATTTCGAATGGCGGCTTAAGTTTGATTCCTGTGGCTAGAGTTGCTCCGGCGGCATATTTGGGTAGTTGGTCTCTGGTGGCACCTACCATCACCTCCCGATTTATCGTTAATGATGCTCCAATTCTGGCCCAGGTCGTCACCAAGGTGGGGGGAAACTTTTTTCCTTTTCTCGAGACTCTTCTCTCCGTGAGTGCGCTCCTCCCTGATGCAAGAAACCAGGTTCCACCCTTTCAAACATTCATCTCCATCAACGTATAGCTGAGCAATTAGCAATCGTTGAATTCCATAACCTTTTAAACGCGGTACCTTCTACTCAATCGCGTGTTTGAGTACGTTCGTGTTTTGGGCCAAGTGCTGGTGCGTGGGTGCAAGCCACGCCGATTTTTTCAACCCTTTGTCTAACGTCTGACCACTTCACATCTGCCTTACGTTTTCGTTTGGGTTTGCCTCACCCGGACTTCTTCGGCGACCACATTGTGTTTGTAATCAACCTATCGACTCGTAAGGGATTTATCTACTCCGTTGCTCTAGGGGCGTTGAACGTACTGTTGAGCATGATTTGGTTTGCGACTCAAGCGCTGCGATCGGCACCAACGCGGGCTACACCGTGAGGCGCGAGGTTTCTCATATACTACCTTCTTGCTCCTAGTCTACCAACTTTCGAAGTCGTCGGGTTGACTTAGTTTTCCTCCATGGGGTTGGGAGGACTTTTGGTGATGTGGTCCTCACGTATCCGACCGGAACCCACGTTTATTCTCGCGCAGCTGTACATACGATCGTGGCGGCCCGAGATGCAGCAAATTTTAAGGAAAGAAATTACACTCACCGAGACCCAGCGGACCAATTTGTGCCATTTGCCGCAGAAAGTTTTGGTACTTTGGACAAGTCTTTTGATGATTTCCTTCGTGACTGTGCGAAAAAAAACTTTTGAGACCCAGGGTCTGGTAAGCCCTCCCCCGAGCATTCTTGTTGCCTTTTACCGTCAACGAGTATCAATGGCTCTTCAACGAGGGCAAGCCGCGACCCTTCTAGAGCGGAGCACGGTGGCGGATGACCGTGCAATTCTGTGTCCTCCATTGGACTACAGAATTCAAGAAGCCTCTAGATAGTATTTAACTAACCCACTTCAAGCCACAACCACTGCTACCCAAAAAAGCAAACTGACAATTTGACTGCACCCTTGTGCAGCGTGGACTCCCCTGAGTCTGTAGAAAAAAAAATCGCTGAAAATGGCCAACCAACCGATAAGTTATAGGGTGGCAAAGATACCAATTTATACAAATTCTCAAAGAGGGAGAGGACTATCTACCTGATTTTTCCTAAGTCCTAGTTTTTCCTAGTTCCCTCTCACAACCCGTATCTACTGCCTGTACAAACTGCAATTCTGTGTCCTCCATTGGACTACAGAATACAGGAAGCCTCTAGATAGTATTTAACTAACCCACTTTAAGCCACGACCACTTCTGCCCAAGAAGGCAAACTGACAATTTGACTGCACCCCTGTGTAGCCTGGACTCCCCTGAGTCCGTAGCAAAAAGAATCACTGAAAACGGCCAACCAGACGATAAGTTATGAGCCGGCAAAAATGCCAATTTATACAAAGCTCTCTTAGAGAGAGGTGTAAGTCTACCAAATATTTCCTAAGTCCTAAATCCCTCTCACAACCCCTATCTACTAAAGTACGAACCAATCGTATTACTGTAAAGTACAGAAAGGTACTATGGCCGATGTACTTTTTGTACGGCCGGTGTACGACAAGGCTCTTGAGTGGACGCGTGTCATTTTTCCACTTGTCCGTATTTCCTCCGGAATTCTCGCGACCGAATGTTATCCTTCCACGCGGCGCCACGTCATGCCACGTCCATAAAATCCAAAGTGACCATTCCGCGATCTCGGCGACGACGTGCGATGTCGGATTAAATCCGACATTAAATGTCGACCGTTCAAAGTGTCTGTTTCATTTGTTTCGTGCGAAATGACGTTTCGCACTAAACCTTAACAAGTTCTATGTTCGTTCCGTTTCATATTCCAGTTAGATCATTTCGGTACTATACAACAGTTTATATATGAATGAAACCCTATATTATCTAACGGACTTCTACGACAGACTGGTTAGAGCTAACGGCTACGCCGCGCTCTACCGGTCGGGGGTTCGAGTCCTGCCGGACTCAACCTTTTGTTGAGAGTGACTTAAGTCACTCTTTAGTCCTTCCTATGGAGCTGAGGCAGCCATGGCTCCATCGCTCTCTTTCTCCTTCAGTGACTACAACAAGTATGGGGGAGAGAGAGAAGAGATGGAGGCAGGCTGCCATCATTTCTTATATATGTTTCCGCTAATTTATTTTAAACTAGAAAATACAAAAACTTCTTATTTCAACACAAACCAATCACAACACTGTACAGTACCAAAAAGTACTACTGCCGATGTACTTTCTGTACGGCCTCTGTACGACAAGGCCATTAGGCGGACGCGTGTCCATTTTCCACTCGTCTGTACGTTCCTCGGAATTCCTGCGACCGAATGTCATCTCTCCACGTGGTGCCAGGTCATGCCACGTCACTAAATGCCAAAGTGACCATTCCGGGATTTCGGCGATGATGTGCGCCGTTAGATTTTACGTGAAATGGAATCTCAGTGTAATAAATACTTGCGAAATATTTGTTTCGCTGTCGAAACAAAATGCGCAATATCCGTTTCAATTTAGTATAATTCTTTGTATTTCCTAAAACTGTATCTATGCGTGCCGTAAATAGTTTCAGTTAAATGATTTATGTATAACAGAATAGTTTAAATATTAATGAAACCCTATATCTCCTAACGGACTTCTACGACAGACTGGTTAGAGCTAACGGCTACGTCGCGCTCTGCCGTTCGGGGGTTCGAGTCTTGCCGGACTCAACCTTTTGTTGAGAGTGACTTAAGTCAATCTTTAGTCCTTCCTTTGGAGCTGAGGTAGCCATGGCTCCATCGCTCTCTCTCTCGTTCATTTACTACAACAAGTATGGGGGCAAAAGAGAAGAGATGGAGGCAGGTTGCCTACATTTTCTCTATATGTTTTCCGCTAATTAATTTAGACCTAGAAAATACAAAAACTACTTATTTCAACAGACCGGTGTGGCCTCCCAAATCTTCCACCAAGGGATCCAATCCACATCCACAATCTTCGGGGGGGGTGGAGTTTAGTTTCTTAGGGTTGTGTAGTTTTCCCCTTTGTTTGGTGTCATCTTTAGTAAATTTGCTTAGTTTTGACAGTTGTTTTAGTTGGATTTGGTGTCTTCACATGTTTTCTTTACCTTTGTTTCCTTTGGCTATTATTTAGCATTAAGCGTATATTTCCTCTTTTTGAACCCCTTTGTACCTTGATGGATTTTTCCATCGCACTTTTTGAAATAAACTTTACCTTTTGTTGAAAGGTTGATGTTTCGTCAGCTTTGAAAAACCTCCAATAAAATCTCTCTTTCGTGTGCTGCCATTGTTGATTGTTGCGTTTTCGCAATTCTCGATCAACGAATCAAAAGTTGAAGTAGTAAAGTACGGCTCCATGTACTTGTAACTCAGTGAACGTACTTTGTTTTTTAGCGCGGATCCGGTGGACCCGGATTTCATGTGTCTCTATGTATTTACTCGAAATCGTTACTTAACTTTGTGACGATTGTATACGTGACAATGCCCGTGACGGCTGTCAATGTGTATAATCTGTCTTGCCGCACCATATTTTTCGAAACGTTTTGAAGCGTCGCAAAACACATCGTAATTTTTGAAATGACTTTGCATGTCGCATGTCATTGCGTGACATCGTAGACGTACAGCATTGCAGCCGTGGCTGTACGACATGCCTTTGCGTAAACCTCTCATGTCTGGCCGCCATGATTTCGCAGATTTGTCACCTTCCCAGATTTTACACCTTTACGTGAAATGACACTGCAACATCGAGACCCCTTCAAAAACAACCGTACAAGGTGCATGCTGACAAAAACAAACAGCCATGTACTTTTTCACGTCGTCAAAAAATTATGAAAACTTTGCACACATGAAAATAGGTTTTCTTATTTGTGAGAAAGGTTCTACTTTATTTAAAACACATCGCCGGCCGATGTGTTTTATGATAAGTTTGAAGATGACGTGACAGTGGGTCAAAAAGCACAAGACGACAAATTGTTGTACATCCTAAGTTCGAGGATGACGCAAATTTTACTCTACAAATTTCCGATTTCTTCGTACGGTTGCAATTTTAGCAGTACGGCACTAAGTTTTAATGGAAAACGACAGAAAAAAAGCCCGTACTTAGTCACATGAGGCCCTACCCTAAGTGGTTTGTTATTTTTTGTCGTTTTGTTGTTTGATTGTTGTTCGTTGTTTGGTGTTATTTGTTGATAGTCAATCCTACTTTGATCTGGCGTACGGCAAGCAATTTATACGGACAAGTCAAAGTTCATCATCCCCTCCCGTAATGGTTTGTACTGTTCACTTCAGATTTTTCTAATGTTACTGAACTGCAGTAGTGAACTGCACAGTACTGTGAAACGGACGATTTTTAGAAATAACATTGAAGGGAAAAGGAACGTTTATATCCGTAGATCGAACTGCTCGACGGCATTTCATGAACTATTTATTTTTGGGAATTGATCATGACAGTGACTGTTTCGGTTGCAGACAGTCATTTTGTCAAAAAACGTACGTTTGAAGTACACATTGGTACAAATAAAGTACCGTTGAGTATAAATTTGACGGTCAATCGGTTGGACATCTTTGACTTTCATAATATTGTTTCAACCGCTTAAAA
>JBBHKE010000802.1:103749-124452 GCA_037447655.1 Zygnema cylindricum | reverse complement strand
TTCTCTCTCCCTTTCCCTCTCCCTCTCCCTCTCCCTCTCTTGCTCTCTCTCTCCCTCCCTCCCGCTCTCTCCCCCTCGTCTCCCTCCCTCGGAACGTGAGGTAGGAATTGGATCCTTTTCGGTTTTGGAAATGTCTAAAAGGGAAATGTTTCTTTATTTTTTATTTTTTGTTTATTTTATTTTTCTCTCCAATACAGGTCCGGATGCGGTTGTGCAAGGTATCACCGGTCATTTGAAACTTCTTTGATAACTATACTATAGCCTTCAAAAAATTTGATATCGGGAGTTTTCTTATTCGACAATCAGTCTTTATATTGACAACCGTCGTGATTTTTTTCAATAAATCAGATACTCAAGGTACTCAAGATTCTCAAGATACTGAAGATACTGAAGATACTCAAGAAATTATTAATTTGCAGTAGCTGAAAAGATTGATTTTTTTTTTTGGCGTCTCTAAACTAAGGAATTTGTTAAATTTTCAAAAAGCTGAGGAATAAGAGCTTATTCAGAACCATAGTTCAATAATTTGTGACGTATTGTTTCTTTTCAGTAAGGTCGGATTTTTGTTTTAGTTTGAAAGAAAATATCGTACAATACGAGTTTTATGTCCAAATAAGAGAACCAAAACTGAACCAAAAGTAAATGCATCGGCCGATACCTCATTTGCCATCCCAATGGGTCCATGTGGTTGGTCGTATTTTTAAGTTCCAAATCAGTCAGTCGTACAATTATTATTATAGGCAGTAATAATGGCTGACTTTATTAAAAAGCGTGATGGTAAAGTCCATGGGAACAAAAAGAAACATCAACAAACTTAATCAGTTATACAATTAGTTTACAATTTGAACCCTCGTTGCAACAGAAGGCCCTCTGACAGTTAGAATAATCGGATGTCATTGCTTTCGTATGTTGTCCTCATAACTCTCGGTCTATCAAGCTTTCGGGGCAATTCATTAATAGGTCTACGATTCGACAATTGCACGGTTTTTTTGAGTTAAAATAGTAGATAATGTGCAAAAACAATTTAAAGAGTTACTGTTCAGTTTGTGGAATTGCATTCTCACAGCAAACTGATGGTTTGAACATTTCCATCAATGTTCTAAATAGTTTTGCAGAAAAATGTCAGTTTGGATGTTTTTGAGTTTGTCTTATCCATTGGTTTTTTGCCAAGTTTTGACATATTTCTATTGAAATGTATGCGCTATATGCCCAAGACAATGTTAAGATGTTATTTGGTTTATTTTCCAAATTCTAGAATTTCCATGCTACGTCTAGAAATACCAGAACTCCAAAATATACCATAAGATATGAGACCTGGAATACTACAAAATATCCAACCTAGAATACCACAAAATATAAACTCTAAAATACCAAAAAATACCAAACCTGGAAAACCAAAAGTATCAAAAGTGTTTCTAATGGTCCATCCGAGACTTGCAATTGAAACAAAGTCTGCCAAGTGACGAAAGCCCAAGGTGCCTTGCAATACGAGGAGCTGATATAGAAAACTTAAAATAGGTGTCGAGTCATTGGACGCATTTAGTAATAAACATATGAGAGTTTGGCAAATATAAGGCAATATGGATATTACATTCAAAAAAAATTCTGTGCAGGTGGCTCGGAGTTTCCTTTGCTTTTCTTTTTACGCACAAAGACACAATTTGCTCCAAGAGTGTAGGACGAAGGATTTTAGTCAGTTCTAACTTTTGATCGTAGAATGGTTATTTTTTGCTACTCTCATATTGATCTTGTTTTGGAGTGTTGTTAAATAGTTATCTTGTTTTTTAGTTATTCTGTTACTATCTCATCAATTCACTCGCTCGCTTCGGTTACAGACTCAAATGACGTGTGACTTCGTTTCTTACTTCTCAACCAACATTTTGTTTGTCTACCATTGCACAACTGTGAATCCATGTCACCGTTAAGAAACTGAACACTTCACCGTCAAGAAACTGAACACATCACTGTTAAGAAACTGAATGCAGTTTGTGTTAACAAAATTCAATGAATGG
Source organism: Zygnema cylindricum (assembly GCA_037447655.1). NCBI lineage: Eukaryota > Viridiplantae > Streptophyta > Zygnematophyceae > Zygnematales > Zygnemataceae > Zygnema > Zygnema cylindricum. The sequence goes on along the minus strand of JBBHKE010000802.1, from coordinate 122,440 downwards.
TGTGAATGATGTGGACTACAGTACTTTGGACCGCTTAACAAATTGTGCGACTAATATTTCTCAGGTCGTACTCTTTCTTGTACGGAAACAACAAGCTTTATTAAAGACGCGCAGTAGTAAACCATCTGAGTACATGGAAATAAAATAAAAGAAAGCCAATATAAAACTGGAAAAATGGAAAAACGTTAAAACGGAAGAGTTTGATGTTCATATGTGAGCCTATGTGAGCCTATGGTACCGATATGCCGCAGCAGAAAACCTCATGAAACTACGTATGGAGGCAACTCCTTTATAAAACAAAGTTTCTAGTGAATCTGATATCCACAGGTCAACAAAAAGTTGATCAAGGGTGAAAATGTGCAACTTATAAAGACCCGATGCAACACTATATTGTGGTCCAATCTACACTATCGTAGGTATCAGTGACTTATGCATTCTCTAGGATATTTCTCCATCTTCGAATGTAAACAAGAATCGAAAAAATGATCTGATATCTAACAATAAACAAACAAATCTCCAGCAAAAATTCATGAAGAGAGCTTATTATTATAAATTCTGCCTAAAAGTTCGGCCGGCCTTTACTTCTAATGATAGAATGACATATGAACAGCAAAGTCTTCTGAAACGAATTGAAATCCTGTCGATCATGGTTTGCAGTTAAAAAACTCTCTTTAATAGTAATTTGTGTACATTTCGATAAACTGCGAAGTCATAATGCCCCTTTTATGCCTCTTTCTTGGGGCTCACCAGTTGCAGCTTTAATCTTTGTGAAAAATGAGTAGCATATAAAAAAATAAACACCATGCCAGTCGTCCATAACTTGAAAGTGTCGAGATTCGGTGCTCTAGCGAAAATTTCACGATCCTTCAACTTCATTTTGAATTCCAAATGGTCCTCATTGATCACCTCTGTGCCTTTCAGTTCAACTGCACACAAAAAAAAAAAAAATCCTCAGAATTCGTCATAAAAGTCAGTCCAAATCCTGTCGCTTTCAATCTAATTCCTATCACTTATTATCCAAATTCTGTCTCTAAGTATCCAAAATCTATCACCTATTATCCAAATCCTGTCACTACTTATTTAAATCCTCCACTCTTTATCCAAATCCTGCCACGAAGTATCCAAATCCAGTCACTTAACATCCAAATCTTGACACTTATTCATGAGCATTATAGCAACAAAACGGAGTGTTCATTTCAGCATGCTCACCTGTGTGAATCGACCATCCAAAAAGAGTTCTTCTTCTCCACCTCAATATCACCTGAAAATATTGTTTCGGACCAAATCAGTAATTGTATAGACCAGGTTACATCTCCTGCTTCTTGATGAAGGAAATGAAAATATCGAATGCAAATCATGATGAGATTTGCACGCACATATGAAATTCGATACATCCTCGTTTTCCAAAAGCCAGTTATCAAAAAAGAGCTTTGCTTAAAGTTAAAACAAAAAATATTAGAGAACTAAAATCACAAAAAACAAATGCAACCATTCAACAAGATCAACAAGACAACATTTTGTAGAAACCACAAAATGAGAGTAAGCTTGTTCTCACTTGTCCACTCCTTTCCACTTTGGCCACAAATGTCCTCAGCCTTCCAGTTCCTCCAAAACTGTTAAGCTTGAAGACCTGACTCCCAATCTGAAGCTCGGCCAACCAAAAACTGACAGCCACTGAATCGAAGTCCTGTTTTCTTTTGTGTTTCTGCGATCTCCTTGGAGGAATATATTGATTATCACCTCCTAACATATTCTCGTTAGCGTCTCGTGTAGCCGAATTCCTTATTCCCTCTTGCCTTCCTTCTGCCGTTCCTGGTAAACCACCATTATACAGATGGTCTCCAGCCAAGGCTAGTTGAGAGAGTTTCCGGAGCTTACTTTGACTCATAATACTGTGAGCATACGCTGATTGGTGAGCTGCAAATAACTCTGATTGGCTCACCATTGAAGGCGGCAATTGTACTGGTCCAGATTCTTTAATAGGCGCTAAGTTACCGGATTGCAATATACGGTTTCGTCGTCTTGGATGTCTAAACATATAACTGCTGCTTCCAACAAAGAAAGGCTTTCTGAAAGCATGACGAACTGGAGGGGCGTCCGAGTCAATATTATCATGCTGCTGTGACATCTCACTGGATACCTCTTCTCCATCTTCTTCGTCCTCCTCTTCCTCGTTGTACTCCACCTCGTCATCTTTCTCGACACAACTTCCGGCTTGTATTATGAGGTGACTGTCTTCTATTTCTTCTGCATCAGAACCGTTGGATATCTTGAAATCTTGTTGGTTTTTATTTGAAGCTGGATTGTCTATAGATACTTTGGAAGCTTGTCTGTCGTTTTGCTGATCCTCTTGAAGCGTGACAAGTTGTATACATTGGCTGTCCATCATGTTCCAGTAACGGCTTCCTTGATCTTGTTGGATGGCATAATCAGATGATTCCTTCAAAATGTTAAGGATAAAAAATTACCGAGAAGACTTTTCTGGTCAGCCAGCATGCCGATTGCTTTTAAGGAAAACACATTTCCTGGATAAGTCTGACTGAATGTTGAAGTTTCAAGTCACAATATTACTCAAACAATGAAAGACAAAAACAAAATAATCTGGACAATGATGTGAAGTAAGACCTGCTACATTGAAATTGTTGACAGATTGCTATTCGTCAAAAAAGTCTAACTTTATTTTTTGCTGCAACAGTCAAAACGTTGCTCAAATAGACCGGTTTCAGACTACCACAAAAAAACTGGAATTGTGAAAATGGCTGGAATATGAGTTTTTTTGCTTTGCAAAACTAGACTCAATAAGCACGGGAAGAGGAGGTGGCTTCTTTGAATAAAGAAGACATAGTCAAATAAGTCGTGATTTCTAACTGAAAAGAACAGGTAATCCGTTTTTAATTCAGGTAATTCGTTTTTAATTCAGCTATATACTGTTTGCAAAAGAGAATCACGACCTTGTCACTTCACTGATAAAATAAGACCTGAAAAAGGAAATAAGATTATACATTCAATCAGAGGTAAATTTAAAAGTAAACCATAAAACGGAATTAAACTTTCCAATAAAAATGGCAGGCTGTCATGTAACAGGACTACAGTTAATAACAACTGCTCTTGTAGAACACAAATAAATAATGTTTAACTCCAAATATGTTTAAGTACATCCTTCCGGAAACATAAAAAATAGCATAATCAAAAACAGAATGAACAGAGAATTTGCACCTTTTATTTAAAAAAAACTGCTGTAAAACAAGTTAAAAGATATGGCTAATAATCTCCTATGAATTTTAGCTGATCTCGACTCAATCTTCAGCATTTTACTTATATTTAGCTATTTCAGACATTCAATAAAGAGAAAATATTGAGATTATTAATTACAGAGGATATCCAGGAAGTTGCAGATTGCCGAAAAGCAGACAGCCAGGAAGTCTGTACTGAGAAACTTGCAGCAGGAGGACAACTGGAAAGTTATATTTTAAAAAAAACATACGAGAGAGGTAACGTAACGTACATATAAAAAATGATTGCAAGAACGGAACCGTACGACGGTGATGTCCGAGTCGGTGAGCGTTCCGTCTCCGTCCGTACATTCGAAACCGTTCATTTGTACAGCTCGCCAAAAGGACGTTAATAAACGTCTAGGGGAGGTTACTCTAACATCCGTACAGATGAAACAGCAAAAGGACGATTCATGATTCCAGATTTTCAGCTTCCAAGAATTTCGTACTACGAGGCTTCGCCTACATTGGGCCAAATAGTACTAGAATCTTAATTCATGGCCGTCAGATTTCAATTCAGCATTAATCGGACGGCAGATTTATTTGCATTCTCACCCGAAATCGCTTGCAGTGGAGCATAGGCCATTAAACTGTTCCGTTGATCTGAGCTGGCTAGGAAGGAATGTTATACGGCCAAGAAATTACGGTCAACGGCTAGACTTTGACTTTTACAACCGAATCTCCGGTGATGGCTCGGCTCCTTCGAGGTACTTTCGGTCCAAAGTCGCGCCGTATGAACCGCAAAAATAGACTCGACAAAAGCTCAATGATTGCGATAGCCGCGCAAAATTCAACCAGCCAATCAGAACTATTTCTCGTGGAGTTCACGAGAAATAATAAAACTTCAAGATTCACAAAACTGCCCTTAAAAAAGTTTTGCGAAACGATTTTAGGCTTTCAAAATAAGTAAATTATAGTGTTGTGTATCGGTAAAAAACTTATCTCGATAACACCGATACCGATAGTTATCGGTTATCGAACGGTCAGAGGTTCCGATATATCGGTCTGAGACCAACAAATTCCATATCGGCGATAACTTAACAAATATATAGTATGCATACAATAATACTTTATAACATACTGTATTATTTTATTGATTTTATTTAGCGTGGCATGCCACGTATAAAAACCTGTTCCGTTCCCGTTTAACTGCAATTTATTACGGGCAGCGCAGCACATAAACGTTGGCCGGTTAACTGAACAGGAATTTTACGGCCACATACGTAGTTTTACTTAAAAACTGGTGAACATGGAACTGTAAAAGGACGGCGGACACAAAGTACAACGGACGCATAGGAACATTTTGCGCGCCGCCGGAATCGAACGGACGACTTGGAATGAGAAAACACGAGCGGACGGGCCAGCGTGAGCGCCGGCATCCCGAAATGGCTCTTTTGGCATCTTATGCCAAAAAAACGGACAGATTGACACGTGGCATGTCCCCAGTGGATCTCAAGGAATAAAGGGACAAAGCCATGGCGTCGGATGTGAAAGGTACATCGTTTTTACTGGATCCGTATCCAAACCGTACAGATATCATGGTGGCTACTGTACTTTCTGTGCTTGTACACGTCCGGAGACTAAGTCGTACAGTTGAGTGTACATTCCGTACAGTTATATGTACGCCCCGTACAATTATCGCTATCGGCATTATCACCAATAAGTACCCGATATTATCGGCTACTTATCGGCGATAAAGACAAATGTCGATATATCGTACCAATATATCGATTATCGGATACCCGAAAAAAGTCCCATATTGGTTATCGGCAAATCCTACCGATACACAACACTAGTAAATTATTTGTCCTGACTGAGATTCGATCCAATAAATATTTAAATATGGTTAAAAATTTAAAATAGCCGCAACAAGGAGCATTCTCAAATGTTTTTGTTCTTCCCTAATTTTCTCCCTTTTGCTGCTATATGCCACGTGGTGACTTGTGGATGGCACAAAACTTGGACTGGTTCATTACGCGGGCATACCTATATCGGTACATCGTTCCGATACGAGCTGACTTTGGTTTTTTAGTAGTTGTGCCCAAATGGATCCGAGCCCTTAACTTGATTGGAAAATTGTTGATATGCGAATCCTTTCAGCCTAGGGTTTCGACAAAAGTACATGACTCATTATCCAGTACAGTACCGTACTGCATAACTGGGCCGAAAACTTGGAACGGTTCATTCCGTACGGAATGTTCTGATGGAGCCGAGCCCTTAACTTGATTGGAAACTTGAAAAGTCGGAATGCGGATTTTTTCAGCCTAGGGTATCGACAAAAGTACGTAGGGGTAACACGTGTAAGTACCCATCGGAAGTTTGATGTACCTGTTTTTTACGGTTTCTCTGTGCTTTATGCGTTTCTATGCTAGTTTAACTGTTTTTCGCGTAGGAATTTTCAGTACTTTTTTCCCGAAAACTTGCCCAGCGTGTCCGAAGAAGTCGGAGTCACTCCGGACACAGGGAAAAGATCTTCCCCTATCAATCCGTACGCATTTTGTGCCACTTCGAGCCCATCCCAGTAACAACCTCGCGAAGCATAGATCCAAAATATCGCATTTTTCGAAGCGACGTATAATCCGCATTTACAGCACACGGGCGTTTCCGTCCCAAACTGGGGCGAGTGCTACCTTGCCGTGGAGTGCGTCACATGTACAGTCACAAGCTGTACAATTTCCCCTGCTGGTGTGGGAAGTGGAAACCCTAAAACGAATTCACAGCAACTACACCGCGAATCGTAATTAGAGTAATGAAAAATTTAGAGTACAATGTAGAGTAATTAACGCTAATTTATGTGATATAGCTGTTTCAACTATGAAGTTTCCTCTAATTTATTTAAGTACTCTAATTTGGCACGCTAATATTATCTACTGTAAATAAGGTATTCGTACAGAATTTGGTAAAACGTACAGTTTGTAGTCACTATGACGTTTGCACTACGCGGTTTGTTAAAACGCAGTTGCATGATAACGGCCTGTATTAAATCATTATTTGTACTTTTTTACTTAATAAAGTGTCAGACTTATCCAGTATTTTTAGCGCACGTTCCTATGCGTGCGCGTCTGATTTAATTCATTTTTTGTAAAGGTAAATTTAAGTACGGTCTAACATCGACCGTACACCACACTATTTCAATTTTAGTGTACTTTCGGCCTTTACGCTATTTTGTACGGTGCCTTAATTAACGTCAAGGAAAAATTAAAATCAAGTATCCTATTTGAGGAAAAAAATCAAATTTTAAGAACCCAAATTAGTGACTTTGACTCTAATAACGATTCGCGGTGTACAGTACACCACCCATCGTTATTAGCGTTAATGATTTATTGGTGTTAATGCGAAATTATAATATAAAAATAATAAATTACACCGCGAATTGTAATAAGAGTAAATTACTCTCTCACATGAAGTAGAGTAAATGATTCTAATTTTTTCATTGTTCTATTAAAGGTAAAGTTTAATTAGCATCTTTTATTCTAATATAGGTTCGTTTTAAATAGCGTTGAGTAAGGACGACCTCTGACCGTGCAAAATTGTACTTTATTAAGTAAAAAAGTACAAATAATGATTTAATACAGGTCGTTACCATGTAACTGAGTTTTAACAAACCGCGTAGTGCAAACGTCATAATGACTATAAACTGTACGTTTTGCCAAATTTTGTACGAATGCCTTATTTACAGTAGAGGATATTAGGGTGCCAAATTAGAGTACTTAAATAAATTAGAGTAAATTTCATAGTTGAAATAACTCTATCACATAAATTAGCGTTAATTACTCTACATTTTTTTTTAGTTTTTGTACTCTAATTTTGTCATTACTCTAATTACGATTCGCGGTGTAGTGCAATGACACATGGTGGATTTTAGATCACTTCATTGGATAACGCCGTTAACAATATTTTATGATTAACGGGCAAAAATGGTCGCGACTCAATTGGTGTTAATAAGGCGTAATGTTCGCTACACTATCCAGTTTTTTCTACGCTGTCCGTCGCCATTAAAATTAATTAATTAAAAACTCTAAGGGTACGACCCCATGTGGCTAAGTACGGGTTTTTTTTCTGTCGTTATCCTTTGTTGCCTAAGTTGCAGCCGTACAAAGAAATCGCAAGTTTGTAGAGTACAATTTGCGTCATCCGCGAACTTAGGATGTACAAAAATTTGTCGTCTTGCTTTTTTTCGACCCATTGTCACGTCATATTCAAACTTATCATAAACCACATCGGCAATGTGTTTTAAGCAAAGTAAATCCAATAGGAAAACATATTCCCATGTGTGAACAAAACTTATAAGTTTTTGACGACGAAAAAAATTACAGGGTTGTTTTTTTGTCCGCCTGCATGTTGTACGGTTTTTTTTTTTGCAAGGGTCTCGATGCTGCAGTGTCATTTCATGCAAAGTTGAAAAAGCTGCAAATTCATGGCGGCCGGACAGGAGAGGTTTGCCCAAAGGCATGTCGTACAGCCACGGTTGCAAGGATGTACGTCTAGGATATCACGCAATGACATGCGACATGCCAAATCCGCAAATTGTTTAAAAAATTACGATGTGTCTTGCGACGCTTCAAAAAGTTTCAAAAAAATACGGTGCGGCAAAGACAAATTGTACAAGGTGACATCCATCACGGGTATTGTCGACGTATAGAATCGTCACAAACTTAAGTAACAATTTCGAGTAAACACATAGAGATTCCTGAAATCCCGGTCCGCCGGATCCGCGCTAAAATACAAAGTAAGTTCGCTAAGTTACACATACATGGGGCCGTACCCTAAATCCATGATTTTTTTTTTTTAACATACATTAAGAGTGGGAATGACAGTATTTGTTTCAGTACTTTTAGCTCACAATCAGTCACGGTAAAATAAAATTTTAGTCAATACTGTAGTACTGTATCGCTATTAGGATTAATGTTTTTTTCACCACTTAAAACTTATTTTCTCCGTACACACTTATCCGATTGTCAATTTGAAACCGCCGTTAAGAAGCTGAGAATGTTACCTTTTAATCGCAACGGTCAGATTGGTGAATCAACCGACCGTAACCGCCCGACCCCCAAAATTTGGCAACCGAATCCGTTCCGGATCCGGCGCGGGCGGTCGGTTAACGGTCGGTCACGGTTTCGGTTGACCGTTTGCGACCTCTGACGACAGCAAAATACTACGCAAAGTGTTGCGTATCGGAATATATTGGAGGGCGAAATTATTGGCACCCGATGCGAGGTATAAATCTGCAATCCGAAGCCCATGGAAGTACAAAATTTTAGTGACGCATGCAAGTTTGGAGTACAGTTGATTCTATGATACCGTATCATATTTTTTGGATTTTTGTAAACCCGGCGGTTTTTTGCTGACGCCGCAAAACGACAAATAAATTTGTACCTCTCATCGGGTATGACGTTTGGTGCATGTGAAAAGAAAAATTGAAAAAAGGAATCGCGGAATGCGGCTGAAACCTTTCGAACTGACACACATTTGAGGTTTCCGTACCGCAGTTTTTTTTTTCAGGAGTACAAGGCACGAATGCTGAATTGTCTTTTTGCGAATCCCCTTGGCGGTATCTGGTCAGGTTCGTACTCTCAAGGTACAGAATTTGGAGCATTCACATTAAAACTTCCCGTGAAAAAACCATAAGGAAAAAAATGTAGAGCTGAAATCCAATCATATAGAGATTCAGTTTCCAAAACTAAGGGCGATCTGGTTTGTTTTGACACGGTTGTAGAGATTCGGTTTTCAAAATTCAAACCTTAAGGGCGAAGTCCCATCATTACCAAAACTCCAAAAGCGTTTTACTACATTGTCGCGACGTAAAAGTTAAAACCTAGAGGTTGTCGCAACCCGTAAGTGAGCTGGGTTGCGGACAAAGGTTTTGGAGCATCCTGTATGGTTTACACACTACACCTCGAATCGAAAATAGAGTAAAGAAATGATTAGAGTAAAAAAATGAAAACAAATAATTAGAGTAAAAAAATGAAAAAAAATGATTAGAGTTCTCAACTCTAATTTGTGTAATCATATTTTGTGAAAAACAAATTTTACTCTAATTTATAAATGACTCTAATTTGGGTTACTTTCCGTACTAATTATCAGCGCTGATATCTCTACTGTAAATTAGGTACGAACATAAACTGACAAAAAATACAATTTCACGTCATTATGACGTTTGCACTACGCGGTTTGTGAAAATTCAATTTCGTGATTACGGCCTGTATTAAGTCATTTTTTGTACTTTTTTTAGTTAATAAGGTACAATTTTGCACGGTCAGACACCAACCGTACGCCACACTATTTAAATTAACACTATATTAGAGCTATTAACGCTGATTCAAAAAGTACCTTAAATAATGTAAATAATAAATTAGAATTATATACCCTATATAGGGTGATAGAGTCAAAGTTTGGGGCCATGGAATTAGTGTACATAACGCTAATTACAATTCACAGTGTTACTGTAGCTCCTCCACCTCGTAGCATATAATTTTGGGAGCCGATAGGAAATTGACGCGTGGATTATTCAAAATGCAGAGCTACACCGTGAATCGCTGCTAGCGTTATGAAATAATTAGGGTTAAAAAACAATTAGCGTTATCAATGCTAGTTTAGGTTCAAGGCCTTTCGCCAAAAAATAATACCTCTAATTTATGCATACCTCGGTATACCATGTGTTCAAATAAGCATAGGTGTCCTATTCGTACGGATTTGGACTTTTTTCCGATTACTACATAGTATTCGCTTGTTTTGTACAATTCGTAAAATTCGTACATCACATAATGTACGGAAACTGTAAGGGCATTAAAAAAAAACGTTGCGTCATTTGCGCGCGCGTACTCCGTCTTCAGAAGGAAGCCGTCGTTGGAGACACCGTAAATTCCGCCGCTCACCGCTTGTTCAGTTTTGCTTCATTTGCGCGCGCGTATTTTTACCTGAGCGGCGAGCCGCGGAATTTATGGCGTCTTGCACGCGTATTTTTATCAGAGCGGCGAGTCGCGGAATTTATGGCGTCTCGCACGCGTATTTTTATCTTAGCGGCGAGCCGCGGAATTTTTGACGTGCGGCGAGTCGCGGAATTTATGGCGTCTTGCACGCGTATTTTTATCAGAGCGGCGAGCCGCGGAATTTATGGCGTCTCGCACGCGTATTTTAAACTGAACGGCGAGTCGCGGAATTTATGGCGTCTCGCACGCGTATTTTTATCTTAGCGCCGAGCCGCGGAATTTATGGCGTCTCGCACGCGTATTTTTATCTTAGCGGCGAGCCGCAGAATTTATGGTGTCCTGCACGCGTATTTTTATCTGAGCGGCGAGTCGCGGAATTTATGGCGTCTCCAATGGCGGCTTCCTTGAGCCGTTTTGCTTCATTTGCACGCGCGTATTTTCATCTGTCCTCCACTCCGTCTTCAGAAGGAAGCCGCCGTTGGAAACGCCGTAAATCCCGGCGCTCGCCGCTAGTTCGTTGCATTTATCAGTTTTTTTACGGTATTGAATATTTAATTTTTTATTAGTACTTGTTAAAAAAGTACGAATTTTACCTACGAATTTTAAAAGTTTGAAAATGTTTTATGCGCACGGAACGTAGTATTCGTTAGTTTACTCCGTGCGTTTTATGCGCATAGGACATCTATGTTTTCCTTTCAAACTTAGCGCCGTACTGCCTAAGCTGCGACCGTACGAAGAAATCGCAAATTTGTATAGTACAATTTGCGTCATTCTCTAACTTAGGATGTACGAAAAAAATTCGTCTTGCGTTTTTTCGACCCACTGTCACGTCATCGTCAAACTTATCATAAAGCACATCGGCAATGTGTTTTAAGCTAAGTAAAATCCGTTTACATCAATAGGAAAACAATTTTTCACGTGTGAAATTTTTTCAGAATGTTTTGACCTGAAAAAAGTACAGGGTTGTTGGGTTTTGTCCGGTAGTACCTTGTACGGTTTTTTTTTGCAGGGGTCTCGATGCTGCAGTGTCATTTCACGCAAAGTTGAAAAATCTGCGAAGGTGAAAAATCTGCGAAGTCATGGCGGCCGGACATGCGAGGTTTACGCAAAGGCATGTCGTACAGCCACGGCTGCAAGGCTCTACGTCTACGATGTCACGCAATGACACGCGACATGCCAAACCGTTTCAAAAATTACGATGTGTCTTGCGACGCTTCAAAAAGTTTCGAAAAAATACGGTGCGCAAAGACAAATTGTATACGGTAACAACCGTCACGGGTAGTGTTGACGTATACAGTCGTCACAAACTTAAGTAACAATCTCCATAGAATACATATAGACACTTGAAATCCGGATCCGCGCTAAAATCCAAAGTAAGTACGCTAAGTTACAACTACATGGGGCCGTACCGTTAGACGCTATAAAATTATGTGACGATTCAAAACTAGATACGTAAGATATTATTATCAAAACGGGATGGTGAAACCAACAAAGTACAAAACATTAGTGTTGGGTATCGAGGACCTTTTGCCGATATTCAATATATATATCGAATTTCAGGTACCCGATAATCGATATATCGAAGATTAAAATATCGCGATATATCGCCCATATATCGTATCGACGATATATCGAGGCATTAAAAAAATATAAAATGAAAATTTTCACAGGTCTCCAAAGTCAATTGGCTTCGGGACAAGGTGACTGTAAAATCTTTGCCGAAAAGAAATACGGTTTTCAGCAGAGTGAAGGAGATCTCTGAGGTACATTGATGCGGTACACTTGCGAAGTACACGTACATAATACGCAAGTACGGATTTCTATACGAAAATGGTCGATTTTCAAATCTTTGACGGTTTTAGAGATTTGATCGTCAACTTACAAGAAACAACTCAAATCAAAACACGTATGTAAAAACTTGTTTACAGACAATACGCGATGTAACCGAGGCCTCTGTAATACATAAATTTTGTTGTCCGTACTATTACTTAGACCTCCTGTTGTAAACTACACCCCAAATAAGTAATTATATGAATTGCATAATTAGTATTTTTTTGTCGGTTACATTTTGCAACGTCTACCTTTAAGACGCAGAACGAACATCACGTCGTACGTGGCGTATCAGACAATTTGTCTTTTTCGCTAAAATTACATATTATATAGAAATATAAAATATTCAATTTAAAAAAATACTATATATCGCGATGATTTATGTTGGTCTCGGTACGATATATGGAGGATTCTGCTCGATCGATATTCGATATATTGAAATTATCGCGATATGAATTTACCCGATACCCAACACTACAAAACATAATTGAAATGAGAAATTGTTGACTACACCGCCAATCGCTATTAGCGTACAGGTTTCTTTAACGTATAGGAATAATAACAATGATTTACGCTAATTAGGAATTTGAAAATTTTCAATAAAAAACAAACATTCTAATTGTTTACTAATGCTAATTTAGGTCTTTGAAAAAAAAAATGACGGTCTCAAACATGCTTACACTAATATAGGTGATTGTACAAAATCTGACAAATCATACACAAATCGTACGTTCACACAGTTGAAACGTGGTTGTTGGACGAATATGTGCGAACGTGATATTTTACAGTCCAATTTCACCCCCTTTTTAGAGCGCATATTCTCATGCGTCCGCCGTTACTGAAACTCATTAATTATACTTTTTCACTTAAAAAGAAACAATCTTGTACGGTCTAACACTTGTCGTACATCACACTGTTTAACTGACAACGTACTTTCGTTTTTATGCTAATTGGACAAAAAACCCTAAATGGCTTAAAGGAAAAAAATCAAATAATTTATGCTATTAAAAATTTGGAAAAAAAAAGTGAGACCGAATTAGCGTTCAGTTCCCTAATAGCGATTGGTAATATACCATTAAAGGCTTTAGATGGCAAACCCGAAAGGATTAACGAACACTACAAATTCTAGGCAACACTAAGAGCAAGGCTATGAAAGCTAGAAAAAAAATTAGATATACAAAAACGGAAATAAAATAGCATAAAAAACCACACTATACACTAACTCCAAAATAGAAAAAGGGTCTTCATCACAAAACATAAAATAAGTCCACACTAAAGATAAAATTGTCAATATGCACTGGGTGGCGTGGAGGTGAATCTCTCAGTCCACGGCCATCATTCACTAACATGCCTTGTCAAATTAGGGACAATGCTTAAGAGTGTTAAAGGGCGACAAAAATATGTTGGTGGTAGAAAGTTGACATGAAAGTCAAGGAAGGGCTATAAAGTCCTCTAACTTCACAATCCCATCAAACAAAATTACAATTTTTTTTGTTGAAATAAGGGTCCAAGGTCCAAAATATCTTATGAAGCAAATGGTATGAAGCTACCAGTTAGATCTTGGTGCATGTAATTGCATTGTTTGGGGGGCCTTGCATCTCGAGCCGCAACATCACTATGCAATGTCGCTCCTCTGAGAAAGTGGAGTCCTCTTGTCTCGTAAACGTCGATTTATTTGTGACATTGTATTTTTTTTTTCGTTGTTGATAGTTGTTTTTTGTGAAACTATGATCCCATGCTCACCTATGACAACGTCATCGACATTATTTTAAATATATATAAAATTTAGAAAGTGTGCTCGTGTAACCGAAAGTTTTGAAGTGTTACTTTGTATGTTAGTGAAGAGTCTTCGTACTACCTTTGTCAGTCGTTCAAATATGTGAATTATTAATGGTTACTTTGAACTATGACACTTGTAGACGTGGGTAAAACTTGTCGATGGTTTAAATGATCACAAATTTTACAACAACTGATAACGCCCACAAAAATAATGGCAGTTGTACACTTTTAGTCATTTACGATAGTAAGGTTTTGTGAAATTGCGACGTTATGCTCACTTGTGACGGTGTAAATGTCACTAGCATTGAAATTTTTGGCCATAGTTTCACTATTTTCTTTTTTTATCGATCCACCATCAAACTACGCCCAAAGGTAGTCAACAATTTTAGTTTTAAAGCTATTTTATTTCATATCAATATTGTTGTGTTTTGTTTGTGCAAGAGGGAGAGAGGACCAACAGTGTGAGAGGGAGTAAGAGACGTGATAACAGAGTAGACTTTTGCAATCAGAGCATGAATGAAAAACGAGGTTCAAAACCCCAACAAATTTTTTTTCGTACATGCGCGTGACTGGTGAGAAAAATTTGAAGTGTACTCTCCCTCGTGGAAAAAAAAACACAATCATGTGGCATGTGCCGTATTCATTTTTCGAGTGATATTTAAACTAAAGTCATATTTTAGGGTGATTTTTGGTTGAAGTTTCATGACGAGTTTGGATCACATGCATGCGTGTAAAAAAATAAAAGACGCAAAAATGGAGTACAATTGACGCCACAATTTGATTACATTCAAAGTTAAAGGTAATGTCAATTATAATGTGATTCCACAATTTTCTAGTATGGCTAAAGTTTTTTCGTTCCATACTAAATTTTAGAGAAAGACATAAAAAAATCGATAGTTTGACATATAGGCACACCCGTTGGCGAGGTAACACTTAAGAACACCAACATAGTGGCGTTTCCTACAACAATGATACATGGATAACCATTTAAGGAAAAACAAGCACGGTATAAATAAGAGAGTTTTGGATACGACATGGACTCCTCGTCGTAAATAGAATTGATGTTGACCAACTTTTGCCTGACAACAAAAAAAAACAACAAAATACTTGTATTGTGTTGCACATGGTTTCCAAATATCTGTGTCGTACGCCCAAGTGCGCGCAACAACGAGCTACTAAAATGTAAAATCTTTTAAGTATTAGGTTTGGAATTTTTAGTTGGAATTGATACAAGCTTTGAAGCTCTTCGCGCACAATATGGAGGTTTTGCTTCTAGCCCCCTTAAACCGAGCGAGCTCATAACATGGAGTCCCACCCTTAACGTCCTCATTAATGCACAATTAACTAAATTTGGAATTTCTTATGTACTTGATGCTAAATGGAGGCTGTGAATCTACCGACCCCAATGGTTCCTTTAACAAGTTTAATCTTAAACTTCAATATTGTCCTCAGTTTATCGCGCGTTTGGTTTAGTGGAATGCTTCACGCGTTGAGCAAGAGAGGTTACGAAACCAATTCTTGTTGCACATTTTGCCTTATTTTTGAGATTTCTAGTTCTTAATCACCTACATGTACATCGAGTTTGTGACTGACTGATTGCTTCCCTCTCCTATATGATTTGTTCACTACATAAATTCACGAGATTTTTTTTTAATTTCCCCTGTACGGCAAGTCATGAGAAACGCGGCCTGAATAAAGTTTCCTCGCAAAAGTTAAACATAGTTTCTCTCTATCTTCTCTCAGTTGACGCAGCGTTATTCGGTGAAGCTTTTGACCGTCCGATACGTTTGCATACACGAAACGTTTATTCATCCGTTTTTTCTGAAAGTTTTCAGCAGATCGTCTATCACTATTTCACTTTCACGGTTTTTCACCCGCTTATTGTGGAAATGTGAAGTACATCGTGTCGTCAACTAAGGGTGAAGTTCTATCATACGTTTTGTAATCGTACGACCAACTCTACAGATCGGGTCGATTGAGTTGATGTTCCATCACGAAGACTTTATAAACCACGTGTTCTAAATTGACTGGCGCCACGCAAGCTACGATCTTATAGTGAATATCTTTCCGATTTTTAGCACCGACAAACTTTACTTCAAATCTTCTTTTGCGTACCATGTATCTGCGTACGAAATCATGATACAACATAACTTTTATACTTTTTGCATACGCTACACCGTGAATCGTTATTAGACTATAAAAATTATTAGTATCAATAATAAATTAGTGTCATTGATGCTAATTTGTGTAATAATACCATCGTCAAAAAAATGTTTAATTGTAATTTCTCATTAACGCTGATTTAGGTGTACAGGATCCGCCGTCATGACATACACGTTAAAATAGGTAGAAGTACAAAATCTGACAATCCGTACCACGTCTCGTCCTTCCATTGTAATGAATCCACAATTCTAATTTAGGTTTGCAGATGAACAATCATTACACTGTTTATACTTATACACTAAAATAGGTACGAGTTTATTCTAAGCGTAGTTCTTTATGTAACCGACATAAGTAAACAACAATTTCCGTACAATTTTTGGTAATGAAGTACAATGATGTACGAACAACCACCCTCCGTACACCACACTATTCAATAAATATGTACGGTGACACCATTCACGCTAATTCACAAGAACCGTAATTTACGTCACGGATAAACTAGAATTTGTCACTGTATTCGGGTATCAATGTCAAAATTTTGGGGCGCCGATATATAGTACATAAACCTAATAAAGATTCGCGGTGTAGTTTGTACGCCAACCCATTTTTTAGGGTTTCTGTTTTCGAGCATAACGAAAGTCATTTGAGAGAAATAGTGTGACGAACAAAAGTCACCGAAAATAGCGTGACGAAAGAATGTTACGAAATTTCGTTTTTATTTTCTGTTGTATTTTGGAAAGCGCGTGTCATGTGCAAATCTTAAGATTTTTCGTTGGTTTTCCATCATGACACGTAGCTTAATCGTTTAGCGTGTCACGAATTTTTTTTCTGTATTTGCCAACCCACCTCCTCGAGGTGGTTTGACAGTTACACAGAAAAATGAAGCGAACTCCTCGCAGATGAACATCTGACGACCAGTTTTACCTCAAATAATACTCTAGTATTACTTCGGAGAGTATCGGCAAGATTCTTTGTAATGTTGTTTTTCTTATAAAAACAAAATAGGCGATACGATTTGGTACAGAGAGTCGCAGATTTCTGTAAACTACGCCACTTTTTGCCTGATGGAACGTCACCCAAAGGGTGGGGTTCCATTAGGGGAAAAATGTCGTTGTTTACTGAAAGTCGTACTGTTTTGTACAGTGCCGTACCAAAAAAACAATATTGTCAAAAAATCAAGCCTATTGAATGAGGGATTTTATTCTCCACGTTTATGGACGTAAACGTAGACTGTCAGATGCATAATCCGATATGCCGTCGTCTGACACTTTCAGTTCGCAACAAGTGACACGGAGTAGGTCAATTCTAAGTGCCTGAACTAATAGCATTGTGCCTCGTGGAAAAGTGAACAAATATCCACGACGATCGCGCGACCAGGTGGGTACACGTCGCATATGACATGTGCCAGCCGCCAGGGAGGATGCGAGGCCACCGGAAGCCGCAAGAAAATATTTGACGGAGGATATTGTTTCACGCTTCTGTTGTCATCCACTAACCATTCTGACATATTCGTAGGCTTTTACAAATCTTAAGTTTCGTTCGCCCGTACCAATTTTATTCAATGCGTTGTACGAGTCACTTTTTACCTTCGCTGGTACAAATATGTGGTCACAATTTGTTGTCAAAGATTCTTCGAAGATTGCTAAAATCGTATTCATCTATTACGTGGACTAATCAAAGTATGCTACGCATATATAATGCTGGTTACTGACTGACACAATGGAACGATGGCTTCAGTAAACGAATTTTCGACGTATATTGAGACCGCCTAATAAAACAACGCTCTAAGGTCGTTTTCGTCCATGCCCACCCGTCCGATTGGAGACCGCAAATCGGAAGGTAAAGAATCTTACCTCCATCGCAACCGTCGTTTAAAAATCCGACAAAGTTTGCACGAGAAAATGGATTTCAAATTTACTACACCGCGCATCGTAATTAGAGTAAATTACTCTAACTCGGTCGCTTGAAATTTCGACTCTATCACATCAAATAGAGTAATCGATTCTAATTTTTTCATTATTCTAATTTAGGTATGCTTTAATTAGCGTAACAAGATTCTAATATAGGTTCGTTTTAAATAGTGTGGAGTACGAATGACGTCCGACCGTGCAAAATTGTACTTTTTAAGTAAAAAGGTACATTTAATAAATTAAAAGAGTCACGCTCACATCTGAAATCGCACTAAACAAAAAGACTCAATCATATCGAAAAAAAACTGTTCGCATAACTCTCGTCCGTCGACAGCATCGTCGTCTGTGTGAACAGTTACCTTAATATCCATGCCAGAAGTTCATAGTACAACGGCGAAAATACATGTTTGCCTTTATTTCCGTAATAATTTTGTAATAGTTGTTCGTCGTTTTGCGTATCCAGTTAGAATAGGGAACTTCGTAGCAATTTCATTAAAAATGTATTCTAATATAGGATCGCGTCTATTTTAGCGTAAATATTAATTCTAAATAAACCAGACTTACCAAAATGACACTTGAAAGGAGTATAACGATGCTTCAAGGGATAAGATTGACCTATGCGTTTTGCTGCTTGTTGATAATGTTTTAATAATGCCTTTATTTCCGTTTGTACATAAAAGCGGCAACATGATACTTGAAGACCGTACCTATAATTCCATTGACAAGTGTGTCTGCTGCTACGACAGCTGCCTGCTCTCAATACGCTTGTCAAAAAAAAGCTATACTAACTCAGAAAAACAAATCACGC
>JBBHKE010000802.1:84333-103739 GCA_037447655.1 Zygnema cylindricum | reverse complement strand
TATATATATATTCTCATAAGAAGGCTTAGAGGTACTATTCTCCTCTGCAAAATATTCCCAAATGAGTCCATCGAAAAAGAATAAACCATCAATCTACTTCACAAAATAACCCTAAAATGAGAAATCAATAGTGCTCGACGAAGTACTTAAATTTTACAAAACCGAACGTAAAAAATCATTTTAACAAAGTACATGTTGTCCTCAAGCCCTCATCTTACTTTTGTTCACTTGTTGAAAAGCGCTTATTGGTTGCCAAAGTGCAGAAAAGACGATACCAATACTGAATATGTGAACAGTACTTCCCGCCATCCAAAGCATAAAGGCCATCATCAGAATATTTTTGGCAGGAGCTTGGGCAGCTTCCCATGCTTTCTGAAAAAGAAAAAAAAACACAAACACAGAAAGAAATTCAAAATAAACGAGCCTGTTTTAAGACGAATCTCCACAAGTAAACCAATATAAAGGCTGACGTTTACTCAGAAAAGGAAGAAAACAAACAAAGAGCAACATCCGGCCTACCTATAAGAAACGGAACTCCATCAGATAGGCCAATATTCACAAATGTAACTAAGTTAACAGTTGATGTCACCAGAAAACAATTGGACTTATGGGGCAAAGAATGGTCGTCACCTCTCCCAAAAAATTACGAAAAAGATTTGTACCGGAGATTACACCTTGAAAATCACAGTCATAATGGCTGAGACTCATACAAGAGTCTCGAGCACTCTACATATTGGGGAGGTGATAAACTAGCAGTGTGATTTGTAACAATGGAGGAAAGGACGCTATTGACACTGTTTTTGAGAGAGAGTGAGAGACAGGGGGAGAGAGAGAGAGAGAAAGAAACAGTATCCCGCCCATTGCTCTAAGATTTAGTGAATTATTAACGTTAACAATATACTAGAACTAACCATACTTTTTGTGACGAAGGTCATTATAGGCCACTTGATTCAACAGTGTTATTAACACTAATTTACGACTTTGGGTCAAAAAAGCACTCTCACAAACTCGAATAGAGATCAGCAGTGTAGTGTATGATCCAACCAATACAACAGTAATACACATGAGTATCAAGCAAATCTACTGCTCTATGAAATATTGTGGGCACAGTAATGGCGCTGTTATTGAATCACCAAGTAACAACTCTACATTCTTAAAATATTCAGATCTCAAATTCACCTATAAGTGATAAAATTTTCTTCTGAAATTAAATATTTGTTATAGTCTGAAAAAACGGACAGCTGTAACAGTGGAAATTAGGGGCACAGTCATGGCATCGTTATTGACTCGCCAATATATTTGATAGTGCAGAATTCTAACATACCAAGGCTCTTCAATGCAAATTGGAGTATAATGAAGTATTTTAATATCGAATACCACTAAAAACATCACAAGTTTATAATATAATAACCATCTTATATGCTTCACATATAAAAGCAGTGAAGCTTACGAGGTAGGGCTGAACCCATTTTGCATTTTGCAATTTTCTGTTCACACCTGCTGCTTCCAGTTTGCATCAACCTCCTTCACTCTGACCGCCTTTGACGACGTTTCTTCCTGCCAAACAAAAAACAAACAACGCTTTCATGATGATATCAGTGAACGGAAATACAATCGTACCCACTCTTTTAATACGAAACATAATATTGGTTCATACTGGGAACAAATAGTACAATTTCGGTGCTTACAACATATTTCAAAGACTCCATTTCTTGTTAAAGTAGCCAGCTTTTTTTCCCCAGAAAAGGTGAACCATTTTTTTTTACATACTGAACACGATGAAACAAATTTTCTGTGAACTCAACTGCCTGGCTACGGGCTGTGTGTACTAAACATAACAGCACAACTACTCCATGCATCCCTATAAGCGTTAATGCTGTTTTCGGCCATTGAAACATTATTCTCTGTGCACACTTGTCAAATTATTGATTGGTTGCAATGGAAAGGTAAGATTCCAATTCCCAATAGACGGTCTTTAACTGAAAATTGGACGCGAGTGCCCATAGAAAATTGAATTTGATGTGAATTTTCAACAATAACGCTAATAGTGATACACATACTATTCTTAGAAACACAAGCTGAATTATTTTTTATGTTTTCTAGGCGTAAATGCAAACTTATAACTTGCAACAATGTAAGTTTTCTCATAGTGGCTACTTCGAGGGTTCGTGATCTATCTAAACATAATGAAATTTTGATGTTAATTCAAATCTCATCAATACCTGAGAAGAACAATGACAGAAAAATCTGTGTCAAATAAATCTACTTTTGGATACTTCACTCTACAATTTCAGCTTTACGTGCGAAATTTTTCAAGTTTTCCTAGAAAAAACGAGCAAAAGTAAAAGCTTAAAAGCTACAAAATATTTGTACATCTCCTTTCTTACTGTCTTTCCACTCTTTTTTCGCTAGGAATTCCAAAAGCAATATTTTCACCCTACCATAACCATACACAAATAATTTGCAATCACAAAAACAAGACTGTAACATAGTCGAATGACAACAGTTCGATAACGTTAATTAAATTGCCCCATCCATAGCACCATGTCTATTTCCTGAGACAAAAACTATATTAATGGAACCAAATATACAGATATGGTACACATAATATGTGAAGAGAAACAGAATGCATGAACAATTGTATCCCGATGCATAAAAAAATAAAAAAAAACTCTAACAAGACTCTGGTTACATACAGATATAGTAAAAATCTCACCTAAGAGCCGTTAAGACTATAGAAAAACCCTAAAACAGCCTACAATACATACGAAACCCTAAAAAAAAACAGAAAACAGAGAAGATACTCACAGCATCCGCTTGGCGGCTGAATCCAAGAGGATCTTGAACTTCCCTTGCCGTCGACGGATGTGCCTCACCAAAATCGACGGTCCATTTTCGCTGCAGAGGTCCGCGAGCGGAAGAAGCCATGGCAAGGAAGAAGGACGACTGAAACTACAGTACAGCGTGAATCGTTATTAGGGTTTATGTTTTTTTCGTCCCTTTAAACACCTTTTCTCCGTACACACATGCCGGTTTTTAGATCTGACGGTTGCAGTTGAAAGGTAAGATTCTCAGCTTCCAATTGACGTTCTTAAATTGAAAATCGGACAAGAGTGTAAGGAGAAAAGATGTTTTATGTGGCGAAAAAAATATCAACACTAATAAATGTGCACGATATAGTGATGAAGTATGAACGCAACTTACAGCGATGCCTTTTTTCCTTTTGACCTAAAAATGTACGGAAGCCAAAATTGCTCCCGTGCCCGGTCGTGACGTGACCGTTTTTAAAACGTGACGTGAAGCAGCATGACGTATATCATGACGTGGACTTACATAGTACACCGCCAATCGTTATTAGCGTGGGAGTTTGATTAGCGTATAATAATAATTACAGTGGTGTACGCTATTTAAGAATTTGAAAATTTTGGAAAAAATCATACATTCTAATTGTTTGATTATAGTAATTTGGATCTTTGAAAAAAAAAATGTCGGTCGCAAACATGCTTACACTAATATAGGTATTCGTACAAAATCTGACAGATCATACACAAATCGTACATTCACACAGTCGAAACGCGGTTGTCGGACGAATATGTGGGAACGGGATTTTTTACGACCTAATTTTTTTTCCTTTTTAGAACGCACATTCTCATGCGTTTGCGGTTACTAAAACTAATTTATTGTAATTTTTAACTTAAAAAGGTACATATATGTACGGTCTGACACTGACCGTACACAACTATATTTAAGAGACAACGCACTGAAAATAACCCTAAAGAGAATAAAGAAAAAAATAGAATGAACTACACTAAATATGTAAGGGTATGGTTACATCAGACGAAAAGTGAGGTTTAATACAGAATTTTGTACTTTACCGTACCATGCCGTACTATATTTTCGTGAGTTTCTTGAAAACAACATTACAGAAAATAAGATTGCGATTCTCCAAGTATCCGGGAGAAGACGTCGACCGTCCGATTACATTTTGGTCTTCATCTGCGAAGCAATTGCTCCATGCGCCTCTGTATTGGTGAACCCACCTCGCGTAGGTGGGTTCACCAATACAGAACCAGTCAATTCGCTACACTTGGACGATAGACACGTGCGTCGATGAAAAATGAAAATTTTCACACGCCCCCAAAGTCACGTGCCTTCGGACAAGGTGACCGTAAAATCTTTGCCGAAAATAAATACGGTTTTTTCCTGAAAGTCAGCAGAGTGAAGGAGATCTTTGAGGTACATTGACGCGGTACACTTGTGAAGTACACGTACGAAGTACGCAAGTACGGACTTGCATACGACAATGGTCGGTTTTTAAATCTTTCCGATTTTAGAGATTTGATCGTCGACTTACGTGGAACCACTCAAAAAAAAACACGTATGTAAAAACCTATTTACAGACGATACGCGATGTAACCGAGGCCTCTGTAATACATAAATTTTGCTGTCCGTACTATTACAGAGACCTCCTAATGTAACCATGCCCTAATGGAGAATAATTAAAAAAAAAGCGGGACGGAATTAGTGTACACAACGCTAATAACGATTAGCGGTGTACTGAGAAATCCGTACTTGAGTACAGTTTCAAAACTCATATACCCGTAAAAGCCACCCTGGCGAAAGCAGAATCTTTACTTTCAAATGAAGTGTAAAATGAACGCGCAAGCAATAGAATTTGAAAGATTCGAACCAGCGTCAACAAAACAAAAATACTGGAAAATTGAAAACATGCAATTCTTGTAGGTCTCTACGATTTATGAATGTGCTTGTTCAAACCCTGTGCACGTCAGGTTTCTTATTATCAACGTTTCATTCGTGAAATTATCTTTGAATTGATCTTTCATTATGTAAAAAATATCAAACGCATAGAACATGACAACACGTAACTTATTTTAAGTCCGCCAGGATGGCTTTTAAATTAAATAAGTGAACAAAAACACGATAGGGTGCCTGTGGGTGAGCGGCTTGTAGTGAATGCCTTCGAGTGAGTGGCTCAAAATAGGTACATAATTGTGAGTGCCCCCAAGTGAGTCATTGGGAGTGAGTGGGTCGAAATGAGTGTTGAGGAGTGTGTGGCTGCACTGAATGTCTCAGAGTTAGTGGATTGGAATGATTGTTTAGAGTGAGTGGTTATAAGTGAATACATCGGGTTGAGTGCCTTAGAGTGAGTAGCATCGAATGAGCTGTTGGGTGTGAGTGCCTTCAAGTTGAGTACCTTAAAGCGAGTGTTGGGAGTGAGTGGTTCGGAGTGGGCGGTTCGAGTAAATGCCTCGGTGTGAGTGGTTGGCAGTGAGTGTCAAAGTCAGTGCTTGGGAGTGAAAGGCTGGGAGTGAGTGTCTCAAGATGAGCACATTAGAAAGGGGCGTTGGGAGTGAGTGCATATGAGTAAGTCAAACGGAGTGAGTGCTTGGAGGGTAGTACCTTCGAGTAAGTATCTCGGTGCAAATGCCTTAAAGTAATGGCCCGCAATGAGTGGATATGAGTAAGTGCCAGTTGTTGGAGTAAGTGGCCCGAAGTGTATCTCAATAAGGCTCAGAGTGAGTGGGTTCAAATGAGTGCCTTCGAGTGTGGGACTAGGATGAGGGGCTTATAATGATTTCCTCGTAGTGCGTGGCTCGTTAGAGTGGCTTCTTGTGTGTGGTGGAGAGTGAGTGCCTGGCATTGTAATAAGAAACTCTCGACGGACAATTACAATTGGGCAATTTTCCTACACTTACTAGTTTTTTATTAGTGTGGGTACCATATACCATTTCATGATACAATTCATGATAAGAGCCTGTTATAATTAATTCTTAGAAATAACACCCATGTGTGATGGAAAGTTAACGACTCACCCTTATCAAAAAGCAAATGGGTAGTTGTTATTTAGACAATAAACTACACGTTATTGTTACGCCATGTCATTGCAAAATGTGTATGATACACAATAGCGTGCTCATTTATAAAAATGATTATTTATGCATCATTCTTTTGTGAATTACTACCATTAACCCTTGATGGAGCGCGATAAATTAAAGGTCTTCCAACCATTACAACTCAACACCAAGTTAATATAACGACTATTATTGTACCATATAATTTCATTAACTCGGTGAAGGCATACTTGTTACTTGCTATTTTAATAAGTTGTATCAACGCAATACAAGTTTTTTACACATAACGACTGAAAATAACATTACCATAATCTCATTTATTTGACCGCTTGATATTGTAATTTTGTTAACGAATTCGCATATTACTCATTTGCTAAAAAGAAGCGGCTAATTGAAGTTCACTCTAAATAAATGTTAACAAAGATACTCAAAAGTTATGGAACTACACTCTAAGTACACCGCCAATCGCTATTAGCGTTGTGTACGCTAATTCCGTGCCACTTTTTTTTTTTTTTTTATTCTCCATTAGCTTGGTTCATTCTATTTTTTTCTTTACTGTATTTAGGTTTATTTTTTTATTACCGTACAAAATGGAAGTACGCCATCATTTAATTAGTTTGGTGTACGGACAATGTCAGACCGTACAAAATTGTACATTTTTAAGTGAAAAAGTATAAATTAATGTGTTATAGTAGCCGCGGACGCATGAGAATGTGCGCTCTAAAAAGGGGGTCTAATCGGGTTGTCAAATATCACGTTCGCACATATACGTCTAAAAACCACGTTTCGACTGTGTGAATGTACGATTTGTGTACGATTTGTAAGATTTTGTACGGATACCTATATTAGTGTAAGCATGCTTGCGACCGACATTTATTTTTTTCAAATATCCAAATTAGAATTATTAAACAATTAGAATGTATGTTTTTTTCAAAATTTTCAAATTCTTACCTAGCGTAAACCACGGTAATTTTTCATGTACGCTAAAGAAACTTCTACGCTAATAGCGATTGGCGGTGTAGTGTTAGGATATATCTCCATGTACTCGTAACTTATCGAGCTTACTTTGTATTTTAGCGCATATTTTTATGGACCCAGTTTTCAAGTGTACCTGTGTGAAACAACGAAATTCTTACTTAAGGGTGTGTTGTCCTGCATGAGCGACAAGCAAGCGAAGATGCATCACAACCAGCAAAGTCATGCTCACAAACATATATACCAACAAACTTAAATATAAAATGTCAAAAAATATATACACCATGAGAAGGAATAAAAGTGAAAATGACCTAAAGAGAGAAGGGGAAGAATACTCCCCTATAATGAAGTGGAAAGAGAGAAGGGGAACAATACTCCCCTAGAGTGAGTGGACCCAATAATTCCCCCCTTCCAGCTCTTTAACCTGTAGAGGAGCTGGTCAACACAGCTGAGGGCTTGGGACAGGTATAGGGGCAGCAATGGTCAGCAAGGTTGAAAGATAATGGAGGAGAGAGGCACTCCATGTGGAACCGTTAATCACCACCTGTACATGTATAAACCTTCTGCACACTCAACATCCCGTTAGAATCGCTTTCCACCACATAGAGAATGTGTGGAGAGACCTTGGAGTCGACGGTATCCAAAAGATGACGCGAGTCGGTGGGAAAACCGAGCTCACTGAAACTATCTCACAATGGTGGGGTGGCTAAAAAGAACCTTTATGGGAAAGGAGAGTTGCAATTATCTTCCCTAAGGTCGATACTGGAAAATGCAGGGAGAGCAGAAGACAAATGAGACATGGTGTGCAATGGTTTGCGAGCCGAGACAAGAGGGAGGCAGATTTTGCATCCCGGAAAATAAGAGGGATGGTAGGAGAAGGTATGATCATGCATATCGACTCCCCCACCGATTCGGAAGATAACATCCTGTCCCACTAAGTATTCGTAGTCATTGCATTTGGTGACCAATGCTCGGACAGAAACTTCCACGGACTCACCCTCTGTTCCGTTTTGGAATCGAAAGGTGAGCGGGTCCTTGGTGATTCCAAGCACTGGCTCCGTGGTACCGGCTGAAGTGAGAAGCCGAGTAGCCGTGGCTTGAAGCTTGTTTGCTGTCAGACCAAGCTTGAGCGCAAATCCGGATCCGAGGATCACGGGTTTGGCTCCGATGTCTATGAGAGGGAGAGAAGGAGCAACACCATTAACAGAGAAGGACTTTTTATAATTTTCTAGGAAACTTATGTGAGGATAAAGGTCACGCCGCTCATCCGTGGTAACCGACTGAATAACTGAAAGACTACGATTCATTTGAAATGCCCTCAAAGCGGCGGCTGCAGCGAACTCATCAACAAAGGGAGAGGCTTTGGGAACCTCACTAGGAACGGAAGAGGCCCTGAGGGCTTCATCAATCATGGCAGAAAGGATGCTTAACCGTTCCTTGACTC
Organism: Zygnema cylindricum; assembly: GCA_037447655.1. NCBI lineage: Eukaryota > Viridiplantae > Streptophyta > Zygnematophyceae > Zygnematales > Zygnemataceae > Zygnema > Zygnema cylindricum. The sequence goes on along the minus strand of JBBHKE010000802.1, from coordinate 95,447 downwards.
GATGTGCATCATGTATCGTACTATCCAGAATGGTGAGAGATTCAAACATAATTGAGGAAGCTATGTCTGGTAGAGGAGAAAGAGATTATTTCTCGAAAGAAAGTGGAATATGGGAATTTTGTAATATACCATCGTGATTGTCATCAGAGGAGCCCTTATAAAAAGTAGCTGTCCGTTGTTGGACAGTAGAATCCTGGACGATACAGCCGGCCAACGATGGCATGTAGACGACTGTCCTTGCCATCCTCGTGAACTGGGGTTTCATTTCGGCCATGAAGGCAGCAAATTGCTCTTTCATCATGGCGGCCATCATGACTCGCAACTCGGCCTTTTCCCTCTCTCGTCGAGAGATATTAGGCGGCTTAGCGAAGAGGTAGCCACTAGGCTCGCTAGTCTTTACCACATTCTCTACAAGAGTTATCTCGTTACGACAGCAAAGCAAGAAATATTTCCACCGGAACAAAAGAAAATCCAAATCCGATCAAAAATACACTCCTTTCAAGCCAACCGAAATACAAACAAGGCACACACACACAACCAAACCGTCAAGCTGCCCGAGGTAGGCACAGCAAGGTCCAGATGTGCTCCCTCGCGATCTCCAATCTCACACTTCCACCAAATGACAAACTTTGGAGGGAAACCTTCCGGACGTGGCCTTAGGCCGTGTGGATTAAAAACGAGGGCAAAAATACAGGGAGAATAGTCTTACACTATCTAGCCTCTACAACTAGCTAGCAAGGAGAAGAAAAACACGTGGGCAATCGGTGAGAGTGAGCAAAAGAGAAGCTCTGCCACCAAGAGAAAATTCATGTCCAAAAGCTAAATTCTCTAAGTTTGAGAATTAGGCTAAGTAAGAGCTACGCTAGGCCTAAGCAAAATTAGCCTATGTCTAGTCTACTTTACATGCATGAAACTACTTAAGATGTTGGCCAATAGGCGGCCAACATCATTTGCCGTACGCGTGACAAAATCCACCATCCGAGGGTAAAAACCCTCCCTAACTTCATGGGCTGAAACTCTGAGACCTCCCTAAGTCCTCAGAGTGGACAGCTTCCAAGAAGCCTCTAGGATAATCCTGACCCCTTTGTGTTTAAGCAAAAATAACTGCCACCTTGGCACACAAAAACTCTGACCAACTTCACGCCTGTGAAGACAAGACTCCCCTGAGTCGATAGCAAAAAGAATCTCTGAATTTGCTCCCTTGAGCAGTAAGTTATGGAGGGTCAAAGTTGACCTTTTGTACAGAAGCTCTCTGGGAGAGGGGGTCCTATCTTCAAATTTTTCTAAGTCCTATCTCTCTCACAGACTCTATCTACTGATGTACGGAACCAATCAGAATTGAGTTCCGTACGTAAAAGTACAACTGCCGGTGTACTTTATGTACGGACATTGTACGACATGGCCAAAATGTCGACACATGTCAAATCCGGATTCAGTGCCATAATCTCCGGAGATTCCACAATCCAACGGAATTTCGCCACGCGTCATCCGATGTGGCGATGGCCACAAACCGCCGAAATCTTCCGCCGCGATCTCGGCGCTAATCCCGGCCGTCCGATTAAATTCGGCTTTAATCGTAGCCGTAATAAATACATGCGCAGTATTTGTTTCTTTTACGAAACAAATGCGCGGTACTGATTTTTGTCCGTACCGTAAGTCGTACATTATATATTACTGGATCTATGTATCCCGTAATTCATTTCAGTTAAATGGTTTATCGCTTGTATACATATGTAAATAATTATCAAACTATATGCTAGGTAACACTACCGCTAGATTAAACGGCTAAGGCTACCGGCTATTTCCTGTCTGCCGGCCGGCAGGTACAAGGATCAAATCCTGCCGCCGGCACATACATTTTAATTAAATAAATAAACCCTAATATAAAATTCCCGTAAACCTCAGGATAGCCAAGGTAGCCATGGCTCTAGCTTCCTCTCCAATTTCTCAGTGACTGCGACAAGTTTGAGAGTTGGAGAGAGAAGTTAGAGATAGACTGCCTCGACTTCTATATTTCTTTTCAGACCTAGAAAATACTAATAAAACCATTAGTTTCTACACTCCCCTTATTTTCTAGTCAATCTTTAATTTCAGACCACACTTCTCCCTGCAAAAAATTAGCTTAGGGGAAGGCACAGGTTTGGTCATCATATCTGCTACCATCTCACTATCTGGTCTGTACTCTAAACTGATTATTTTGTTTTCTACTTTCTCTCTAACAAAGCTGAGTCTGATGTCCATGTGTTTGGCTTTAAAATGGTGTTTAGGATTGGCAGAAATAGCGATTGCTGCTCGATTATCACAAAATATTTTCTGCACACCACTCTTAAGGTGACCAAGCTCACCAAGCAAAGACTTGACCCACATCAATTCTTTTACAGCAGAGCAAGAGGCCATATACTCAGCCTCCATGGTGGACCGAGCAATAACATTTTGCTGTTTGCTACTCCAACAGCAAGCCCCATCACCCACATATAATACATATCCAGAAGTACATCTCCTCATCGGAGCATCACCATAACTGGCATCACTCCAAGTAGTGATGTCAGTATTCTCCCCACCCAAATGCAACCATAGATCTCTTGTTCCTACCAAGTATCTAAGGACTCTCTTAGCTGCCTCCCAATCCTTCTTAGTGGGAGCATTTAGACTTCTACTCAGCACTCCTACAGCTGCAGCTAAATCCGGCCGGGTACAATTCATAAAATAGATTAGACTTCCCACTACTTGCCTGTAAGGAATAGTCTGCATGAACTTCTGTTCTTCAGGAGATAATTCCTCGTCTAAGACTATGACTCCTTCTTCCTCACTCCCCTCACTTCCCTTCTTCAATTCCATTGGAGTTGTACAACTATTAGCTTTATCCATTTGAAATTTTTCAAGCATGTTCCCTATTGCTTCCTTTTGAGTCAATCTTATAATTTTTCTTTTTCGGTCTCTCTCTACTTGAATTCCCAAAATATATTTTGCTTCCCCCATATCCTTCATTTCAAATCTCCCCTTAAGATCGGTTTTCAGTTTATTAATTTTTTCCATTGATTTACTTAAAACAAGCAAATCATCAACATAAATTGCAATAAATATAAAACCTTCCTCATCTTCGAAAACATAGATTGAGTGATCTGAGTTGGTCCGAATATATCCTAGACCGGTAAGAAACTCATCAAGCTTCTTATTCCACTGTCGGGGCGCCTGTTTCAAACCATAAAGAGATTTAATCAGCCGGCATACCTTACTCTCCTCTCCTTCTTCCACAAACCCTTCGGGTTGTCGCATGAAGATCTCCTCGTCTATTTCTCCATGCAAAAAGGCTGTTTTGATGTCCATCTGGTGCACTTCCATGTCTTCCGCCGCTGCTAAACTGAGAAGTATGCGGACGGAGGGAAATCTGACCACCGGGGCAAAGGTTTCCTCGTAGTCAATTCCTTCCTTTTGTGTAAATCCCTTTGCCACTAATCTGGCCTTGTAGCGCTCGATTGTGTTATCTGGGTTCAGTTTTAGTTTGAAAACCCACTTACAACCGATTGGTTTTCGGTTAGGTGGACAGTCCACCAGCTCCCAAGTATCGGCTGCCATGATTGAAGCCATCTCCTCATTGATGGCTTTCTTCCACCGGTTTCTTTCTGGACAAGTCATCGCCTCTCCATAAGTTTGAGGTTCATCTTGATGAGATAGTTTAGTTACCTTGTTATTAACCTGTTTTTCTTGCAGTCTTTTGCTACTTCTCCTCCCCCCCTCAAAATCTGAGGCCGGAATAGATGGTTCTCGTGGATTCTTTCGAACAAACTCGGCTTCTCCCCTATCCCTTGATTCCGAATCAATTTCCACCACGTCTTCCGCTTCGAGTAGAGTTGTCACTGGAGTTTCCACAGCCGAGTCCTTTACGGTCTGATTTGTTCCTGCAAGAATGTCATCTTCTCTAAAACCTGGATAGTTAGGAAGCTCAAAGTCATCGGAATTTTCTGACTCAAATCTGATTTTTACTGGCTTCGTATATTTGAAGGGATCCACAGATTTTCCTTCATCCATAACTACTAGATGCTTTACTAAGATTATATCTTCCCTTTTTAGATCATAAACTCTATATCCTTTAACATCCTCATCATATCCTAATAAGTATCCCGGTTTTCCTTTAGGATCTAGCTTCCAATTGGACCGATCAGTATCTAGACTGAATACTTGACTGCCGAAAACCTTTAAGTGAGATATGTCTGGTTTCCGGCCTGTCCATCTCTCATAAGGTGTTTGATCTTTTATAGTTGAAGTAAGAACTCTATTTTTGAGGTAATTAGCACAGTTCATTGCTTCTGCCCAAAACCTTTTTCCTATCTTCTTATCCGACAACATACTTCTAGCACTATCACTTAGTGTTCTATTTAACCTTTCAGCTACCCCATTCTGTTCAGGATTTTCTGGCACTGTCTTTTGGTGTTGAACCCCATCTTCCCTCAAAAAATCCTCAAACTGGTTAGAAGTATACTCTCCACCATTGTCACTCCTTACTCTCTTGATTGGAGTTTCATGGAGTTTTTCGCTCCATGCTTTATATTGTCTAAAACAGTCCTCAGCCTCTGACTTGTTTTTCAAAAAATATACTCGGGAATACCGAGACCAATCATCAGTTATAGTCATCATAAATCTCTTCCCCCCCGGTGAGGGCACTCTAGCCGGTCCCCAAATATCTGTGTGTACTAGATCTAGAAGTTTTTCTCCCTTGTAGGTGGCTGTTTTTGGAAAGGGTAATCTGTGTGCTTTACCTTGAGCACACCCACTACAATCACTTATATCATCACTCTCACTGAACTGAATCCCTTCCACCACTCCCATCTTTTTCATCTCTATTAACTTATCTAGATTCACATGCCCAAGCCTCTTATGCCACATCATAATATCATGAACACCAGCATAATAAAGTTTCTTCGTTTCATTACTTAAGATCAGCCTAAACATCCCATGGCTACCTTTCTCAGCAATGAAATAGACATCCTCCTCAAAACTAGCAGTAAAGACTCCTTCCCTAGTGCTAGTGAAAAAACCCTTATCATCTAATACTGATGTAGAGATAAGGTTTTTGTTCAGCTCCGGAATAAACAATACATCGGAGAATGTTAATATGGATGTCTTTCCTTCTACTAACACTTTCATATCTACCGATCCTACAAGAGTAGTGGTGACTATCCTCCCATCCCCGTACTCTATCTCTACGGTGGGAATCTTTCTTATCTTAGTGAACAGGTGTCTATCCTTACACATATGCATTGAGGCACCTGAATCTATAATCCAGCCTGCTTCACCTTTCAATCCACCGTTAGCACATTTCTGCCTTCGTGGAATTTCAACCTCAGTTTTCGCCTCCAACTCCTCATCCAAAAGGAGCTCATCGTCCTCGTCCTCGGATTCCGCCTCAAGTACCTGTGTGACAAGGGCCTTTTTCTTTCCTCTCGGGGTACCACCGGTCTGCCCCTCCTTTAACCGAAGCTCGGTTAGCTTGGTGCACTCTGCCATATAGTGCCCCGGTTTCTTACAAAAATGACATAAACCTTTGGGAGCCCTTTGTTCGAACTCGCCAACCTGTTTTTTCTGCTCCCTACCCCCATAGTTTCCGACTGGTTTCCGGGAATCCTTGTTCCTCAAATCGGTCGCTGTTGCCAAGGCTTGGCCACTCTTTCCTCCCCTTCGGATCTCAATCGTATTCTCTCGAACGAGAATCATCCCTACCACTGAGTTCCATATCCACCTTGAGTTCGGCAAGTCCTGCACACGGTTGACTATGTTCTCGAACTCATCAGGTAACTTCATTAGTAAACAGTTAACTTTTTCTTTTTCACTAAAAACTTTACCCGCACTCTCTAGCTCCATGAAGCGTGTAGCAAGCTCATTGCAAAAATCCAACATATTTCCCCCTTTGTATACATACTCCTTAACTTTCTGATCAGCCAACTGTTGTTGCTGAATCGTACCACTTCGGTACATCTCTATGAGAGCCATCCAAAGATCGGATGCCCTCTCTACCTGCAAATGAGGACATGCAAGTCCTTGAGTGAGATGGCGTAGGATGAAGTGCTTTGCCGCCATATTGTTGAAGTCCTAGGTTTCAGTATCATTCTCCTCGTTCCTCGGAATAGGTGACATGAATGCTAAACCAGTTGCTATTGGTGTGGTCGCCTCCTTCTCCTTTCCTTTGTCCACCACCTCTCCTTCCTTTGTTTCCTCCGTTGAAGGTGAATCCTCTTTCCTGGTGAATCTGCTTCCTTTAAACCCTGGAGGAATCCCAAGACTTGATGGACGCCCCAATCGTCCACTCACTATCCCCCAAAACCTTTTTTCGCATAGAGCTCCTATCATCATACTTTCCCAGTATATGAAGCCAGTTCCATTAAAGATTGGTACCCTAGAGGGTGGGCCCATAACCTGAAACTCTGAGACCTCCATAAGTCCTCAGAGTGGACAGCTTCCAAGAAGCCTCTAGAATAATCCTGACCCCTTTGTGTTTAAGCAAATATAACTGCCACCATGGCAGACAAAAACTCTGACCAACTTCACCCCTGTGAAGACAAGACTCCCTTGAGTCGATAGCAAAAAGAATCTCTGAATTTGCTCCCCTGAACAGTAAGTTATGGAGGGTCAAAGTTGACCTTTTGTACAGAAGCTCTCTGGGAGAGGGGGTCCTATCTTCAAATTTTTCTAAGTCCTATCTCTCTCACAGACTCTATCTACTGATGTACGGAACCAATCAGAATTGAGTTCCGTACGTAAAAGTACAGCTGCCGGTGTACTTTATGTACGGACATTGTACGACATGGCAAAATGTCGACACATGTCAAATCCGGATTCGGTGCCATAATCTCCGGAGATTCCACAATCCAACGGAATTTCGCCACGCGTCATCCGATGTGGCGATGGCCACAAACCGCCGAAATCTTCCTCCGCGATCTCGGCGCTAATCCCGGCCGTCCGATTAAATTCGGCTTTAATCGTAGCCGTAATAAATACATGCGCGGTATTTGTTTCATTTACGAAACAAATGCGCGGTACTGATTTTTGTCCGTACCGTAAGTCGTACATTATATATTACTGGATCTATGTATCCCGTAATTCATTTCAGTTAAATGGTTTATCGCACGTATACATATTTAAATAAATATCAAACTATATGATACGTAACACTACCGCTAGACTAAACGGCTAAGGCTACCGGCTATTTCCTGCCTGCCGGCCGGTAGGTACAAGGATCAAATCCTGCCGCCGGCACATACATTTTAATTAAATAAATAAACCCTAATATAAAATTCCCGTAAACCTCAGGATAGCCAAGGTAGCCATGGCTCTAGCTTCCTCTCCAATTTCTCAGTGACTGCGACAAGTTTGAGAGTTGGAGAGAGAAGTTAGAGATAGACTGCCTCGACTTCTATATTTCTTTTCAGACCTAGAAAATACTAATAAAACCATTAGTTTCTACAGCGCGAACCTACATGGGCTCGCGACTTAAATAAATAAATAAATGTTGTATCGAAGCGTAGCCCGAAAATCGCGATTCGCCTCCCAACGATACTCCACGTCCATACTTCGAAATATTAGTACCTACGCACGAAATAAAAGGTATTGCACAAAATACTCGAAAAGTGTGTACCTGCGCATGAAACGAAACGTCTAGCAAGAAATTTGTACTCTTCACCGAAACATATAAATAGATGAACCTGCGTGAAATCGCATGTGCAAACAAAAATTATGCATGCGTGCCAAAATCGTGCATGTATGCCTAAAATCGCGCGTGCATGCATACAACCACGCGTGCATGCGAAATACCGCGCGCACGTGCTTTAAACCGAACGTGCATGCGAAATTCTGCGCGTGCGTGAGAAATACTGCGCGTGCGTGAAAAATACAGCGCGTGCATGAGAAATATCGCGCGTGCATTCATAATATCGCGTGTGCGTGCATTATATCGTGCGCGCGTGCCGAATATAGCGCGTGCGGGTATGGTATCGTGCGCGCGAGCTACCGACACGATGTGGCATGACAGTGTAGATTATATATGTCGATAATGCGCGTGACGGTTGTCAACGTTTAAAATATTCGATAAAGCGCGTTAATTTCCGTAATTGACGTCGCATGTTTTTCCGTGATACCGTAGACGTATCGCCTTCCAGCTTGTGCGGTTTTATGGTTGAAGAAGATGCGCTTTGCATTTGCGTCTCCTCTTCGTTCAATGTGAAATGGCATCAGAATCTTGAGACTCTTGAAAAAAAATATGTACTGAACACAAACGGACAAAACAAAAGAAATTGGGTACTTTTCCTCGTCGTACGAAACGGAAACAAGACAAAACATACCGAATCGTGTAATTTTCCCGGTCACTTTCAATCATTTCGAAAAATTATGAAAATAATGACACGTGCAAATATGTTTTCCTATTTGTTTAGCGGTGGTACTTTAATTTAAAACACATCGCCGATATGTTTTAACTTAAAGTTTGAATATGACGTTTCTTGACGTGGCTGTGGGTCAAAAAACACAAGATGACAACATGTGGTACATTCTAACTTCGACGATGACGCAAAATGTAATTATATTTTTATCAATTTATTTATAAGGTTGTTATTTACGCGGTACGGTGCTAAGTTTTACAGGAAAACGACACGAAAAACCCTTACTTTGGCACATGTGGATATACCCTTAGGGTACTTTCGCATGTGCTGAAATTACAATTATTTGTTGTTGTTTTCCTCCATAACTTAGGAAAAAACGAGAAAATTGGCAGCTGTACCAAAAAAGTGAAATTAACACCGTACAATTTGTGTTACCTTACAACTTTAAATGTACTGCAATTTGTCGTCTAACGCGAAGTAGTTTGTCGTTTAGCGCATTTCGACCCAATTCCGCGTCCTTCCAGCTCATCTTCAAACTTAATATAAAATCACCTCGCAAGGTGATTTAAAAAAAAGTTCCATGAGGTAAACGAATAGGCAGATATGGTGTCGCACGTGCCGCAAGTTTTTTACAATTTTTGAGCGCGGAGTACCAAAAAAAAAACCCACCGCACATTTCTAACCTGCGCGTGACTTTTTTCCGTGCGCTTTTTCCGTGCAAGGGCCGTGGAGGGGGTTTCGACCAACCGACGCCATTTCACAAAAGCGAAGTCCGTGAAAGCGCCTCTCTCTCTCTCCCTCTCCACTAACGCGTCTATCTCACAATTCTTACAATGAAAAAATGCAAGAAAAGTATCAAATGATAGATCTATAAAAAATATTTCTTTTGGATGTCTTTTAGCTTATTTTGGTGGCAAGTAGAGTGAGAACGACGAAAAAAGAAAATCGGGAAACCATGGCGGAATGTTTTGGAATTTGTGACGTCGACGCTATCTTAAGTACGCTTGACGTAAAAATGTCACAAACCCTAAACATCTACAATGTCACAAGTAGATAGACGTCTACAACCGTCTCTATTTTATAAATGTCATCAATTATCGCGAGTTTTGTACGCGCCTACAATCGTCACAAATTACACCCACGTCTACATCCGTCACAATATAAAGTTACGATTTCATTTCTTTACATACGAATTCTCTGAAAGTTGTATGGAGAATATTCGCTAAAAAACAAAGCAAGAAGACTAAGTTTCGGTTATATGCGAAAGTACCCTTAGACTAATAACGATGAGCGGGGTACTGTACAGTACAGTACAATTACAATATTTGACGTACTCTTAAAAGATTTGCATTTTATGTACCCGACTGAGGGTATCTTATACTGTTGGGTAGTGTTGGGTATCGAGGACCATTTGCCGATATTCGATATATATCGAATCCAGGTACCCGATAATCGATATATCGAAAAGCTAAATATCGCGATATATCGACGATAAATTGCCGATATATCGTATCGCCGATATATCGAGGCTTTTTAAAACAAAAAAATATAACTATTTTTGCTACTGGTGCTAGTACTAATGCTGCTGCAGCTGAAAGTAAATATCCGGAAGCATTTTAGTGTCATTATCCTCCTCACCTCCCATGCTACCTCCCATCCCTTAGGAATCCATGGAGAAAACTAAAAGTGTAACCTTTCTATAATATTAGTCGCTGGAAACGGATAAGCTGTTATGGCTACCAATATGCAGATTGGTAGATGCCTGCAAAAATGCCCGCAGATTGGTAGGTATTCCTGCCTGAAAGCATGAAAAGAACAGTCTGTAATAGGATCTCCTACCTCTCAGAAAATCCCATTACTACAAACAATTCCAACCACACATTCCACACATTGGAAAATACACATCCACATTGGAAAACACTCACATAAGGATAAACTTTAATTGAAAAGAAGCTTCTGTCCACATAACATTAGCTTGGTCTCTTGCCCTCGTGGCTCAACCCTTCAATTTAAAGTGTTTCCTCTACTCTCCACTCTTAATAATTATATCTCTTAACTACTAAAACACTATTTAGTTAGTAAGAGATTTCGATGCAAAATGCCTTTTCTCCAATTTGGTATTAATCGCTCAGGACCAAGATCAGCCGGAATTTCCACAAACTTTTCCAAAGGAAAAGATGTCTACTCTCCTCTTACACTTCACTATTTATCCATCATCGCCCTGGACTCGCCAGGCCAGAGTCAACGCTCCGTTTTAACAGGCTTTTACCTGGGCCAATCATTGATCAGCAAAGACTCAGACTGACCAATGCAAAAACGTGCGAAATCTCTTACTAACTACTTAGCACTTTACTAACCAATCAAACGTTACGTTTCACTACGTAACATTTACGTGCAAAAGTGCGCGCCAAACGAAACGCGACTTCGCACGATCGTGCGTAACAAATTTCGCACGCGAAACTTCCTACGAAATTCCTTTAAGTAAAAGTGACGTTTCGTACTAAAATTTGTACGAAACGAACCACCGTGCATACTAAACGTTTCATTAGAACTTTATGAAACGTACACACGTAATTTCGGTACTAATTTGACCCTTAACCCGTTTCAATGATACCCACTTGTTATTTAGACCCCACGCTGTCACCTAAATGCACCCATCGCTATAACTTTTAAAATATAACTCCAAATAGCGTGATGTCGCACCCCAGATTTATTGTTCACCCATAGTAACTTTGCCCAATTCCC
>JBBHKE010000802.1:0-83729 GCA_037447655.1 Zygnema cylindricum | reverse complement strand
TACACCGTGAATCGTTATTAGGGTTAATGTTTGTTTCGTCTCTTTAAAGTTTAAACATTTTTTCTCCGTACACGCATGTCGGCTTTTAGATCTGACGGCTGCAGTTGAAAGAAAAGATTCTCAGATTCCGATTGACGGTCATAAATTGAAAATCGGACAAGAGTGTACGGAGAAAAGATGTCTTAAGTGGCGAAAAAAAATATCAGCACTAATAGCGGTACACGGTGTAGTGATGAACGCAACTTACAGAAGCCTTTCTTCATTGTGACCTAAAAAAAAAGAAGGAAGCCAAAATTGCTCCCTTGCCGGATCGCAACGTGACCGTTTTAAAAACGTGACGTGAAGCAGTATGACGTGTCGTGACGTGTTCTGAAATCGTACTGAACAATTCGTACTTGAGTACGGTATTTAAATTCATATACCCGTAAAAGCCACCCTGGCGAACGCAGAATCTTTAATTTCAAATGAAATGTAAAATGAACGTGCACGCAATAGAATTTGAAGGATTCGAACCAGCGTCAACAAAAGAAAAGTACAGGAAATTTGAAACCATGCGATTTTATAGGTCTCAACGATTTATGTAAATGCGTGTTCAAACCCTATAGACGTCATATTTCTTATTATCATAGTTGTTCATAGCGTTTAGTGCGAACGATTTAATCGCGACGAATTATACGTAACAAACACATTTAACCTTTTGAAAAAATCGTAAAAATCGTAAATGAATTTTCGTCCGTACTATTTCGTACATGTAAACAAAAATAAATTTCACATATACCGCAGTTTGTACCATTTTCGTACATTTTCCGTATCTTTTCGTAATAGTCCGTACATTTTTGGTACAATTCCGTACATTCCCGTAAAATTTCTGTTCAGTTTACCGAACAGAAAATACTACGAAGTGCAACTTATCTTTTCGTCAAATTTCGTACATTTACCGTACAAAACCGTACAGCTATCGTAAAATAACGTACAGTTTCCGTGAATTAGCCGTTCAGTTTACCGGACAGAAAGTACATCGCGTTTTTTTCCGATTTATTCAAAAGTCGCGAATTATACGTTTTAATCGGAAAAAAGGAAAAAATCGCACGATTTGAACAACTATGCTTATTATGAACCATAGTTTCAAAGTAGGTGAAAGTCGCCCATACAATATGCCTATTGTACGTAAATTTTACAATACTACCTTAAGACCCATATTGTATTGGCTGCAAAATGAAATAAAATAGTAACATGGTTGAGTTGCACATGGATCGATAGAGAATTAAACATCATGTCTAAATTTGAAAAAAAAAATGGACAAAAAAAAATATGTGAGTTTTGAGCGACTTTTTATTTAAACCGTCAGATTTGGACCATTTGACGGTTGTTGATGAAAGTAACGATCTAAGAAAATCACATGAAAAGCCCATAACACAACTTACGATAGGACTATCGTCAGATTCGAAAGAATCGGACGATCGCTAATAAAAGTAGCGATCTAAAAAGATCACATGGAAAGCTCGTAACACAATTTACGCTAAAGGCAACCTACAAAAGGCCTACCAAAAAACGCCTATTTTTGAACGATTCATTCGTGTAATTATCTTTGAATTGACAAAAACCAATATTATGTAAACAATATCGAACACATAGAACTTAACAACACGTAACTTATTTTAAGTCTGCCAGGATGGCTTTTAAATTAAATAAGGGTACTTTCACATGTACTAAAGCTAGTTATTTTTTGTCGTTTTCCTCCATAATGTAGAAAAAAACGAGAAAATCCGCAGCCGTACCAATAGAAATTATTACCGTACAAGTTGCGTTACCTTGAAACTTTAGATGTACTAGAGTTTGTCGTCTAGGGCGATGCAATTTGTCGTCTATCGCATTTCGACCCACTTTCGCGTCCTTCCAGCTCATGTTCAAACTTTACATCAAATCACCTCGCGAGGTGATTTTAAAGAAAGTTTCATGCGGTGAGCGAATAGGCAGATGTTGTCGCACTTGTCGGAAGTTTTTGTACAATTCTTGAGCGCGGAGTACAAAAAAACACCCCACTGCACGTTTCCGTGCGTTTTTTTCCGTACATGGGCCGTGGAAGGGGTCTCTACCAAAGGACGCCTTTTCGCAAAAGCGAAGTTCGTGAAATAGCCTCTCTCTCTCTCTCTCTCCCACAACCGCGTCTATCTCACAATTCCTGCAATGAAAAAAGTCAATAATGGTATCAAATGGAATATCTCTAAAAACGATTTCTTTTTACTATCTTTGGTCGTATTTTGATGGCAAGTAGAGTGGGAAAAGACCAAAAAACAAAATCGGGAAACCATGCAGGAAAGTTTTAGAATTTTGTGGCATCGAAGTTGTCATAATTTGAGCGTGACGTCAAAATGTCACAAACCCTAAACATCTACAATGTCACAAGTAGCTAGATATCTACAAACGTCACTATTTTGTAAACCTCATCAATTGTCGCGAGTTTTGTAGTTGTCTACAATCATCACAAATTACACCCACGTCTACATCCGTCACAATCTAAAGTAACGATTTCATTTTTTATCACACGAATGCTCTGAACGTAGTACGGAGAATTTTCGCTAAAAACAAAGTTACAAGACTAAAGTCTCAATTACATGCGAAAGTACCTTAAGTGAACAAAATATACGATCGAGTGCTTATGGGTGAACACCTCGTAGTGAGTGCCTTCAAGCGAGTGGCTCAAAATAGGTACATAATTGTGAGTGCCTCCAAGTGAGTTGTTAGGAGTGAGTAGGTCAAAATGAGTGTTGAGGAGTGTGTGGCTGCATTTAATGTCTCATAGTGATTGACCGGAGTGACTATTCGAAGTGAGTGGTTATAAGTGAGTGCCTCGGGTCGAGTGCCTTAGAGTTACTAGCTTCGAATGAGTTGTTGGGTGTGAATGCCCTCTATTTGAGTACTTAGGAGTGAGTAGTTTGGAGTGGACGGTTCGAGAAAACGCCTCGGTTTGAGTGGTTGGTAGTGAGTGTCACAATCATTACTTTGGAGCGAGGGGTTCGGATTGAGTGCCTCAAGATGAACACGTTAAAACGAGGCTTTGAGAGTGATTGTATTTGAGTAAGTCAAACGGAGTGAGGGGCGGAGCGAGTGATTGGGAGGTAGTACCTTTGAGTTAGTATCTCAGTGTGAATGCCTCAAAGGAATCGCTCAAAATGAGTGGATATGAGAAAGTGGCTCCAAGTGAGTTGTTGGAGCGAGTAGCTCGAAGTGTGTCTCAACAAGGCGCAGAGTAAGTGGATTGGAATGAGTGTCTCCGAGTGAGGGACTAGGATGAGGGGCTCAAAATGTGTTCCACGGAGTGAGTGACTCGAACACTGGCTTGTCGTGTGTGGTTGAGAGTGAGTGCCTCGCATTGTGATAAGAAACCCTCAACAAACAATTATAATTGAACAGTTTCCTACGCTTAACAATTTTTTATTAGTGTGGGTACCATATACCAATTCATAATACAAGGCACGCTAAAATAAGTAGTTATTAGAAAAAGTACCCATGTGCGATTGAAAGGCTACAACTTCCCTTTGTCAAAAGGTAAATGGATAGTTGTTAACTTTTAAAATATAACTCCAAATAGCGTGATTCTTTTGCGGACGTCTACCAAATTTAGTACTCTATAATCATAACACCTAAATATCCCTTTATAAACAAGTTCGATCCGCTATTGCTGTTACACAGTCTGCATTTTTTTTTTCAAATTATACTTTGACTTAATTAGTGTGACCTATTCGTATGTGAAATCTCTACGTACTAAATAATTAATAATATGAATTACGGAATTATTACTTTTTTGTTGGTTACATTTTGCGGCGTCTACACCGTGAATCGTAATTAGAGTAAATTACTCTAATTCGGTCGCTCGAAATTTCGACTCTGTGACATCAAATAGTGTAATCGATTCTAATTTTTTCATTATTATAATTTAGGTAAGTTTAATTAGCGTTAAAAATTGTAATATAGGTTCGTTTTAAATAGTGTGGAGTACGGATAACGTTCGACCGTGCAAAACTGTACTTTTTTAAGTAAAAAGGTACAAATAATGATTGAATAGAATCGCGCTCGCACGTGAAATCGCACGAAACGAAAAATCAATGATATCGAAAAAAAGCCGTTCGCATAACTCTCGTCCGTCGACAGCATCGTCGTCAGTGTGAACATTAACTGACATTCAGCGCGACAAATAATACTAACGTCATAATTACGTCAAAACTATACGGACTGACAGATTCTTAACGTCTACGTAATTTAGTGTTCATAATTTCAGCGCGGATAATTATTGCCGACATAACCCAATATAGAGTACTTAAATAAATTAGAGTAAACTTTTCTATCACATAAATTAGAGTTCATTACTCTAATTGTTTTTTTTTGTTCTTTTACTCTAATTTTTTCATTACTCTAATTACGATTTGCGGTGTACCTTTTAAGTCACGGATCGAAAATCACGTTGTACGTCGCGTATCAAACAATTTGTCTTCATCGCTAAAATAACATATTATATAAAATATTATATTTAAAAAATATTTCACATCGCGATATATATCGCTATGATTTTTGTTGGTCTCGTTACGATATATCGAGAAGTTTCCTACGATCGATATTCAATATATTGAAAATCGAAATTATCGCGATATGAAATTACCCGATACCCAACACTACTGTTGGGTATAACGGCCCTTTTCGCGCACTGGAATGCTGCTTCATAGAACCCCACCCCACGGAAGACGCACGTTTGAAACACTCTGTACGGATTTGTGCTCACTTCACGACAATTTCCGAGATTCCCGGAAACAGCGTTCACGGTAAGACAGCACGTGTGTACTACAGAATCTGTCTTACGTGCCACATTTTCAGCACGTATGCACCTGTCGCTAGCTTTGGTTTGTGAAGAGTCGACACGCGTGCAAGATCTTTGTCGCTGATAATTGAAGAACACGCGGCAGAAACTTAGAGCTTAGCGGTCCACCAGGGCGCTTAAGTTGACTTTCTGATTATTTTCCATGAGCTTCATCCAATGATAATAGAAAATGCAGGTCATCCGCCACGCGTCATTCTGGTTTGCCTTCCTGCATGCCTGGTTGGCAGGCTCCTTTTTTTCATTTTGTACTTTGTAAATTTTCATACGCAAACTTGGCTGCTATTGGCTGGATCAACAAATCCGAAACAATCTTGCTCATGACCTTTTTCTCTGTTGGCACAACACGTGTATAATTGCCCAGGTAGGACAAATGTTTGGGCACGGGAGTGAAAAATATTTATATCTGCCCAATTTTTTTGTAACGCTTTGCACAGGTTGTAAAGTAACCGCCGAGCAACAATCGTCACGGTCACATGAACAAATTTTATCAAATGACGTGGTCGTACTTCCGCTCTGCCACGAGTGTCACTTTTCTGTCATTGGCCTGCCGGCTCTACTTCCGGGCAGGAAAATTAAATAATAAAAAACAATCCTCTGCCCGAAAACTTGTATCAAAGCTGAAACAGGAGAATAGCCAAGAGTGTACTTTTTCCCTCCCAGTCATCCTTTTTGGATGGAATCCATGGCTGAAAGATCTCCATCTCCCAAATCGACAACACATAATGGATTAAATTAAGACCAAGCGGTCAAAGCATGAAAATTGGAGACAAATTACAATTGCTGTGTTGTTAATTTAGCTCACAGGAATGGCTGTATAGATTGGAGGAGGAAAAAAGTGGTGCAGGAAGGGTCAAGAGGAGGAAAGAAACAATAAGAAGGAAGAGTAAAAGTGAGAAATAGTGAGGGATAGCAAGGGAGAGTGGGAAAAGGATAGGCGGAAGTAGGAAAATTAGAGGCAGGGGGAAAATTGGAAAGAAAAGAAAAGTATAAGGAAAGTGAGGAGTGGAAATAGGAAGAAAGAAGAAGCAAAGGAGTCAACAAGGCAGAAAACTTGATAAGAAGAGTGGAGGCAGCAAAAAAGACAGAGCAGAACCAGAAATAGAAGGAACGAGGGGAAACAAGGGAGAACAAGAGAGATTCTTAAAAAAATAGAAAATAAAAACGAATTATTTGAACCAATTTCTTACAAAGCAAGAGACATACCAGAAGGAAAAATAGAAGGAAAGAGGGAAGGCGAGGAAAAAAGAGAAAGAATCGGATCATTTGAACCGCTAATCACACTAGAACAATTTGTTTGTAACCGCTTTCTCACACTGGCAGGTCAAGATGCAAGAAGCAGGGCTCGAGAGAGAGCAGCAAAGAAGCTGATGGGAATGGAGGTTTCTACTGTTGCTCCTGCCATGGTTCCAACAACCATGTCTCAGCATCAGCAGCAACCTCCCTCGGGATACTTTACTACTGAATCCATTTCTGACCAATCACATATGAACCAATCATATATGAATCAGTCACATATGAACCAATCACATATAAATCAATCACAAATGAATCAATCACAAATGAATCAATCACACATGAATCAACCACATATGAATCCTAATTACAGTTCCATGCTAAGGCAGGGATCTGTTTACAATCTAACTTTTGACGAGTTTCAGAGTTCAGTATGCGCTCCTGGATTGAAGCAAAACATCGGGAGTATGAATATGGATGAGTTTTTGAAGATTTTGTTTACAGCAGAGGAGAATCAAGCCATGGCTGGAGCTGTGACGTCAGCAACGGGAATTGTAGGCGATTCTCAACAACAGCAGCTTACTCTCGCAAGACAGACGTCTATGCAAAAGCAAAATAGTTTTTCCATGCCCCAAAATTTGAGTCGAAAAACTGTAGAAGAAGTTTGGCAAGACATTCACGGTTCTCTTGCTCAACAGCAACAGCAGGGAGGAGGAGGAGGAAGAGCTCCTGAACAACAGCGCCAAACCACATTTGGAGAAATGACTTTGGAGGATTTTTTAATGAAGGCTGGAGTTGTAAGAGAGGAGTTAAGTCCAGCAGTAGCTCCTCAAGGAATTGGAATTGGAAACCACGGAAATACAATAAACCATGGAAATACAATCAACACTATTTCAAATCCGGCGGCAACATTTGGAGTTGGAAGTGCTTTTGTGCCTCCATATGCTCCACAGCCAGTGATGGCTTCCAGAATCATGGCTCCTGAAGCTACCAGACTTGCACAAACGCCTCCTCAAACAGCCTTGGAAGCCATTCAAAACGCGGCAAACCAGCAACATTCTGATTGGGTGAATTATCAGTTGAGTAACGCGTCAGCCATTGCGGCTATATCTCAGCAAAAGCAACAACAGCATCAGTTTTACCAACAGCAAGCGGCAGATATGGCATCAGCTTTCGCAGGTACACATAATCTCGGAAACTTCCCACCTTCAATTGTTGTACCTCCAAGAACACAACAGCTCATGGAGGCGACTTCTCCAATACCGAGCACGAATCCAGGAGGAGGTAGAGTAACCACGGCGTTAGTAATAGGACAATCAGAATCTTCATCACCACGGGGTAAAAAACGAGGTCTTGAAGTTGTAGAGAAAGTCGTGGAAAGGCGGCAAAGGCGAATGATAAAGAATCGAGAATCAGCTGCCCGTTCTCGTGCCCGTAAACAGGTGAGAAATTAGAAAACAATCTTTTGCGAACTTGGAATAAGAAGATGAGCAAAAAATTAATAATTTACGCTTTTGACAGATTAGTAAGCTTATTCGCTGCTATTCAGATGTCTTTGATTTGGTCAGTAACTGTGGTATAAGGAGGAAAAGTTTAGTAATTTTTTTTTTAAGTAAATTTTGCCTTCTTGGTCTGATAAGGAAGCATAATTGTTTCTCTTCCACTTTTCGTGTTGAAATTTATTGACTGAGAAATTCCGCACGATAATTTTTCTGCAATTCACGTTAGCAATCAATTGTTAGTGTTTCCAACAGTTTCTTTTTGTCTTCTTTTGCAATTCATCGGCAATTTCTTTGTCATACGAAAGAGAAACTGTACTCTGTCTTAACTGTGTTCTATTTTTTGGATAACTTTTTACAGGCTTATACAGTGGAGCTTGAGGCAGAAGTTGTCGATCTTAAGAACCAGAACGAGGAACTAAGGATGCGACAGGTACGTTTGACAAGTTTCTTCATTGTGGTGAGGTTATACGGAAAGGGTAAAGGCTTCTTGGATGGATTTATGACACACTGATTTTTTTGGTCATTCGTCATTTCTGAACGGTTTTGTCTTTCCTGTGTCTTTCTGTGTGGTGTCTACGGCTCATGTTGGTTCAATGCTTTTTTGCGTGCTTTGTCCATCAGATGCAACAGGTCGCTCTCTGTTGCTGATCTTCCGGATGGAGGAGGTCAATCCTTGTGGAGGCATGAAAACAAGTGTTTCTTATGCCGATGTTTGGTAAGGTGATTTTTAAGTGTCATGACGAGACTGTGTCTAGCGTTTAGAGTGTTTGGATGTTAATTTGACTGTGAGTTTTCTTGAAGTGACACATGGTACGGAAAGATCTGTTTGGCTGAGTGGATGAGTGGAGTGAATGAGTTTTGAATGGGTCGTCACTGATACAATTTTCTTCCATAATTGAGGACGAATGAACTGCAGTATGGGTCCTATCTCTATGACTGTGAGTGGGACATTGTGAATCGCGGTTATTTCTTTCGGGCAATAAAATTGGAGAAATATCTTCCTTCTGAAATTAACTCTTCTGTTCGTTCTTCTATTTGGTCTTTTGCAGAAGGAAGTTCAAAAGGAGATATCAGAGGAGCGACAAAGGCTGGTATGGCTTCAGCTATTTCCCTGTTCGTTGGGCCAAAGTAAAAGTCTCTCGCGACTTATAATCTTATGTCTCTACATCAGCGAAGAACGAGGAACTTTTCCAATACAGTAGCCGTTGGAGGAGTCTCTCTGAGCTTTATGTTTAACAATGGTGTATATATACATATATATGATATATATATGGAGCTCCCAAGCAGTGACAGAGATAGCTCACCTACTGGTGGCTTGTTTTTGAACAGATGTTGGAAATGCTCGCGCCGCTTGCGAAGGAAGTGAAAGAAACAAAATCTTCAGGAAAGACACTCCGTCGAACTAAAACAGGTCCATGGTGACATATTCCATAAACAGGTCTGGTGAACGTGAGAGAGAGTGAGGGAGGGAGAGAGAGAGAAAAAGAGAAGGAGAAGAGAGAAAAAGAGATGGAGAGAGAGAAAAAGAGGGAGAGAGAGAGGGGAAAGCGGGAGAGAGAGAGAAAAGAGAGCGCGAGGGAGAGAGAAAGTGAGAGATCGCGAGGGAGAGAGAAAGAGAGAGATCGCGAGGGAGAGAGAAAGTGAGAGAGAGTAAGAGAGGGAGAGGGGAAGGGAGAGGGAGAGGAAGAGAGAGGGGGAGAGAGGGAGAGAGTGGGATTATTACATTTGATCGTGGCGGCTACGACGGTGGCGATTTCGATGATGGCGGTGATGATGTCGAGGATGTCGATGTTGATGATGCTGAGGATTTCGATGATGTCGATGATGTCGATGTGGACGATGTCGATGTGGACGATGTCGATGTGGACGATGTCGATGTGGACGATGTCGATGTGGACGATGTCGATGTTGACGATGTCGATGTTGATGATGTCGACGATGTCGATGTCGAGGATGTCGATGATGTCGAGGATGTCGGTGATGTTGAGGATGTCGATGTCGAGGATGTCGATGATGTCTGTGATGTCGGTGATGTCGATGTCGACGGTGACGATTTCGATGATGAGGAGATCAAAGATGATGCTGATGCCAGCAGCTGGTAGACTTGTGCAACCAGTAGAGAGATTCTTACAGGCTTTCCATGGGATTAGTTTGGCAAATGCCAACTGTGAAGGCGGCCATGTGTGAACGTGCTTTGGGGTTTGGGTTCAGTTGGGTTCAGTTGGGTTCAGTTGGGTTCAGTTGGGTTCAGTTGTCTGGCCAAGGGCAGTTGTAGGGTTAGAATCTTGCTGTTAAGAGGAGTGGCAGAGGTCCTTTCTTTTTGTAGCCCTTTTTTTTCCAGTTGGCTTTCTCCTTTAGGGCCAGCAGGCGGCCAATCAGCATCGCTCTCGCAAAGAAAAGAATATAGGGGAAAATTTCATTGATTACTGGCTTCTCTCATCATTTTTTTTGCCACAAAAGCTGTCAGAAAAGCTGTCAGATGCTAGGATATGGCTTTACTTTCTATGTACAGGTCCCACATTGGGCGTTTCTGTTTTGAGCTGCTTAAACAAGAATCAAGGAAGTTGACAATTTTGAATTGTAAATTTTGAATTGTAGTCAAAGGTAAAAATAAGTCACAGGAGAGACGGACAGGCAGGTTTGCATGATTTGGAGATAACAGTTGGAAATGTGACATGTAAAACTTTTTGTACAATATTCCGTATGCGATGAAATTGGTTTTCCGAGTTTTGTTTTGCAGTTGATTGAAGGAAAAGTGGCATGTTGTTGACTGCAATCCCATGTATAAATTATAAGATTTGTGAGCAATTATTGATTATTGATCTTACTTCACTTTTATCTCATGTACGTTTTGTCGTTACACTGTTTGTCTACATGGTGGCACATTAAGGGATTTCAAATTCTTCCACGAAGCAAGATAAATATACGATAGCAGAGTATGAAATGCAACGAAGGTTTTAAAAAAATGATGGCTCCATAACATATTTTACCTGTCAAACATATATTTCAACACACCTGCGAAGCCTTTCCTCTTAGCAAGTGTGAAAAAGAAAAAAATGTGAAAGTATCCCCACCCGATTTTTTTTTTGTCCCAACTTCATAGGTTTGCCTAAGCCATACAGCAGAAAGAAAAAGTAGAAGGCATGAAATTATCTAGAGTGCCACAAAATGAAAAGAGCAGCTGACATGCTATTAAGAATAGTGACAAATGTTATTGATAGAAATAAACACCTTCTTACCAAAGAAATGTATATTCCTCACAAACTCCAAACTTTTCTCCTAACGCACTTGGCTCATAAGAAACATGAGAAAAGAACTTAAAATGACACTCCAACACTTTCTCCGAAACCCAAAAAGACACAAATATACAAAGAAACTTTCCGTATGTATTTTAACTTTCCCTATCTTCCAACTACAACTATCGGTATTGCATGGACACACAACTAAGTCGTAGTTGATATGAAAACCTTGAAGACGGTAACATTTTACATTTTTATAAAAAAAGTCTAGTCTAGCTCAGCTTAGCTTAGCTTCACCTAAGTTTATTCAAAAACAGTACTTAACAGAAGCCCAAATAAGATCAACGGCTTACGATCTTCCTTTGTACATGTAGCTGTATAAACAAAACAACCAAAGAAAAAAACAAAAAAGAACAAATGAATAGCAAAGAACATAAAAAAATGCAAATGTCAGTCCAATTTTTGAATCACTTTGTCGTAAAAACAGTCATGTTTATTAAAATGACCTTAAACAGCATTTGCGAAAAAAAAGGAGGAAAGGACTGATTACCAAATCACGTTTTGGTTCAATAACAAAATTAATTGGAGTTAATTTTGACTAAGTACACTTAACCAGGAGAGCAATCTTAGAGCAATTTTACAATTACACCGGAAATCACTATAAGCATTAGTAACACTAATTTTGTACCGTTCTTTCCCCCCTCTGAACACAAAATAGTGTACTAATACTAATTGCTTTTTTCTTAACACATTCTTTTGTGGTTCACAATTATCCACGTCATTTGAGCCAAAAATAGGATTATTAACGTTAAAACAGTCCTCATACTAATCATTTCTTAGCGCTGGTAGTATACACGGTATACTACTTATTTTTGAGGTTCATATGGCAATTATTTGAATGAAACATATACCGTGACAAAAATAACGGCCACTCCCGACATTAAGAAAACACCGGTGAAAAACAAGTTTTTGATTTACGCATAATGCATGTTTACTAAAACATTTCTTGTATTGTTAACTATTTCCTTTTGGTTGTTGCATTTGCTGTTATTACACTCTTATCCATTAGCTGTTTGTTCATCGCTCACCTTTGACTCCTATAACCTTACATCGTCATTTTTTTACAAAAGAAGACAAAAGATAGTCAAAAAGTTTCAACTCACTTCTGCGGTTTGAATGGAACCGGTTCAAGGAATGCGAGGAGAAAGGACCTTTGCTCACTAGAACAATTTTTGTAATATTACTAGTTCTTTTTTGTTGTTGTATTTGTTGTTATTACACTCTTTTGCACTCTTATACTCTTAGTTGTTTGTTCATCTCTCGGATCTGACTCTTACAACCTTAAATACATCATCATTTTCTGTACAAAGAGAGACAAAAGATAGTCAAAAACAGAAAGAGATAGAAATATAGAAAGGGAAGATAGAAAGAAGAAGATAGAAAAGATAGATAGAGATAGAAAAAGATTGAAAAGATAGTCAACTCACTTTTGCAAAGTTTGAATGGAGTCGGGTCGAGGAATCCGAGGAGAAAGGATCTTCGTCAAAGCCGTATTTATCTTTTCATTTGAAATCGTTTGATAATTTTCATAAAAGTCCATTAGTTCCATTGTTATGCTCCGAATCTGCCCCAAATCCAGAAAAGTTACAAACTTTATGATAAAGTTATTTCTCAGTTTATTTCAACAACGATTTTATGTTTTCCCAGAGTTTCTTAAAGTGTATTTTAGGTTTTTGGAGTTTCTTAAGAAAGATAATCCCTTGCTCTTCGACAACATCTCAGGGATCTTTACCATTCTTTTTGTCTTTTTAACCCTTTGGGTTTTTCAAGTCGTCACCTTTTGGCAGTTAACTTGAGGCCCAAAAAGTTTAAATTCAAAGTTTAAACTCAAAATTTAGCTTCAAAATTTAAATCTCAAACTTAAACTCAAAACTTAAATTACTTTAAACTCGAATGCATAAAACCAAACCTTAAAACTCAAACTTCAAATTTGAACATTAAATTCAAACCTTAACTGAAACCTTGAACTCAAAAAATTCAACTCGAATTTTAAAATCATAGATTAACCTCGACAATTGAACTCAAATCCTAAAAAAAAAGGAAAAAGAAAAACAGCTTTGTTTAGGATATTGTTTTGAATTCAGATTCAGAATTCGTTTTAGAAACTGAAACTGAGATTGAAACTGAAAAACCGACTATGTTCATGACCATTTTCAGTTCAAATATACATTTTACCTTTTTAGTTTTACAAAGAGATAAAGAACAAAGATTCAAAAACCGAAAACCAAAACCGAAACAGCAACGGAAAACCGAAAACCGAAAAAACAAAAAACAAAACCGAAAACTGAAAAAGAAGCCGAAACTAAAAACTGAAAACCAAACTGAAGACTGGAACTGAAAACTGAAAACAGAAACCGAAAACAGAAATCGAAAACCAAAACCGAAAACGGATATTGGAAACGGCAACCAAAAACTGAAACCAGAAACTGAAACGGAAAACAAAAAAAAGAAAGAAAACGGAAACTGACCATATTCATGTCGATTCTCAGTTCTTCGAACCACACTCGAATATCTCTCTCTTTGAGAACACAGGAGAGATAGATACAAGAGAGAGCAATCATATGGGGAGGGAACATAAGACAGAGGTCCGTCCGGTAGGAGTCATTTAATATGGACCTGGGGGGGGGGAGGGAGAGGGGGAGGAGGGAGAGTGAGAAAGAGATCATGTGAGGAGGGAACATAAGACAGAAGAGTCATTTAGTATGGACATGGGGGGAGAGGGAGAGAGGGAGAGTGGGAGTGGGAGAGGGGGGAGTTGGAGAGGTGGGAGAGGGAGAGTGACAGAGCAATCACATGGGGAGGGAACATAAGACAGAGGTCCGTCCTATAGGAATCATTTAGTATGGACCTGGGGGGGGAGAGGGAGAGAGTGGGAGGGGGGAGAGGGAGAGCGGGAGGGGAGAGGGGTATTGAGAGGAAGGAGAGGGGGAAGGAGAGGAAGGAGGGGGACTGGGATGGGGATGGGAATGGGGAGGGGGAGGAAGAAGGGGAGGGAGAAAGAAAGGGGGGAGAGGAGGGGAAGGGTGACGGGAAGGAGAAGAGGACAGGATGAGGGGAGAGAAACAAAAAAACAGACTTAGTCAGGGGGGGGAGAGAGAAACCATAATTAGCGTGGATATACAAAAGTGGTTGAGAAGAACAAACTGATATTCTGTGTACGGAAAAATGAAAAAGATCCCTATCTCTCTGCCCCATCCTCTCCCTCTCCCTCACCCTCCATATCTCCCTTTCCCCCCTCTCTCCCTCCCCTTTTCCCCCTCTCTCCCTCCTCTTCCGGCCCACTTTCTCTCTCCTTCCCCCTCACCCCCCGAGATGTAAATTGAGTTTCTATTGGAAGTGTCAAAAGTTTGAAAAGCGACAAAGATCATGAAGAAGATGTAGTTTGAGTTACAATTCAAAGTGTGAAATGTTTGAAAAGCAATGGAGACCATTGACGGAGATTTAGTTTGAGATACTATCTGAATTGTCAAAAGTTTGGAGGCAATAAAGTGAAGGAGAAGAAGAAGAAGTTCAAAAGGAGAAAGAAGAAGAAGAAGATAGAAGGAGATTCACTACAATGAATCTGAATTTGAAGGAGATTTACTTTGATCGAAAGTTTAATTCGCTTACATGTTGTCGCAAATATGGAGAATAAATCTAAGCATTCTAAAAAAATAATTTCCTGCTCAAGTAGGAACATTGTTTACGATGGTTGTAATTATCCTGTGACATTTTTCGTGACATTTGAGTCAAAATGAAGACAAACAGTTGAATTATGAGAGAAAAAGAAAAACATTATACCGCGTGAAATAAAAAAGGCAAAGAGGAGGCTATGTTTCATGTTTGTTGTAACCAATGGACTCTAGGTTTGTGTTAAAACTTAGAAAACAACAAGCATGAATTCATCACAATCAAAAACACTCTACATTCTACTCAATAACTCCATTAAATCCTCAAGTTGCAAATGACTCTTAATGTACATTGTTTTTACCATGCAACATTCTCTCCCCCCCTCTCCCAATCTCCCACTCTCCCACCCTCCCCCAATCTCCCTCTCTCTCCCACCCTCCCCCCTCTCCCTCCCTCTCCCTCCCTCTATCCCCCTCTCCCCCCCTCTTCCTCCCTCCCCTTCCCTCTCACCAGCACATTTGAATCAAATCCTGAGTGAGTCCGGCCTCCTTCAAATATCTGTTTCCAACAAAAAAACAAAAATATAAATTAAAATGACTATTTTAATACCAAATACCGACAAAAGAAGACGAATCAAAAAATAACAGAAAAAAAGAAAGCCCAAAAAAAAAAAGTTAAAGCTCGAGAACGAAAAAAAGCAAAAACGACCCAGAGAAAAAGAGAACAAAACGAAAAAGAAAACAACGGTTTACTGCACATTAATTCAGAATACCAGAAAGCAGGGGAGAGGAGGGAGAGGAGAGGGAAGAGGGGAAGAGAGAGAGGAGAGGAGGATGAGGAAGAGGAGGAGAGAGGAGAGGAGGATAGAGAAAGAGGGAAGAGGAGGAGAGGGAGGGGGGAGGACAGGAGGGAAATAGAAGAGGAAGAGGAAGGAGGAGGAGAAAAGGAGAAAGAGAGAGAGGGAGAGGAATGAGAGAGAGGAGGAGAGGAAGGAGGGAAGGAAAGAGAGGAGCAGAGGGAAGAGGAGAAAAGAGAAACGAGGGGAGAGAGAGTTGAGATATGAGAAAGGAAAGGAGGAGAGAGAGGAGAGGGAGAGAAGAGGATAGAGAGGAGAGATAGGAGTGAGGAGAGGGAGACAGGAGAGAGGGAGTAAAGAAAGAGGAGGAAAAAAGAAGAGGAAAGAGAGGAGAAGAGAAAGGAAAAAGGGGAGGACGAGAGGAGAGAGAGGAGAGAGTGATGAGGAGAGGAGAGAGGGGAGGAGAGAGTGGAGAGAGGGGAGGAGAGAGAGGAGAATACGTTTCTCTTGTCTCTAGATAGTAATCTCTACTATTACGTAAGAAATAGTAATAAGGAAAAGAAATATTATTTCGAGTGATTTTACAAATTCATTAATTTAAAAAAAAAAAAAAAAGTTATAAATAATTTGCTTCCTCGACGCAATATAAACTTTTTATATTTGTTTTTTTTTTTTGGGGATTTTTTCTGGTGGACGGGGCAATAACTCTAAAAAAAAAAAGAAAGGGATAAATGAAGAATGCTTTGCATCGTAATTAGTGTGGATAAACAAAACCGGAAAGGAGGCGGAGGAAAAGGGACAAAGGAAAAAAAAATCTAAGACTCGCAAATCCGTCAGATCCGTCCGTAATCCGAAAGAAAGGATCAAAATCAATCCAGCAAAACCAGATCTTCGACAGGATCGATAAAGATAGTCGGCTCAGTTATTATCAACCAGCCAGCAAATTTTTTTAATAATAGGTAATGGCTTTTTTACTAATAATAAATAACGTTTTTTTGAAAATCATAATATATTTTTTTAATAAAAACAAATTATGTTTTTTTACTAACAACAAATAATGGTTTTTTAATAATAATGAATAATGTTTTTTAGTAATAATGAAGAATGTTTTTTTTCTAATAATGAATAATGCTTTTTTAATAATAACGAATATGTTTTTTTAATAATAATGAATAATGTTTTTTTGATAAAAATAGAAAATGTTTTTGATAATAATAGAAAATGTTTTTTTGATAATAATAAATAATGTTTTTTCTTTCTTTCTTTCTTTTTCATTTCTCCGTAAAATAAAATGTACGGATTATATCCATAAACTTCTTGCTTTGCCTCTCCTCTTTATATTATATATATATTATATTGAACCCTGAAAATTTTACATTAAATCCCACAGTCATTTGGGTTTTTCCTTTCCTATTTCTTTCCATAAAAAGAAAAATCATTATCCACACTAAATCCGGTGGAGATAGCTTCTTGCTTCTCCTCTCCTCTCCCTCTGTCTTTCCCTCTCGCTCTCCTTTGTATTCAGGACCAAAAATAGCCTCTCCAACTCCTCCTTCCTCTCCCTCTCTCCCTCTCTCACTCCATCCCTCTCCCTCTCCCTCTCCCCCTCCCCCTTACACAGCTTCTTCATGTAGAAGACCAGCACTTTCGCCTCTCCCTCTCCCTCTCTCCCTTCCACAGCTTCTTCCTGCGGAAAACCATCCCTTCTCTCTCTCTCTCTCCCTTACACAGCTTCTTCCTGTAGAAGACCATCCCTCTCCCTCTCCCTCTCCCCCTTACGAAGCTTCTTCATGTAGAAGACCAGCACTCTCGCCTCTCCCTCTCCCTCTCCCCCTTTTACACGCTTCTTCCTGCGGAGGACAATCCCTACTCTCTCTCTCCCCCTTAAACACGCTTCTTCCTGCGGAGGACAATCCCTACTCTCTCTCTCCCCCTTACACAGCTTCTTCCTGTAGAAGACCATCCCTTCTCTCTCCCTCTCTCCCTTACACAGCTTCTTCATGTAGAAGACCAGCACTTTTGCCTGCACCGTGCACTCCTCCGCCTTGGCTGCCAGGTACAGGCAGCACGGGGCCACCAGCCGCGGGTCGTACTGGCTGTACGCCTTCCTGCATATTCGCACTAATTAAGGTGAGACAGCTTCCTGACAACAATATTCACACTAATTAACGTGAGACGCCTTCCTGCACAGCAATGTATCAACAATAGTTAAGGTGAGAAAGCTAAGACTGCTTCCTGCACCGAAATATGTCCACGATAATTAAGGTGAGACGGCTACTTGACGTCAATATCCATACTAATGAAGGTGAGAAGACTTCCTGCACCGCAATATGTCCACACTAACTAACGTAAGACGTCTTCTTGCACCGCAATGTATCTACACTAGTTAAGGTGAGTCAGCTAAAACTGCTTCTTGGAGCACAATATCCACACTAATTGTACTAATACCAGAAGGGTCATTAGTAGGGATTCATAACAGCAGGAAAGATGCGATAATCAATAATCGGTTTTTTTTTTATGTCCTCAATAAAAATTATCTGTCCCATAAATACATCACATTGTATTGTCGATAAAAAATTGGAAATTAAGGACAAAGCCAAACATGACGTCGGAAAAAGGACAAATTCCTCAGACTTCGTCTGATAACACTTACCGAATTGCGGCGTGTAATATATACAAATGTCAGATTCTTACGTCCGAAAAGTTAAAAAAATCTAGACGATTGTGGTACAAAGAGGCGTAATTCAAGGAAGCAACCATTCAACCATAGCAAAAAGTACTAATTTATATTTTTGTGTAAACAGTGGAGACCGGCCTTTATGGTATTTTGGTGTTTTGACAAAATGTTTTTGAGGATGTAGACCTTACTAGTTTTTAGCGATAAGTTTTTTTGGTTGTGCAGGTTAATATTATGGTATTACCACCTACACATCAGTTATCGCCAATTATCGAAATAAACCACGAGAATCGAATTATCGGCGATATACAACTAATTGGCGATAAACAAGTTATCGCCTATTTACAAAACAATCAGTGATATCGAATTATCGGCGTTAATCAAACAATCGGCGATAGTCGAATTATCGGAATTTATCGGTCAAACTGAAATTTATTAAGGCAAACAACCAACTACTATTCAATAATATCATTATCGACAATACTCGAACAACCAATAAGATATAAAAACCTAATCATCGACCGGGGGTCATACCCACTATAAAGGACCTTCTAAACCACTCAGCTTATCCATTTTTTTTTTTATCGGGAAGGGGGTGCAAATTGCAAATCTGCTTTGATTGACGTGCTGCCAAAAAAGAGGGAAAGGGAGGGGGATAGAAAGAGGGAGAGGGATAGAAAGAGGGAGAGGGCGGGGGAGAGGGAGCGGGAGAGGGAGAGGGAGAAAGAGAAGTATTAGAGAGTGGGCGAGAGAGTAGAGGGGGGGAGAGAAAGAGAGGGTTGGAGAGGGAGTGAGTGGGAGATGATTATAGTGACAAAGGAGTTCGATAGAGAGATATATAAAAGCGGGAAAAGGGGAGAAAGAGAAATTGGGAGAGGGGGCTAGTGGAGTTTGGAAGAGGAGTTGAAAACAAGAGTTGAACAAATAGCGAAAGAGAGGGATTCGGAAATACGCATGTTACCATAAATTACCGAGTTGTTTCTTTTTTATGAATGTGGTCCATATTTGCAGTGACATTTCAAATAACTACTTCACCGGGCCGATTTACATAGTCAACGGACAACCCTCGTGTAATCGTTTGGGTGGCAATTGCCTGTTTAACGAGAGCCTTCCACCCAAGTGCTGCTCATTTGCTCAACGAAGTTATTACCAGTGTGAGGCGTTTTGCCATCCTCTCTCTCCCCCCCATTTTTTTTTTACTTACCTGTTTATTTATAATTCATTTATTTTTCATATCCACTGTTTGATGGTCAGAATTTGATTAAATTTTGGTTAAGATTTGGTGTTGTTCTGGCGAGTTTTTTGTTAATTTATATATATATATATAAATTTTTTTTTTATACACTTGGTTAACTTTTGGTTACTATTTGGTGTTTATTTCTTCTTTTTCTTGGTTCGGTCTTAATTTTGCTGATGTTTATTTCTGTTTTGGTTCAAATTTGTGTTAACTTTGGATCTTTTTTGAATGGTTAAAATCTCTTTCAAAATGTGGTTAAGTTATGTAATTCTATTTCTATTTTCGTTTAGCTACTAGCTAAACGCTACAACGTACTTTTTTTCATTTCTTTGTTGATTTTTTCTACATGCTACTTATGGTTGTGTTTTTTTTAATGTTTTTCAAATCTTTTTCATAAGTTTTTCATATAAGATATAGTCAATTTAACTTAAGGCTCTATTGGGTACATGTTGGTTAAATAATCTTTAAAATGATGCTATTTTTTAGTTGAATTGAGGTTCATTTTTCATTTGCATATGGTGACTTTTTATGACATCACGTTAAAAAGTAGGTCATATTCTTGTCGAATTTTTATAAAAATATGGTTATTTTTCGGTTAAAAAGTTAACAAAAAAAAACTTTTCTGTTGAAATGTCATCAACTTTCGTTTAAATTCTAGTCAACTTTTGGTTAAAAACGTGGTGAACTCCCAAAAAAGAACTGAAAACCAAAACCCTTAAAAGAAGCCCTTAAGAAAAGCCCTCAACAAAACCCTAAAGAAAACTCGAAAAAAAAACCCTAAGAAAATCTACTGCGACCAAAACCCACAATAACCCTCAAATATATTTTTGACAAAATGCTTAAAGAAACCCTAAAAATACTGTCACCTTTTTGGTCAAAACCGTGAGTTTTTTGGGGTTATTTTTAGGGATTTGTAAGGGATTCTACGGTCTTCTATTATTTTTAAGAATTCCAAAAAAAAATTGTGACGCAGGTTTGTCTCAAATCGAAGAACCTAGGAGCCAATTACCACCGGTGTATAGGGAAGTTATATCCTTTGACCAAGACAAAAAACTTGTAAATCTCTAGCGAAATGTTTTACAATGACAGTAACTTTTAGAATGCTGAAAGAAATTCTGTGTACGGAACGATATCTTAAACCACTTCGATCAAAAAGTAAAAATTCTTGAATTTGTATCCCGTTCAAAAGTTCTTGCTGAAAGTATTTTCGTCTATAAAATAGATCTTTACATCGGTATTTTACATTGATGTATTGGTATTGATATATTTACATTGGTATAGTTGTGTTGGCAAATTTATATTGGTATTATTTCACCGGTATCGCTAATATAGGTAAAGTGTATTGGTATCTTTATATAGGTAAGTTCGTATGGTACATTCATATTAGTATCTTTATATTGGTATCTATATTGATGTCTTAGTATCGGTATTTATAATGGTATAGATGGACACGTTGAAGGGTTAAACATTCATGTGTGCACACCCTGTTACTCGCGATCTCTTTGGAAAAAACCGAATCCCACTATCTGTGCTTCCAAAGTTAGATCATGTTAAGGAGCATGGAGAATACTACAAGATTACTCTTTTACCATTCTATTTTTCTTGATCCGGAGAAAATTCCGAAAGAGTTGTACCACCACCTAAAAAATTGATGTCACTAGTGTCAGTCGGATTATCTAGAAACAGTGGGGGAAGAGGTGGAGGAAAAAGGGCGGGATGTAGGGGGAGGAGGGGGGGTGTGTGGAGGCTTGACCCCATTGGAGATCCCCTTTGGAGTTCTTTCAGAACATGTGATTTGTTATTTACCTTGGAGGTTGCTGAGGTGATGCTACTTCTTAGGAAAGAGACGGTCAAGTAACTAAGTAGGAATGCTATACTTTTAGTACTTTGTGTTCGGTGTTCAAGTCGGTCATCGTCTTAAGTGGAAACAGTTTGGTGCCATCTCTTAATGATGGTCTAAGAAGAATGAAAACTATTCAGTTTTTAAAGATATTCAGTGACTTAAGATGAGTTAAGAAGAACATTTATCCCTTAACAAACTCATAGCTGAACAACGAGGGGAAAAGGTAATGGAAGGTAGACAATGTGAGGGGGGTGAGAGAGCAAGAGAGAGACCTACCAAAGATTTAGAGGGTGCTAAATGCTGAAAATGGCTTGGAAAATCAGCAAACATTATTTTTTGTTGGAAAAGTTGTGGTCGTGTGTTTGTTTTTTTAGCTTCAATGACTTTTGATGGCTACTTTGTTTAGGATTGAACATCATGGTACCGAATTCTTGTATGAAGAACTTCATACTGGTATTACTTTTCTTTTAAATAACCCAGGGATGCCTCTTGTGGATAATTAACAAAAAAATTAAAGGAGAAGAATTGTTTGCTTTGTAAAACTTTGAAAATCTACACTTACAATTACAAAGTTTTTCTTGCTAAACTTTTTAAATTAAATTGTTGTTTTATTGTCTATTGCGGCCAATTTATTGGTTTCGATGCAGCTGTACATGATTTATCGTAGTAATTGTTATATAATAAGACCTGGGCTTCTCTCTTCATTTATAATAATGATTATGAGAACTTTATCAAAATCAACGTTGGTAAACCATTTAAGTACATAAAAGCAAAAAGGGTAACCGCTAAAGGAAACCGGATAATTGCCCAAAAAAATGTCGAGGCATTTGGGATTGGGAGGGAAAAACGTCAAAATGTACGGATTACACGGACTTGTGAGGTTTTCAAAACAGGGGAGGAGAGAAGGACAGGAGAGAGAGAGGGGGAGGGAGAGGAAGGAAAGGTTGGCACCCTCTGTAAGGTAGAAATCAAGATATCACAAAAAAGGATGGTAGATATCAAGATAATCACAAAGAGGGATGGAAGAAATCAAGATAATTGCAAGGAGGGAGAAAAAACGGGAGAGAAAAAGGGAGAGAGTGGAGAAAAAGAGTGGAAGGGAGAGGGAAGGGGACAATGGATAGGTCATGGAGAGAGGCACATATGGATTGCAAGAAAAGAGAGGGAAAGGGAGCGAGGGATATACGATGAGATATAAAAAGGGCGGAAAGGGAGAGGAAAGGGAGAGAGAGGAGGGAGGGAAAGAGAGAGTGAGAGGTGGAAAGGAGTGGGAAGAATTGTTTTTAGAAAACTGTGGACTCTTAGTGAGCCATCAGTAAGAGAGAGTGATG
Organism: Zygnema cylindricum; assembly: GCA_037447655.1. Classification (NCBI taxonomy): domain Eukaryota; kingdom Viridiplantae; phylum Streptophyta; class Zygnematophyceae; order Zygnematales; family Zygnemataceae; genus Zygnema; species Zygnema cylindricum. The sequence continues at coordinate 61,329 of JBBHKE010000802.1, read as the reverse complement.
AGTTGATCTCGTTGCTGAAGTACACCGTGAATCGCTATTAGTGGTAATGTTTTTTTGCCAGTTAAAACATCGTTTTTCCAAACATGCATGTCCAATTTTCAATTTGACATCGCCAATCGGTAACTGAGAATCTTACCTTTCAATCGCAACCGTTAAATGTAAAAACCGACATCTGTGTAGAGAAAAGATGCTTAAAGAGACGAAAAAAAACATTAACACTAATAACGATACATGGTGTTAGCGATGACCCAGTGACGAGGTGATATCGCAACAATTATTTCCGAAAAGACAATATTCCATGCTTCAATTGGAGAAAGAGGAACACTAAAGGTGTTTGATCTGAAACGTTGGGTTACATCTTACAGTCACAAAATAACGCGAATTTGACGAACACACAACATGAAGATTCACAGGTCGACGAACAAACATTATATTGGCGTGCGCAGGATCACTTCAGAAGTCACGGAAGTTACAGTGGTCGGTGGTATGTTTTCACCAGGTACTTTCCGTTGTACTAGTTAAGTTGCATAGTTTAGGGACAAATCAGGGTTGGGCGTATCTGAGAAAAGTACTTAGGATTAAATGTACCAGGTAATGTAACCGGACGGTAACATAGTGTACAAGACAGTGATCTGTTTGGTAGTTAGGTAGTTAGAAAGACTTAATTGTCTAAATTGCGACTCAAATGATTTCAAACACAAATTGTACAAGTTCACTAAAAGGAAATTGGCTTTCGCAGTTGTCTTTGTGTAAGTGTCACTTTGGGACTGATCACAGTTTGTGTGTGAAAATCTGTGAGTAGGTTGTGTTAAGTATGAGCTTTAAGTGAGTTGTGTTGTGAGATAAATTGGCTCTTTTACTGCTGATTTACAGCTGGTCAAAGTGGGCCATTCGTGTGGTACTCTTGGGTTGTCTTTTGCTGAACTAAATGGGTGACTCTGCAGTTTTTGGTAGTATCCCTGTTGCTGAGAGTAACAAGATGTGTTGGAATTACTGTTGTGAGCCTCTTGCAAAGAATTGTTACATTGATTTTTGACTTATAGACAATCGATATGTTAGCTTGATTTATCGTTCAGGAAAATATCGCAATGCCATAATGAGAAATCGGCACGGATTATTGGATCAATACCATCGCGTTACACCGTGAATCGATATTAGTGTTAACAATTTTTTTGCCACTTAAAACATCATTTCTCCGTACACACTTGTCCGAATGTGGATCTGACAACTGCGATTGAAAAGCTAAGATTCTCACCTTCCGATTAGCAATCTCCATATAACAATCAAGGAGGTGTGCATAGACAAAAGTTGTTATAAGTGTCAAATAAATTTTTAACGCTAATAGTGATACACGGTGTACCTCTGTGGGCTTGTACGCAACGGATTGACAAAATTTCAAAAGCCCCCCTCCCTCTCCCGATACCTCCGTACTTTTACTATACCTTTATCCACAATAAAATTGTACAAATGCCCAACCATCATCCAATATATTGCGATGATTCTTGCTGGTGTTGGGACAATATATGAAGATTCTTCAAATCTCGATATTTCAACATATCGATATTTCACGATATTTGACGATGGCGATATGAAATTACCCAATTCACAACACTACAAGAAGTTGGAAGTACATCTCACTCCATCACTGTACGGTTGCAAGAAAAGAGAGGGAAAGACAAGGGATACGAGGAAGGATAAAGAGTTGAAAAGGGAGGGAGAGGATGGCGGGAAGGCGAAAGAGAGAGAGAGATGAAGGGAGAGGGGTGTGTTGGAAGTACATCTCACGCTATTTATTGTACGATTGTAACTTGTTCGCGGATTGGCGTCTTTCACGGCATCACGGCTTCATCCATACTGTTTTTTTTTAAGCCGTGAGTTATAAAACAATAAGTTTCTAACGGCTCAAATTTACATGTATATGTAATTACTTTAATAAGTAATTTCAAGCCGCTACACCGTGTATCATTATTAGAGTTAAGAATGTTATAAACCAGGTTCGATATGATGCTCACAAATATATTCACGAATCACAGCGGAACCAAATAGAAATGATCAATCCACAATTTTATAGATCACACGGAAATTCAGCAAAACATGAATATATTTCACTGAAGCTTTTCTCACTTACAATATTTCCTCACTTACTCACTCACTCAGATTGCTAACTCTGATCACTGCCACTGATATAATAAGGCTGTCACAAGTCGTTCCCTAAATACCTTCTAAGGTACCGACAACAAACTGCCACGAAAGCCCACTACGAAACCAAACACAAGGCGCCGCAATCCACACGTTGCGCCGTACAAAACACATTGGCGGGCTGAACATTCCACGCCACGCCTAACAAGACACGAACTTCACGGCATGCAACGAACTAGCACTTAACACAAAGTAGCCGCACTAAAATGTTACACTACACTGCCAATCGTTATTAGCGTGTAAGTTTTTTTAGCGTATACGAATAATTAGCGTGGTTTACGCTAATTGGGAATCTGAAAATTTTCGAGGAAATCGTCTATTCTAATTAGGAATTAGTGATTTTTTTAAATAGTGTGGATAATTCTATTTGAGAATAATAAAAAAAAAGCGGGATGGAATTAGCGTACACAACGCTAATAACGATTGGCGGTGTACCGTACAGGACCAAACGACACCGATGAAACTATACAGCCGCAAATAAAACTGAAACGTATGCAATCAAACGTAACAAAAATTCAACCAAACGTAAACTGAAACGTAACTTCAAACCAAACCAAGCGAAACGTAACTATAATACAACGCGAACAAAATAATACTATATCGACCAAACCCGCCGATTCTCCCAATATTCTAACAAAGAGCACTAATTCTGTAGCGAGTTTTTTTGGCGGATAATCATAACCCAGTGTTAGCAACACTATACACTGGACAGAAATCCGCCACGCTCATTTGAACTAAATTAGTATTATTAATTCTAATTTCGCATTAACAATAATAAGTCTTTAACACTAAAAACGATGGGCGGTGTAGTTTTCACAGCGGCAATTGCGGAATTTCGGCCGTTATTGTAGTTTTGTTTTGTCAATTTGGGTCCGACGGTGTTTCACAATTTGTTTCATACGATATTATTGTACGTATACGCAAAAGTACAAGGTACCGCCTTCAACTATTTCAGTTCAATGAGAATCGTTTTGAGGAATTGTCGTCAGTGGACGAATGGCGCGTAGCTTTAGAGTGCCAAAACAATTGGAAACAGTATATCCTACTACCCCGTAAGTATTCAAAATACTGTTTATTGTGTTAATTTCTCCTATAGTTTCCTCAAAAAGTTCTAAGTGTGGTGGTCTAAGATCTTATATGCTTTACTTTTCAGTCAAATTATGAGTCACATTATGAACTCCATTGTAAATAACATACTTTATGGTCCAGAAAATTTCTTGGTGATGTTTATATCAGTTTTTTTGCACTTTCTGCTGGTATTAATGCATTTTATCAATTATCCTTTGTGAATTCATTGTTTTTCTTGGCATACATCGATGACATCACACATACTCACTTCCCGTTAATCTAAAGACCGTCATATTGTTCGCATGAGTAACTAGGATTCACAACTTATAAGCCTCTGGGCCTTGCTAAATAAGGTCAAAGTCTTGGACTCATGAATTAGGACATATTGGGTACAAGTGGGTTGTAAGAGAAAGGTAGTTGTGGCGTTATCACTAAACTTGCTCTTAAACTGAATCTTGGTGACCATAACAAGGTCAAGGATGCTAAAAACAACTAACCCCATACGTAGGTAGAAAAGGGTCCAAAGTTGAACATACCGATATACCAAGCATAACTAAGAGCTAAAGCATTTAGGAATCTAGCCTCCTTAACTTGAGAGAGGGTAGTGCTTACAATGAGGGTAAAAGAATCCTAATTTGAACCACTTGTTGTTTTTTACTAATTAAGAGAGAACATTCCAATTTACAATCTTTGCTAATTCGTCTCAAGGTGGCAAAGGGATTAATGTGTGTGTGTGCGACATGGGCGCGCTTTGCACAAAGGCACCTTCTATTAGTTTGAATAGTGAGCACTTGTTAGGCGATGAGACGGTCTCGTCGCTAAAGCAGCGATGACAAGCGACGAAGTGGTCTCGTTGCTAAATTTGTTAAATAGCGGCGAAGTGACGTCGTCGATAAATATTTGAAGTGACGTCGAAATCATGGTTCATTTCGTTTCGTTTAAACTGTAGTGTACCATGTACGTTTGGTCGGTTGACGGTTCATTAGATTTGTCGGTCGTTTGGATTACGTCTTTGAACTTTGGTCGGTCCAATTGTTTTTCGTATATTTGCACGCCGTCATGTGAAAGAGAAACCTTTACTTTGTCGGTGGAACAGTGTTGTGAGGTTTCACCATGTAGACGTTTACTTCTAGATCTATTGATAATTTGAGGCTTAGTTTTAATTTTATCTTTTTAGAGGCGTACTAAGGAGTGAATTGAAAGAGAGCCTTGTACTTAACATTTTATCAATCCATTGACTTTCGCAGGAACACTTTTGTGGTGTACCTATTGTACTTTTGTGGGAGGCCAAAGGCCAAGGGGTGGTGAGAGAGGAAGAGAGAGAAAGAGATGGCTGAATAGTGAAAGATGCAAAAGCAGACGAAAGAAAGACAAAAGGTTGACGAAAGAAAACAAAAGAGAGATGAAAGAGCGACAAAAGAGAGACGAAAGAGACGAAAGAGAGACAAAAGAAAGAGGAGTGGAAAAAAGACGAAAGAGAGACCAAAGAGAAATGAAAGAGAGACGAAAGAAGGAGAGATGAAAGAAAGACAAAAGGGAGACAAAAGATAAACAAAATGAATATGGAAGAAAGACAAGAAAGACAAAGGAAAGATAAAAGAAAAAAGATGAAAGATAGAGAAAGAAAGGACAAAAGACGGACAAAACGTAGATGAATGAAGAAAGAAAGATGAAGAAGAAAAAAAAGACAAAAGAAGAATGAAAAAGAAAGTTGAGGTAAAGAGGAAGAAGAGAGAGAGTGACAGGGAGAGGCGCCAGAGTCCCCCTTTACCCATGATTACTGGCGCCTTATAACAACAAACTTATTAGGGGGGGAGGGAGAGGCCTAGGTGAGGAACAACTTCTGAAGCCTCGCCCTCCTCTTCCCTCCAACCCCCCTACAAAAAAGATCATTCCCTCCCACGAACCCCCAAAAACGTCCCCTCCCTCTTTCCATAAAGGCCCGTCCCTCCCCCCCCTCCCACACCGTTTGGCCCTTGAGGACACTTTCTGACAGTGGCGTCTGATGTTGAATTTCAAATAAAGCATTCTTTGTCGTTTACTCATATTGCTATTTGACTTGTACTACGGTTTAGTGTGTTGTACTTTATTTTAGTGAATTGTACATACCTTTGTTAGAGTTGATGATTCTTACGTAGGAATCTTCATTTTACTAGATTCTTTTTAGCATACCTAGATGTACCTTCCTAAGTTACACCTAGATTAGTTTGTACCTTCCTAGAGCCTTTTCGGCTACCCCTTAGAGCCTTTTTGACTACCCTTTGTTTTGTCTTACTATAAAGACTCCCTTGTGTCTATGTAAAAATCAATCAAAAATTAAAGACACTCAAAACGACAAACCTTTCACTTGTTCTCTTGTTTGTCGTTTTTATCTCTTGTCTTTCTTCATCTTGGACTTTTTCTTTTGGCCTCTCTTTACTAATTTTGTCTATTAGCTTTTTCGGCCTTTTTTTATGACTTCACATTCAATATTTGACACTGTAAAAAAATAAAAAATTAAATAACAACAATGATAAAAAAAATAATTATAAGAAAAATAATAATAATACTACAAATAATTAAAACAACAATAGCAAAAACAAAAAAATAAAGACAATTTGATCGTTTTAAAAAAAATAAAATGACCAAGTTCAGAAAAACTGACAAACAAACCCATCATACTTTAAACATACGCACAGAAATAAAAAATTGAAAAAAAAATATCAAGGGCCTCATTGGAGTACTTATCCTGTCCCTCGTCCGAGATGACTCACTACAATACCCCTCTCCCTCTCCCTCTCTCTATCCCTTCCCCTCGCCCTCCCCAACTCGCAAAATTCCCCAAAGGCTTTCCCTACCTCCCCCCCTCCCCTCCCTTCCTCCTCCTCCCACAACAAACAGATTTAGTTAAGTGCCGCACTTTGAGGGAATATCTTACTGCAAACCGATTGCTGATAAGTTCACTGCAATATCGATATCGCTTGACTGCGATGTCGACATTGCTAAATTTACTTCAATAAAGTCAGTGCGATGTCCACATCTATAAATTCACTGCAACAGCATATCGCGAAATCTACTGTGATAACGACATCGCTAAATCTACTGCAATAGCGATATCTATTTATTAATATGGACAAATTTACTGCTATATAAATATAAACAAATTTACTGCGATATAAATATAAAAAAATTTACTGCGATATCATATGGACAAATTTACTGTGATATCGATAAAGTTACTGCGATATCGATATGGACAAATTTACTGCGATATCAATTGGACAAATTTACTGAATATCGGTATCATTAAATTTTCTGCAATATTCGACATCGCAGAGTTTAATGCGAAATCGATATCGCTAAATTTACTACGGTATCAGTATCGCTAAATTTACTGCAATATAGATATCACTAAATTTACTGCGATATCGATATCGCCAAATTTACTGCAATATTGTTAACTTTACTTCGATATCAAGATCAATATATTTACTGCAATATCGATAACGATCAATTTACTGCGATATCGATATCCATGAAATTCCTGCAATATTAATATCAATAATTGTACTGAAATATAAATATCTATAAATCTACTCCAAAATCGAGATCGATAAATTTACTGCAAAATCGATATCGGTTAATTTACCGCCATATCAATTTCGCTAAATTAACTGCGATATCTATATCGCTAAATTTACTGTGATATTAATATTGCTAAAATTACCAATATCGATATTGATAAATGTATTGTAATATTAATATCAATAAATTTATAGCCATATCAATTTCCCCAAATTTACTGCAACTTCAATTGTGCTAAATTTACTGCGATATCAATTTCGATAAACTAACTACGATATCAATATCGATAAATTTACTAGAATATCAATATCGATAAATTTACTCAATTTCGGTTAAGGATAAATTTACTCCGAGTTCGTTGTGGATGAATTTATTGGCTCCATAAAATTGATGCAATTTTTTCCCAGAAATTTATTGCAATTCCATTTTCAATAAAATTAGTACAATTTTATTGTCGATAAATTTGCTTTGTTGATAAAACTAATGCCATTTCTTTGTTGACAAATGTACTAGAATTCAGTGCTAATAAATTTCCAGCGGTTTCATTGTAAATAAGTTTAGTGTGGTGAATGTAGTGAAGTATAAATACAAATAAATTAAGTACGGTCCAACTGTTGGTAAAATCAATGAGGTTTAACTGTTGATAAGTTCGGTGCAGTTTTGGTTTAACAGCTCATAAATTAACCGCTCAATTAAAATGATAAATTTAGTGTGGTTTTTCCTTTCAATCCGACCTAAACAAAAGAGAGTACAGTGTAGTGCTCGGTTAGGGGGAGATAGAATCTGAGTGTACCCTGGTTGGAAAGGGAGAGAGGGAGGGAGGGCAAGGAGGCAGGGAGGGAGTTGCAAAGAGAAAAGTGAGTGAGAGGGGGAGAGAGAGGAGAGAGAGAGAGGAAAGAGAGAGAGAGAGAGAGAGAGAGAGAGAGAGAGAGAGAGAGAGAGAGAGAGAGATACCTGGTTGATGGCCTCTGCCGCCTGATTCACACATAGGGGCCCGTCCGCACTATTAGGGATATGAGACTATAAGACGCTCCATCATTTCCCTCTCCAACTCTGCCTTTCCTTTCTTCCACCCCCACCTTCGCCATCACCTCTCTCAACCCCGATCCCTCTCCTCTCTCCCTCCCTCGCACGCAATCTTTGATAGGATCAGATCACAGTATGGTAGAAGAAGGACAGCAAGAATGCAAGTGCGGAAGCAAGAACAGCAAGAAGAGATCAACTCCAGCAAAAGACAAAATTATATTTCACCGGAAGATTTTCCCCCCTTACAAAGATAATCTCTTCACTCAAAACGACTAAGGGCGTGTTCCCATGTGTTCAAGTAAGGGTTTTTTTCAGTCGTTTTCACAGAAAATGGGACTTCCAACGAGAAAATATTATGCCGTACAAAAAATGGGCAAATACAAAAGTATATTTTGCGTCCTCTTGGAACTTGGAAGGTACGACAATTTGGCGTTATTATCATCGCGACCCACTTCCAGCTCATCTTCACACTTGCACTAGAATTAAATCGCGATCTGATTTTAACCAAATTAACACCCTATCGACGAATAAAAAGTAGGTATAGCACGCATGAAACGTCTTCGAAATTTTTGAACGAGGGAGAGTACACGCTATTTTTTCCATGCTCGTCACGCGCATGTACTTACAAAAATGACAAGCATGTACAGAAAAAAATCGTTGGGGTCTCGGACATCCACTTTCATTCATGGGTCTTTTGCAAAAAATTCACAACGCCCTCGTCTCTCCCCATCTTTTTCATTCGACCGCTCCTCTTTCTCTCATATCTAATGAAATGCAACAATAATAGTATCAAATGAAAGATATTTTTATTTATATATTTTTGGTCTCATTTTGATGGCGTATCGAATTATAAATGGTAAGAAAAAGAAATCGGGAAGCCATGGCGGAAAGTTTACGTGTTGATGACGTCATAAGGTAGCATGACTTCGCGATGTCACAAAACCCTAAACATCTACAATGTCACAAAAACTCGATGTCTACAAAAGTCGCCGTTTTTGTAGACGTCACTAATTTCAGGAAGTTTCGTAGTCGTTTTACATTTCGTTTTGTACTATCGTAGGCTGTTGCATATTTTGTAGACGTTTACAGTTGTCACATATTTGAAGGAATGAAGGCGCAAGCAATGATTGGACATAGGAACACTTTGAAAAGTACACCGTAAAAATCACCGCTAAAATCCAAAGTAACATTTCAAAGTTTCGGTTACATGGGAACTGTTAGGACATTTGTGGAATCGGGTGTTAGACGATTCAGTCTTTTGTTCGATCTCTCGTCTAAGTCTTGTATGTCGGTTCGCGTCACGTATATTTGTTTGTTTGGTACGGTAGTATGTTTGTTGTACGTTTGTTTTGGTTCGTTGTGTTGTGTGGTACCGGGTGTGCTGACTAGCACACTGTTTCAGTCTTGGTGCCAGATGTTGACTTGTAGTGAGGTGTTTCAGAGGCACGTTTTTTGTGCCGTGTATTCTAAAGTTTGTTGTGTGTTTTGTAGACTAATATAGTAGTCAGATTGGGTAAAAGGTTAAGTAAGAAAATTGTGTGAGAAATTATGTACAGAAAAGCTTCGGTGTAATATGAATGTGTGTTGGCCGATGTGATCTGTGAATGTTTTCATATGTGTGATTATTGGTGAATGCTTCCGCTGTGCGATCACTTTATAAGACGTGAGAATTTAGTGATCCTCTTACATTTGGTATCGGAGCAGGCTTTACTCCCAGTGAGGTGTGTGTGAGGTTCGGTAGGATGGGGAAGAAGAAGAAAGGCACTACATCTTCAGCTGTCGGTCAAAGGCACAGGAGACTTCAGAGGAACAGCGATCCCCCGAAGTTCCTTCCCGTGAGCCTAGTGAAAGGGAACTCAGCTTTGGAGGGGGATTTGGAGGGGACAGACCCGGTTTTATTCCGAAGTCTGAAGAATCCCTTCCCTCCGGATCCCTTCAGTCAGAATAGGACCAGTGGCAGTGGTACCAGTTTTGAGCCCAGTCCTCGTTTTACTTTTGATGAGTGGATGCGGGCAATGAAAGAGAGGAGTAAGGTAGAAAAGAAAGTCAGTAAAGGAAAGAAGAAAATGAAGGGGCCGAGTCCCAGCTCCAGTGACAGTGAGAGTTCGAAAAGCTCGAAAAGTTCAGAAAATTCAGAAAGCAGTGAAGATGAAAAAGCTAAGAAAAATAGGATACGGAAAGGAAAGGCAAAAATGGTGGATGAAGACCTGGATGTTGGAGATGACGTTGAGAAAGATGATTCTTTCCGGATGCCCGGAAAAGCCATATTGTTTAATGGTTCGAATTATATGGTGTGGAAGAAATACATCAGAGGACAGTTGGTCCTTAAAAATTTGTGGAGGATAGTTACAGGTGAAGAAAAGAGGCCCAAGGATTTGAAAGGTCGACAGTTGTGGTTGCGAAAGGATATTTCCGCCTACACTGGATTAATGCAAAGTTGTACGGGTTCGGCTTTAGACTTCTTTTTGGCCTACGGCACTGCACATGAGTGTTGGGTGGGCCTTGAGGGTCAGTTTGAGAAAGGAGTACAGGATAAGGGGCAATATGTCTTCAAAGAATTAATTCAATTCAAGTTTAAGCCGAATGAATCAATTGATGATGCTGTTAAGAGGTTTAATATTCTTGTCGAACAACTTACCAATCTTGGTAGAATGTTGGATGAGGAGCACAAACTTCAAGTTTTTCTAAACGGCCTTCCGGAGTATCTTCGGAATCCTTGTGATATTCTCCAGTCCAAGAAGCGGGCAACGTATGAATATGCCGTGAGCTATTTAAAGAAAGTAGATAAAGCAAGGGAAGGTTCGAGCAAAGGGGCCGGAAAAACAGCCTCGCTCAATGTTGCTGCCGCACTTGAAACCCCAGATCTCAATCTACTTCGTGGAGGGGCTCCAAGGGGAACACCCCGAGGTCGAGGTGGCGGCGGTAGAGGAGGTGGAAGAGAGAGACCGAATGGCAGTAAGGTTCAGGCTGATTCTAATGCCTCGAACGTTACGTGCTACAAGTGCCAAAAACAAGGACACTTTGCGGCTGAATGTCCAGACAAGGAAAAACAGTGTTACATTTGTAAGCGTTGGGGGCATGTGAGTACACAATGTTATGATAGAGTTGATGGTGGTTCGGAAAGAGGAGGTGGACAAGGTGACCGTGGCCGTGGCCGTGGCCGTGGTGGAGGCCGAGGTCGTGGGCCCAGTCGTGGAGGAAGTCATGGGTATTACACGGAGTTTGGTGACAAGTCCGGAGATGGATTTCAAAATTTCTCGATTTCACTTGACATGGATTTGGATTCGGTTTTTGATGAGGATGCTACTACGGAGTGGATTATTGACTCCGGTGCAACTCATCATGTGTGTACGGATAAGACACTCTTTGAGGAGATGATCACGTTGACAGTTCCAAAGAACATTAAGGTTGCTAGTGGCCATGTGATCCCAGTTGATACAATCGGAACCGTTCGGTTGGACTTACCGGTTCAAGATGTGTTCGGAAATGAGAGAGTGACTTCAACAAGGTTTCATAATGCTCTCTACATTCCGAATGGAGCCGTGAATCTTGTAAGTGTACCACAGATTCAGAAAGCCGGCGGTCAAGTGGTTTCAAAATCAGATTTCAGTATCGTAGTGGAAAATTCTAAAGGGACACAAGTGGCTTCTGGATTCGTGACGGATAGCATGCATAGTTGCTTGATTTGGAGAAGACCGAAAGTTAAGGGTCAGGCCGTGTCTTTGGCCAATCAGTTTTCACTCCAGAAAGGTAACCTCAGTCTATGGCATCACCGTATGTGCCATACCTCCGAGGGGAACCTTAAGCGGATGATTCGAAATTCTTCGGTTCGAGGAATGGAACTCACTACCGGAGAGAAGGTGAATGGATGTGGTGGTTGTAGTAAGGGGAAGCAAAAACGCAAGCCACATCCGGTTAAAGATGTAAAGCATCGGGCCAAAAGTCCATTAGAACTTATTCATGTGGATCTTTGTGGCCATGTTATGCCAAGGTCTTTGGGTGGGCATCTCTACATTTTTGTTATTGTTGATGACTATTCACGGAAATCTTGGGTTCATTTGTTGAAGCATAAATCGGATGCTTTTGAGAAGTTTCAAGAGTGGGTTGTGATGGCCGAGCGTCAATCGGACCACAAATTGAAATCGGTGAGGTCGGATAACGGAGGTGAATTTGTGGCTTTCACGGAGTTTTGTAAGGAGAAGGGGATTAGGCAGCAATTTACGGCTCCTTATTCTCCCGAATCGAATGGGATTGCGGAGAGAAAGAATCGAACTCTCCAAGAAATGGTCCGTGCCATGATACATAGTAGTGGGCAAAATTTCTTTTTGTGGGGAGATGCCATTCTCACCGCCAATTACATTTGCAACCGGCGGTTGACTTCAATTTCGGGTGATAAGACCCCGGATGAGTTGTGGAGTGGGGTTGTGCCGTCCGTCCGACATTTACGCATTTGGGGATGTAAGGCAACCGTCTATGTTGAACGTACACAAAGGATGGGGAAATTTTCTGCGAGGAGTTGGACAGGAATATTTGTTGGGTATAGCACCAAAGGGAGCCTGTACCGTGTGTATGACCCGAGTAGGAGAGTGGTGTTTGAATCTCGAAATGTTGATTTCCACGAGGATCTTAAATCCGTAATGGAATCAGCTGGGAAAGTACAGAAGGATTTAGATTTTGAGGAGAAACATGAAGTGGAAGAGAATTCGGATTTGCAGGAATCGGATTCCGATGAGGAAGAAGTTCCTCTTACCAAAGTGAAGTTCGATCGGTTTGTTCCAATTCGAAAATCAGATTCCGATGTCCGAAGCGATGGGATTTTGAGTTCTCGGTCTTCAGTAAGAACTCAGTCTACATTAAAATCAAAAGGTAGCTTACCATCAGTGAGGGAAGAGAATGATAAAGAAGAAGATGTGAATGTGGTTCGGCGAAGTACCCGTGAGACGAAGGGGAAGAAACCGGCCAGATTATCGTTTGATCGGCTTGGTGGAGATGTTTCGAACTCTAATTACTTTATTTCAGAGGCTAAAGAGGATGACTTCCTCTTATAGCAACTAGTGAATGACACAATTTCCGGTTTCGGAGATCCTCAATCTTATTCGGAGGCTCGGAATTTGGGTGAGTGGGAAACTAAGTGGAAGGCGGCTTGGGAAAAGGAATACAAGTCAATTGTTGATAATCGGACTTTTGAAGAGGTTGAATTACCATCGGGTAAGAAAGCTATTGACGCCAAATGGGTATTTAAGACAAAGACAGGTGCGTCTGGTGAGGTGATAAAGTATAAAGCGAGATTAGTGTGTAAAGGTTTTCAACAGCGAGAGGGGGTTGATTATACTGAAACGTATGCTCCCGTTGTTAAGTTTGATTCTTTGAGAATGATTGTGGCCTTGGCAGCGGCTGGTAAGAAACACATCCATCAAATGGATGTGGAGACGGCTTTTTTGAATGGTGAGCTTGAAGAGGAAGTGTATATGAAAGTTCCGGAGGGGGTGACTTCTCAACCAACTATTGTGTGGAGACTTCGGAAGTCTTTATATGGGCTGAGGCAAGCCCCGAGAACGTGGTATTTAAGACTCCATAAGGTGTTAATTGATTTCGGTTTTGTTCGGACTACTTCAAATTCCGGTGTTTATTTGAAAGGTGAAGGTGAGAATGAAGTGATATTTTCAGTTTATGTTGATGAATTCATCATGAATTTGGATAGCTTGATTGTGATTATGGATTTAAAAAAATTTATGCGGCAACATTTTAAAGTGACGAATTTGGGGGATGTGAAATATATTTTAGGAATTGAGGCTATTCGGGATGCATCTGGATGCATCAAGCTCAGTCAAGAGCAATATTGCAAGGAGGTTTTAGCACGGTTTTCTATGACTGATGCTAAATCGCTTTCAACTCCCTTGGATCCGAAAGAGCAATATTTGAGTGTCAAAAAATTTGGAGACAGTTAAGGTGTCGTATCGAGAAGCAATCGGCAGTTTGATATATTTGAGTGTGGGAACGCGTCCAGATATTTCAGCTGCAGTTTTTGTTGTCAATAGGTATTGCCAAGCACCAAAGAAATCGCATAGGGAGGCGGTGAAACGGATCTTCCGATATTTGGTTGGCACGATCAGCCTCGGATTGGTTTTTGAATCGGAAGGAGATTTGGAATGTTTTGGAAAGTGCAATGCAGAATGGGGAGGAGATTATGATTTCGGAAAATCAACTTCTGGATATGCATTTTTATTCGGTGGAGCAGCTATTTCATGGAGTTCAGTCGACTATGGCCAGTGGCCTTAAGTTCACCAGAGGCCGAATATGTATCAGCCTGACATGCGTCGAAGGCTGCGGTTTGGGTGAAAGAAATGCTTGGAGAGTTATGCATTCCAGTTGGATGTATGAATGTATTTTTTGATAGCATGAGTTCTATGGCAGTGATCAAAAATCCTATATTTCATAAAAGGACTAAACATATCAGAATTCAGTGGTATTTTATTCGAGATTTAGTGAGAGAAAACGAACTTGAATTTGTCTTTGTTACTAGTGTAGAGGAAGCAGCTGACATGCTTACTTAGTCAGCAATACAAGATGTTTTTGTGAGAGGTAGGCCTAAGCTAGGCTTGCTGTGAGAATATTCCACAATGAGAGGGGAAATGTTAGGACATTTGTGGAATCGGGTGTTAGGCGATACAGTTTTTTGTTCGATGTCTCGTCTAAGTCTTGTATGTCGGTTCGCGTCACGATATTTGTTTGTTTGGTACGGTAGTATGTTTGTTGTACGTTTGTTTTGGTTCGTTGTGTTTTGTGGTACCCGGTGTGCTGACTAGCACACTGTTTCAGTCTTGGTGCCAGATGTTGACTTGTAGTGAGGTGTTTGAGAGGCACGTTTTTTGTGCCGTGTATTCTAAAGTTTGTTGTGTGTTTTGTAGACTAATATAGTAGTCAGATTGGGTAAAAGGTTAAGTAAGAAAATTGTGTGAGAAATTATGTACAGAAAAGCTTCGGTGTAATATGAATGTGTATTGGCCGATGTGATCTGTGAATGTTTTCATATGTGTGATTATTGGTGAAAGCTTCCGCTGTGCGATCACTTTATAAGACGTGAGAATTTAGTGATCCTCTTACAGGAACACGCCCTAAGTCCCTAAATACTCCAGAACTCAAACAAACAAAGTACTAAGGACCGCATGACGTACAAAAGTACGCATGCGAACCAAGCATACAAAAGTACACGCGAACCAATCATACTATACGCGGTACTATGCAAATGTATGAAGCGTTGTAAAAACTTAAAGTACTACACTGTCGATCTTATTTAGCGTGTTGAACACTAATTCGGCGCCCCTAAATTTTGAGGGTTTTACCTAAAATAGGGTAAATGAGACTAATTTTTCCTGTACGCTAACTACGAGATGAACAATTAGAGTACACCATTGTAATTTATGTATATTTTTATAAGTGTGGAGTACGGAATGTGTTGGTGCATATAAAAATGTACTTTTTAATTATAAAAATACGGATAAATAAGATATAACCACGATTCGGTGTACGTTTTAAAAAGATATCGTACTTGTACCTATTTTAGTGTACATTTATTTGTCGCGTAACTGAAATTAGAGTTAGGAATTAATTAGAGTGAAAGTATGCGACAGTGTACGAATTGTCAAAATTTTTACTTTTTCCTATATTGATGTGAATATTCTCTCGACAAATCCGCTGTACCCATATTGGCGTTCGTTGAAAAATTAGTGTATAACTTTTTTTTCGAAATTTTCCTTAGTCAAAAATAGTGTACATGACACTAAATTATTCTACACACTAATAATTTCTACACACTAAATACGATCGACGGTGTAATGAACTTCCCACGCAAAACCAAACCAAACTATATAAATCTAAACTAATCACGCCACGCCAAACAAAGCCACACGTAAACTATATAAAATATAAAACGACGCTCAACAAAACTGAGACGTCGTTTAACAATGAACTTAACAATCCCCCTCTCATTGTGAAACCCCCCCTCTCAAACTGAAAATAAACCTAATTTAGGTGGTCCACGTAAACGTACGTCATAAACCACCGACTTAGTTAACATGTTTGCGGCCTCCTCCAAAGTCAACACGTACGTAAACTCAATCTCCTTCGCAACAACCAAATCGCGTACAAAATGCCACTATATCCGGATATGTTTTGTACGTTTGTGGAAGACCGGATTCTTTCACAAGTGCCATCGAGCTCATGTTGTCACTAAAAATCTGCATGCAGCCAATCACAATTCCCAACTCACCCACCATCTCTTTGATTCATATAGATGCCTTTGACGTATGACACGCCGACATATATTCGGCCTCAGTGGAGCTCAGCTCAACCGTGGGTTGGAGTCGCGAACTCCAAGAGACCACCACACCGCCCAAAATAAATGCATAACTAGACGTAGATTTTCAACTGTCGAAATCTCCTCCCCAATGAGTGCCGCAATAACCGATACACTGCAAAGGGTCTCGCTTGGATTTATACACCAAGCCAAATTCAATCGTACCAACCAGATAGCGAAATATCTGTTTCACTGCCTCCCAATGATACCTTTTTGGAGCGTTGCAATAACGACTGACAACTGACACCGCCGCCGCAATATCCGGACGCGTGCCTACACTCAAATACATTAAACTACCAACTGCTTCACGATATGGTACTGAAACATTTTCTTCCTCTTCGTACTTTCTGTATTTTACTTTTGGATCTAATGTCGTCGAGATACATTTCGCGCCAATCATACCAAATCTTGTCAAGACCTCTTTAGAGTACTGAGCATGACTTTATTTAATTACATTCTCGCTGGACCTTATGACTTCTATCCCCAAGATGTACCTTACTTCTCCAAGATCTGTAACTTTAAAATGTATGCTTAGGTACTCTTTTAACTTATTAATAACAGACAATGTGTCACTAATCATTAAGAAGTCATCGACATACACAGAAAAAAATAATTTGGTCCTTTCCCTCTCCTATAACGTAAACTCCGGAATCCGAAACTGTACGAACAAAACCATAATTAGTATGTACCTTGTGACGACGAAGGTACCATGTCCTCGGCGCTTGTTTTAATCGTACAAGGATTTTTGCAGCCGCCATACTTTTCCTCCTTTGAAGGCATACCCTCGGGCACCTTCACGTACACCTCTTCTTCTAACTCTCTATTTAAAAAGGTCATTTCTACATCCATTTGATATATATGATTATTTCCCGCGGCCACAATAGCAATTATCATTCTCAAATAATCAAACTTAACAACCGGTGCAAAAGTTTCTGAATAATCAACCCCCTCTACTTGTTGAAAACCTTTACACACAATCTAGCCTT
This sequence comes from Zygnema cylindricum, assembly GCA_037447655.1. Taxonomy (NCBI): domain Eukaryota; kingdom Viridiplantae; phylum Streptophyta; class Zygnematophyceae; order Zygnematales; family Zygnemataceae; genus Zygnema; species Zygnema cylindricum. Next base: position 44,130 of record JBBHKE010000802.1, on the reverse strand, counting down.
ATATTTTATTATCTCCCCTATAGCACCAGTTTTTGTTTTAAATATCCAGTTGGCATCAATCACCTTCTTCCTCTCCGGTAAACTCACCTCCTCAAAAGTTTTGTTATTGATAATTGATTTCAATTCTCTCCCCCACGCTGGTTTCCACTTATCCTCCCAATCCATAGAACTCATGCCTCGGCGTAAGATTGAAGATCGCCGGCATATTCTGGGTCGATGATTGCTACAAAATAAATGCCTCCTCCGAGGCGGCTGAAATAAAATAATTGGAATTTTTGACATTTCACCTTTGCGATCAAATGATAACCGATCCGGCTTCTTTCCCTTCGTCTCACGTTGACTCCTTCATAGTGGAACCTCATTTTCTTTTTCGTTTGCGGATTTTTCAGTTTGGGTTTCTTCCTCGTGGAAGGACGCACTCGGAGATTTAGATCTTTTAGATCGGCGATTATCCGAAGACATTCGGGAATTTTCACCTCGGATCTCGTCAAAATTAATTAATTTCGGAAGAATCTCCGAATTACCTTTCCCCCTCTTAACATTGACGACCGGATCCACCTCATTGTCGGAATCCGAATCATCGAGATGAGGAAAAGATATAGATTCATTCACTTCAACAAAATCATGATTAGTAGACAATTTTTCGGAACGAGAAATAGCAAATTTAAGATCCTCATAGAAATTCACATTACGACTTTCTTCAATTACATGACGAATCGGATCATAAACACGGTATAAACTCCCTTTGGAGCTATACCCCACAAAGATTCCCGACCAACTACGAAAAGAAAATTTACCTCGTCATTTACCGATTCGATGTACTCCGTCGCACGACACCCCCAAATTCGTAAATGATGTAACGAGAGCTTTCGACCATACCATAACCCGTGAGGAGTATTGTAGCCCAAAATAGAGGTAAGTCAACGGTTACAAATATAATTAGCCGTTAAGATCCCATCTTCTCTTAAATACTCCTTCCTTCCCGATCCGTGAATCATCGAGCCCACCATTTCTTGAAGTGTTCAATTTTTGCGCTCGCGCGATTCCATTCGATTCCGGTGAGTAAGATGCCGTAAATTCTTGTCGGATCCCCCATTTCTTGCAATACGATCAAATTCCTTGAACTCCCCTCCATTATTCGATCGAACCGCCTTTAAATTTCTCTCACATTGTCGCTCAGGCCCCATAACATGACATTCTTCAAGTTTTGCGGATGAGTCGGATTTACTTTTAAGAAGGTATACCCATGTGAACCGGGAGTAATCGTCCACAATCACCATTATATGTTTATTTCCTCCTAAACTCTTAGGTTTGACATTGCCACATAAATCCACTTGTACTCTTTCAAGTGGGTGAGTTGACCGAAATTCAGTGTCCTTGGTAGGATGCAGTTTTCGGATCTGACGACATTGACTGCAGCTAGTTCATCCGTTGACTTTTTCACCTGCCGTCAGGTCCAAGCCGCGCGTGCAACTGGCGGCAATCATACGCTTCAAAGTTATGTTCTGACGTATGGCACATGTGATGGTGCCATAACGTCAGATCTCCTTTTATTTCAGCGATCTTATTAATGATACCGTCATCATTACGTTTATTTCTTTCACGCTTCCATAACAATCGACTATGGAATATATCAGAAACTTCCCCTTCGCCAACTGTAATTCCATCACATCTGCCAATTTTTATTGTGAGTCACCCAAGGAGTACACGCTTGCTCCAGTTCGGTGGATTTGCGGTACACTGAGAAGATTCCCAGATCCTTCCGGAATGTACAGAACGTTCAAATGTTGAATTTCCAAGATTCGCTCAAATCCATTTGGATCTAGCGTAATTAAATCAATGCGTACGGTACCGGACTGTACCAAGTTATACAACTTGGCCATTTGCAATAGTAATTTTTTTTGGAATGGTTAAAGACCGTATTCCGTCAAATAAAGTGGCGTCCATACAAACCTGATGTGAAGCGCCCGAATGTATGATCCATTCTTTGTCGTTTAGTATTTCAACATGCAACAAATCGCGGGTCACGCTTAAAATTGAAAAGGTGGTTTTTACTGTTGTTCTGAAAAACTCAGTTTCGTGCGTACGCTACAATTCGTGCGTAATTGCTAATTGGGTTTAATATGGAGGATCGAGTTGATTCACGGATTGGGGGAGCGAACGTACGGATAACTAAAAGGGACTCTTTGACTGGGGTGACTAAGCATTGACAAATGGACGACGGATCGCGAAAACGATCCAATGTGGAACAAACGAAATGTTCAAACATGCACTGCCGGTACGGCGTATTTGCGACGCAGACAGGACAACGCAGCTGCGGTTATTTGGATGAATATGATCCGCCAGTACGGAGCAGCTGCGATGCAGACAAGTCAACGCAGCTGCGGTTACCTTGATGTGATCCGTACGGACAAAGCAGCTGACGCAGCTGCGGATAATATAACTAGTATAGATTGTGAGTAATGATATTTGTTTAGTGGTTACTTAGTGGTAGCTTGGTTTTTGACGTACGAAGATTGTGGAGATGTCGGTGTAAATATTATGTACAACATAGGTTTGTCTTTTTGCTAATTAGTTTATTAGTGTAGAGTAGTTCAGTCTGACATACCTCGAACTATTCGGGTATACTTACAATAGTTTAGGTAGATAGTAAATACCGTACGGCTGGTATGCCTTCGTACATTCAGTAGTGAAATCTTTGAGTATAACTTGTAGGACTTAGAATACTTTGAGTATCACAGTCAAGTTAAATCAAAGCAATGGCAGACTGTTTTCTACATCTTTGACCTGTTGGTGTGATCACTCTGTTAGGTGCATTCATGTGAAACTTTGTGGGGTTATTTTATGATATAAAATATATATGTGTGTAAAGTTTCATACTATTCAGGAATCTCTCTAAGGTTCTGTGAGCAGTCTAAGTGGTTAGTTTGTGAAGCTGTCAACTGTTTATATCTTCTAGATTCGTTGGTTGATTTGGCTGTAACTTTGGGAGCTTACAGTGTCTATAGTATACTACCTATTGGTGCAGTTTAAGGTGATTTTGTTTATTTTGGAGTAATCTGTGCTGTCGCAAACACAGCTGTTTGAAGGGTAGTCTGTGGTGCTTCCGTGAGTAATCCATTGCTGAAATAGGCTATGGACAACAATTACATTGTCGCTCCCCTCATTCTGTTCTCCTTCACCAACGAAGTGGCCATGGCCGCGGAATCGACCCCCACGTCCACCTCGTTCCCCACCTCCATATCGACCACCGCCGCGTCCACCAAATCTGCCACTGCCGCCGCCGCGACTGCCGCGGCCGACGTGGAAGTCAGATCTTGCGTAATATTGGGGACTAATATGTCCCCTTTTTCCGCAATAGTGGCATTGTTTTTCTTTGTTCGGGCAAGAGGAGGACATTTGACCAGGTTATTGCATCGAAAGCAAGTGACGGTAGATTGATCTTGGAAAGAAGGCTGACCGGGAAAGTTTCCCTTCCTTTCGGTGCTTCTTCCCCTTCCCCTAGATCCACCTCCTCGTCCCGTTAACCCTCTTCCCCCACGGAGAAAATTTAGATCCGCGGGTTCTTCGGAGGATGCGTTCAGAGATCCACCCGATGCCGAAGCTTTAGGAGGACCTCCGCGATATCTTTCGGTGGTTTTGAGATAATTCACGATGAATTCGTAACTCGGAATTGTTTAAGCCCAAAGAATCTCCTTGAGGTAAGTAAGGTTGTCGGGTAAGATTTTAATGAGGCCGATCACTTTATCCTCCTCGATAATAGTCTGGCCGTTATTGGAGAGATGCTCCAGAATAATATTGTATCGCTTGATCGCATCATCGATCAATTCGTTAGACTTTATCTTAAATTGGATGAACTGTAGCATACGCCCTTCCAACTCGTCTTCCATTCTTACCGAATTGAGTTGTTCTCATCACAAACATTCCCTTTGCTCCCTCACCACCAACCCCCATCCAGCCACTTCAAAGTATTCAAAATCGGATCCTCCTCCTCTACCCAAACTTCTTTCAGGATCCGCTGATCAAGAGTAAGAAAGCCACAAACAACTCATTGAGACACTCGGCTACCACCCCTTGAAAGCTTTTAGTGGGTTGCTTTAAAGCCTTCCTCCTGCAAATTTATACTTGACTGAGGAACGGCCAGATCCGGTAGATCCGGTTGATCCGGATTAGGAGCCGCAATAGGAGAAGGTGTGGATGAGGACTTCTTCTTCTTTCCCCCCATGGCGGCAAGACTTGCAGCTTTGAGAACTCTTAATGGAGCAAGCTAGCTGTGATACCACCGGATAAGATCAGATCACAGTGTTGTAGAAGAAGGACAGCAAGAATGCAAGTGCAGAAGCAAGAACAACAAGAAGAGATAAACTCAAACAAAAGACAAAATTATATTATATAGACTGTTCCTTCTCTCTCCCTCTAACCTATTCCCTCTCTCCATCTCTCTCTCCTTCTACCCCTATTAGACTGTGTTGAGGATCGGCGATATTGAACATATCCCATGGGCGCCAAAGTGAAAACTTTGTAAAATGGCCAAGCCTGGAATTAAACCCGAGACCTTGTGTTAGGCGTACACTAGCTCCACCACTTGAGCTACCCGGCCGATTGTGTATGCAAGCGCCTCAAACCGAATTTACGACAATGAACGCGAATTTACGGCAATAAATGGCGCACTGGCGGAACCAGCATTTATTGCGTTACACACGTGTGGATTTCGAAGTGGATATTCCTTCGACAGATTATTCTTTCTCTCTTTATATTTCTCTCCCTCTAACCCCCCCTTAGACTGTTCTCTCCTTCTCCCTAGTACTCCTCATGGGGGCGGAGGCGTCGCCTCCAATGCAAAACTTGCCACCAAAAGAAAAAGGAAAAAAAATTGTATATATTTATATATATATGCATTTCAAATAATGGTAAATGTAACCACAATATAAAAAAGTTGGAGAATGCCGAAAATGAAGCAAATGTCAAACACCTAAAATCCAAAAAATGCCAAAAGTGCCAAAAATTGACGAAGTTGGGTGTGGAATTTTTCGGTTTTGCAGTACCAAGGGAGAGCGGGAAAAAATAATAGTCTTTCCTTTGAAAGGATGTCTTTTTTAAAAATAAAAAAAAAGTTGTTCGTTTTAGAGAATTTTAAAAAAACCAAAAAAGAATTGTTAGAACATTGTGATACTGCGTCTCAGTTCTTTTGAGCGTCGTAATATTAATTAGTTAGTTAGCGTGTGATTATTTTCGGCGTTGTGTGTTAGTTTAAATATAATTTGGTTTTGTTTTGAGTTCGTAGTACTTGTGTACTTTATATTTGTACGCTGTCTTATGTTTTCGTGTAGTACCGCGTATATTATGTCGTGTTGTTTCGCAGGTATCTTGATATGATTAGTTCGCGCGCGTAATTTTGTACCTCATGCAATCGTGTAGTAATTTGTTTGTTTGGATTATTTAGGACTTAGTCGTTTTCCCTTTTATAAGAGGGGAAAACTCCCGCTGAAATATATTTGTCTTTTGTTGGAATGATCTCTTGTTGCTGTATTTTCTTGCGCATTTTATTCTATCTTTCATCTACCATATTGTGAATCAACCCTTTCAAGAGGCATTGGAGCTAATGTGCTCCATTAAGAGTTTTCAAGGTGGCAATTCTTTCCACCATGGGGGGAAAAAAGAAAAAGTCAATTTCTACACCTTCTCCTATCGTTGCTCCAAATCCGGATCCACCAGATCTACCGTTTTTGTACGATTCATCTCCAGATCAGAGTGTTAAATAACTCGGCGGAGGAGTGGCTACTTTTGATGTGGCTTCTCACTCTAACTCACTTCCACAAAGATTGGAAGAGAAAACAAACGGGGAGTGTTAACCGAAGATCGACTCAATGAATTATTTGATGGCTTTCTAACGCTCGTAGATAAACGGATCTTGGATGCAAATCGAAAGGGTATATTTAAGGTGGAGAAGGATCCGGTCTTGGATTCTTTTGAGGTGGCTTCGGATGGAGGGGTCGAGATTGACGATGCTTTGAGGGAGGTCGTTCAAAAGGGAAAATTTGTGATTGAGAATGGCTCGGATTTTGACAACAAATCCAATGATGAGTTACCGATCCCTTCCATGGAGGGGAAGATCGATCTCGTCAATAAATCTAACAATCAAATATGGAAAATATGCTTCAAAGCCCAACTTATTCTTCGTCATCTTTGAAATATCATGAATGGGGAGGAGAAGATGCAGATCGATGATCTAAAGGCTCGCTGCCTTTGGAAATAGGAAATCTTGTCGCCATCACCGGTCTCATGCAATCATGCACAGTATCGGTGCATGATCATTTCCTCTCTCGAGATACGGCGCACGAATGTTGGAATGCTCTCGAAGGCCAATTTGAAAAGAGTCTTTAAAACAAAGGGCAATATGCCTACACGGACTTTCTCCAATTTAAAATAAAGTCAAATGAGTTGATCGATGATGCAGTCAAGCGTTATAAAATCATTGTGGAGCAACTCTCAAACAATGGCCATATTATTAACGAGGAGGATAAGGTGATCGGACTCGTCATTGCATTATCCGATAATCTCACCTACCTTAAGGAAATTTCATGAGCGCAAACAAATCCGAGTTGCGAGTTCATTGTGAATTACCTCAAGTCCACCGAAAGAAATTGCGGAGGTCCTCCTAAGGCTTCATCCTCGAGTGGGTAACTGAACGCATCCACTCAAAAACCCGCAGATCTTAATTTTTCCCGTAGGGGAAGAGGGAGAAGGGGAAGAGGAGGCGGATCTAGAGGAAAGGAAAGAAGCACCGAAAGGAGGGGGGGATCTCTCGGCCAACCTCTTTTCCAAGACCAGCCTGTATTTACTGTTGTTCTGACACAATTACTGGCACTGAAGATGAAGAAGATGCAGCAGTAGTCATCGTAGAACAAATCAAGAGAGGAAGCTTCCACAAATACCGATGGCTGAACAGAAACTTTGACAGACTATAACTTTCAGAAAAACGGGTTTTTTAGGGTTCTGAAAGTTTGCCACAATGTAGGTAACATACAAAGGAACACACACACAAAATTTCAATCAATTCCGCTCACAAATATGTGAGATATGTAGAAATGAAATTACATAAAACTGAGTGTACAGTTTTCATATCATTTGTTCCTAAAAATCAAATTCACTAAGTCCTACTTTTATACACCGAAACTACACTAAGCTGTACGGAGGCATTCCAGCCGTACATGTAACATTCTATCACAAATATTTACACCGAAGTTAAGACAACGTAAAGTGATAATGATCTAGTCACGCCTCGTCACTATTTGTTGGCGGCGGCTGTCAGCGGTCCGATTAGAGGATTTGGCACCGTAGAATTGACTTTACAAAGTCCAGTGGTCCTGCCGAATTTCCGTACGTCCACGGAGGACATACTCACGCATTCTCCCAAGTGACGACACGTGTCCCAAGTGTGAATGAACCGTGAACTCCCAACTTCACTGTCACACTAATTTCGGTAAGTACTGAACCGAACTCAACCAAAAATAGCTTAAGTCCTGAACAGCTCTCTCTCACAGCTGAGGCATAAAGAGGACAAAATCTTTCTAAAAACAACAGTTACATGTTATCAATGTAATAAGACCGGTCATATGTCCTCCTCGTGCCCGGACTAGAAAAAACAATACCACTATTGCGATAAATGGGGACATATTATTCCCCAATGCAACGCAAAATCTGATAGTGGCGGCGAAAGATTTGGTGGACGCAGCAGTGGCCAATTTGATGGAGGAGGACGGGGAGGATATGGCGGCCGATTCGGCATCCATGGGCACTTTGTTAGTGAAGGGGAATAAAATGAGGGGGGAAGACAAACCAAGGACCTTTTTCAATTTTAAGCGTCAAGTAAGATTTGTCGTCACCTAATACACAAAGCGACAAAGAATGGACTCATGCGCTTCGCATCATGTTTGTACTGACGCCAAGTTATTTGACGAAATGCGTTCTTTAACAATTCCAAAAAGGATTACGGTTGCAAGTAGTCAATTGCTTTCCGTAAATACAATTGATACCGTACAACATGACTTAATTATAACAGATCCAAGTGGATCTAAACAAATCTCTGAAAATACAACTTCTGAACGTACTTTACATTCTTGGCGGATTTGCAAACCTTTTAAACATGCTACAAATTTAGCGAGGTGGCGTAAGCGTTTACATGTTGGGCGATTCAACGATCAAAACTGTCACATCTAACAGCATTACGATTGGCGAAGGCGAAGTATTAGACACATAATCGTCTTTTCGGGAGGCGTCCAAAATCCAAACGTAATGGTGACGGCATCATTAGTTAGATCGTCGAAATCAACAGAGATCTGACGCTATAGCACCATCGAATGTGTCATACATCAGAGCAAAATTTGAATGGCATGATTAAAACCGGTTGCACGTTTGGCTTAGATCTGACGCTAGGTGAAAAAGTCAACGGCTGCACACCTTATAGTCAAGGGCGTCAGATCTGGATATCCCACCCATCAAAAGACACTAATTTTCGGTCAACTCATGCACTTGAAAAAATACACGTAGGATCCGACTCGGCATGTGGTGGAAGAGAGTCAAAATGTGAATTTCCATGAAAAACTCAAATCGGTAATTTCTCGATCTGAGAAATCGCCATCGCATGATTTTCTCGAAGAGAGTGAAATCTCACTTTTGCACATTTCGATGATTTGGATTCCGAAAATGAGGCGGTTCTGATTGTCAATATCAAGAGGGGGAAATTTAATTCCAACATTCATCAAAAATTAAATAATTATGACGAAATTCGAAGTGAAAAATCTCGATTATCTTCGGACATTCGTTAATTTAAAAGCTATATATCTCCGATCGTTTCTTTCCACGAGGAAGAAACCGAATTTGAAAAATTCACAAATGATAAAAAAAATGAAATACCATTGAGAAATAGTGAACATGAGACAAAGGGAACGATACGGGATCACTTGTCGTTTGATTGCAAAAGGGGAAATGTCAAAATTTCTCATTAGTTTATTTCACCGGCTTCGAAGGAATCTTTCCTCTTGTAGCGATCATTGCGTGAAAACATGCCCAACGATCCCCAATCATACGCCGAGGCACGAGGATCTATGGATTGGGGGGATAAGTGGGAACCGTCGTGGGATAGAGAAATAAAAGCAATTATCAATAACTAACTTTTGAGGAGGTGAGTCTTCCGGAGGGAAAGAATGCTATTGATGCAGAATGGATTTTTAAAACAAACACTAGTGCTACAGGGTAAATAATAAAATGTAAGGCTAGATTGGTGTGTAAAGGTTTTCATCAAGTAGAGGGAGTTTATTATTGAGAAACATATGCACCGATTGTGAAATTCGACTCTTTGAGAATGTTAATTGCGATTGCGGCCGCCTAAAATAAGCATATACATCAGATGGATGGGGAGATGACATTTTTAAATGGAGAGTTAGAGAAAGAGGTGGACATAAAAGTGCCCAAGGGTGTGCCTTCAAAGGGAGGAAGAAAATGGCGTCTGCGATTGAAACAGGCGCCCAAATCCTTGTGCAAAATAAAATATGTGCCTAGAACCTGGAACATTCGTCGTCATTAGGTACTTACTGACTTTGACTTTGATCTTACAACATCAGATTTCGGCATGTATGTCAAAGAAGAGGGAGAGGACAATTGTTTTTTCTGTATACGTCAATTATTTTTTAACGATTAGTGAAAAGTTGTCTGTCATTAATGAGTTAAAAGAGTATCTTAGATTTTTGAAGGTCATGGGCATTAAGACTCGGCTTTGATCCACTCCCACTAGGAGTCACACTTGCACCAGCAGGAGCAGGTGGAGCACTAGGGCTAATAGGAGCACTTGCAATAAGAGCTAAGCCATTATCAGACATGATAGCGGAAGCAAACCCAAAGAGAAATGCCTAGAAGACTAGATTTATAGTGTAAGATATGTAACTCCAAACGAAAGAGGTATTTCAACCAAACAAACATGTACTACAAGCAAATTAGAGACAATAGAGCATAAAACACCTTAAACTGCACTCAGTGCTCTCATTTCCTTAATTCTTGTGTAGAATGTACATTCTGTATTGAATTGATCAATCCTAATTGAACTAAATACTCAAAAGATCTAGAAAACATCTAAAAGATCTAGAAAACATCTAAAACATATGTACATGGTTCACCAGACACCCTACTTACAAAAATCTAAGTGTTTGGACTAGAATTGTCCACTAACACTTTCTATACCCTAAAAATCCGGGTGACTCTTATCACGTCTACATTCATTGGCGGCCCTACACACTAATTAACTTAAAGATATCAATTCTTGTAGATACTACAAAAAATCCACACTAAATTTGGTTAATATTGAACAGTTGGTATTCCAAAAATATTCTAAGTCATAGACTCAAATTTCTAAGACTTATTAAAGCTTTCTTTTCAATACTCCCCTTAAGCTTTAGAAGGCTTACTCACTTAGACTACATGCTTTTCTGCAGTATTCCAATTTAGGAGCGGGGAGGGCTTTTGTCAACATGTCCACAACCATTTTCTCATCAGGCAAATAACAAAGTTTTACCACTTTTGCAAATACTTTCTCACGTACCAAATGTAGCCGAATGTCCATATGTTTACTCTTAAAATGGTGACTTGGGTTTGTAGCCACAAAAATGGCTGCTTGATTGTCGCACCACATTATTTGTGTGCCGTGTTGCGTAAAACCCAATTCTTCAAGAAATGCCTTAATCCATAGCAACTCTTTCAAGGATGCGCTCGCAGCCATGTATCCGGCTTCCATAGTAGATTGAGCCGTGACCTTTTGAAGTTTACTACTCCAACTACAAGTACCACTTCCAATCTGAATGACATACCCTGTTGTAGACTTCCTACTAGGCACATCACTATAGCCACCATCACTCCAAGTATTAATGCTACCCTTGTCCCCTCCCAAAGTATGCCAAAGATTTTTAGTCCCTACAAGATACCTTAACACCCTTTTTGCAGCGTCCCAGTCTCTCTTTCGTGGATTTTGCAGACTTCTGCTCAATACACCAACAGTTGCAGCTATATCGTCCTAGAACAATTCATGAAGTAAATTAGACTTCCTACTACTTGTCTGTAGGGTACTTGGGACATAAATTTGTTCTCTTCTGCACAAAGATCCTCATCAATTACGACTCCAAACTCATGCTCCATTCCTTCAAGTTTTTGCTTATACTCTATAGGAGTTGCAAAACCTTTGGCATCAGCCAAGCCAAATTTTTCCAACTTGTTTCCTATCGCTTCTTTTTGTGTTAGCCTAATGATTTCTTTTCTCTATCTTTTATACTTGTATTCCAAGAATGTATTTAGCCTCACCCAAATCCTTCATTTCAAGTTTTGAATTAAAAGCGTGATTTACTCTAGGAATTCTTTCTTTGTTACTACTAATTAGCACCAAGTCATCAACATACACAGCAATGAATATCACCTCATCATGATTATCACCACACATCACATATACTGAATGATCTGAGCTAATTCTTGTAAATCCTAATCCTGTCAAGAACTCATCTAACTTTCTGTTCCATTGCCTAGGGGCCTGTTTTAAGCCATACAAAGATTTTAAAATTGTGCACACAAGATTTTCTTTTCCTGCTTCCTCATAACCCTCTGGTTGCTTCATATAGATGACCTCATCTAAATCACCATGCAAAAATGCAGTTTTGACATCCATTTGGTGGATGTCAAAATCCTCTATGGCAGCTAATGTAAGTAAGATGCGGACATATGGAAACTTTACAACCAGTGAAAAAGTTTTTTTATAATCTATCCCCTCCTTTTGATTATATCCATTTCAACCAAGCGAGCCTTATACCTGTCTATGGTATTATCTGGGTTCAATTTTAGTTAAAACACCCATTTACTTCCAATAGCCTTTCTTCCTGGAGGAAGTTCCACCAGATCCCAAGTTTGGGCCTCTATGATGGACTTCATTTCCTCATAAACGGCTTCCACCCAATGTTCCCTTTCATTACTCGAAAAAGCTTCTTTCAATGTTAAAGGCTCTTCTACGTGTGCAGAATGAGCAAAGGCTGCACTTTCTCCCCTGAGTCGTGCACTTCGCCGAACTCCACCTGGAAATTCTGTCGCTGGTATAGATGGTTGGGTCCTCCTCCTAGATACATGTGATTCCTCTTGTAATTCAGTTTCGGCTTGAGGTAGAGGAGAGTCTAGAACTCTTTCAGGCATAACACTTCCTGTTTCTGGTGGTGAAGATTATTCCAAGTCATTTTGAGTTAAACTAGATGCATTTTCTACATTTTTCTTGAAAACCATAGGATTTTCCTCTAAAATGATATAATCAACACTTCTTTCTTTTCATCTGTACATTGACTAAATACATCTATTCCTTTTCCTTCATCCTTCACTATGATGTTTCTGGCTACCACAACTCTATTTCTCTTAATGTCATATACTTTATAACCCTTGTCATGATCATCATACCCTAAAAATATGCCTGGTATGGCTTTTGGCTTTAATTTCCATTTTTGTGAATCTTTATCTAGCAAGAATGTATTACTTCTAAAAACTTTCAAGTTACTTACATCTGGTTTTTGTCCTGTCCACATTTCGTAAGGTGTTTTATCCTTTAATGCCCTTATTTCTAGGTTGTTTCTTACATAAGCTACACAATTCATGGCCTCTACCAAAAACTTGTAATCTATGTCCATATCAGCCATCATTGTCCTAGCACACTCTGATATGGTCCTATTCATCCTCTATAAAACACCATTTTGTTCCGGAGAATAAGGAATGTTTAGCTGACGTGAGATTCTATGCAATTTTAGGAACTATGCAAATTCATTAGAAATGTACTCCCCTCCATTATCAGATCCGAATCCACTTATTTTTCTCTCATGTAGATTTTCAACCCAAGCCTTATACTCCTTAAATTTTGAAAAAACTTCATCCTTACTCTTTAAAAAATAAACTATAGTAAATCTACTATAGTCATCAATAAAGGTAAGCATAAACTTAGCACCTCCCACAGATGGATACCTATATGGCCCCCATACATCTGAATAAATTAGTTCTAGCACCCTGCTACTTCTATGATCAGTTTGCAAAGGGAAAGGCAACTTATGAAATTTTCCCATTGCACAACAATCACATACATTCGATGCTGGTTTTTGACTAATTTTTACACCTTCCAACATTTTTTGATTTACCATCTTTTCTATTCTATCATAATTCACATGTCGTAAACCTTTATGCTATAAATCACAATCACTGATTACACTTGAGTACATAACATCATTGTCAATATCATTTGCAAGACTCAACCGATACAAATTGTTTCCTCCAACAAATCCCTCTGCAACTGTTTTCCCATTCTTACTAACTGCTTTCTTCTTATTCTCACATATAGTTTTAAAACCTTTCTTTTCTACCACTGTTGTAGAAAAAAGGTTTCTTTTAAATGCTGAACATGCAACACATCTTCCAAATCCCTTTTCACAAGTTTTCACTCTACGTTCAACATAAGTGACACCCTTCTTTTCGCTTTTGACTCAACAAAGGTATCATCACTAAAATAAATTTTGATGAAGGAAATAGTTTGAATACTCTCATATAGATGGCGATTGCGGCACATGTGGTTAGATGCACCGGAGTCCATTATCCATTCGTCTTCCTCCACGCCTTCCGTTGCTTCTGCCATCGCAAAGTATTTCTTTTCGCTGTTGATGGGATAGCTGCTCACATCCTCCTCCTTTAGTTTGTTGAATAGAGAAGTTGGCGGTCCACCACATTGAGAAGGAACCTGGCTTTCGTCCCAACCAGAGTGAAAATTTCTTGAAGCTTTCGCTCTCTTGTAGGTATTACACATTCTGAAAACATGGTTTTTTTCATCACAATAATAGCATGTCAAAGGTGTCCTTCTAGGACCACTACCTCTGCCACTGCCATTGCCAATCTTAGAGTGTGAAAACTGGTTAGCTAGTGCCTGAACGGACTTACTACTACCTCTTTGTGACATTTGGTTAGCTTCTTCACTCAAAATAAGTTGAATTGCTAATGTTATGTTCCATTGACGTTGTGGAATTGCCCTAAGCCAATCCATGGCTCCCTTATATTCATCGGGCAAAGTTCTCATCAACAACATAGCATGCTAAGGTGGTGAAAAGTCCCCACCTGCACTAGTACTCTGAAGAAACAACCTTTTCATAGCATGACAATGATCTGACATACTACCTCCATAATACTTAAATTCAAAAATTTGAGTGGCAAGTTTTGTCTGGACGGTAACATCTAGCTGAACAAACATAGCACGTACACTAAATCAAAAGTCAAATGCTTTCTTCATCTCAAGATATGACATTTCCAAATCTTTTGTCATAGAGTGTTTCAAGACGTTGAGGCAATAGAGATTTTTCTTTCTCCAATCCAGCGCAATCACATCCGTTGTTCCTTCCACAATGGGTGACATGTCCCTCTCCTCGAAATATGAGCTCAACATATCTTCCCAGTATAAGTGGTCAGTTCCTTCAAAAATAGGCAATTTGGGCGGTGGGCCCATAACCTATTGAAGGTCATGGGCATTAAGACTCGGTTTTGATCCACTCCCACTAGAACTCACACTTGCACCAGCAGGAGCAGGTGGAGCACTAGGGCTAATAGGAGCACTTGCAATAGGAGCTGAGCCATTATCAAACATGTTAGCAGAAGCAAACCCAAAGAGAAATGCCTAGAAGACTAGATCTATAGTGTAAGATAGGTAACTCCAAACGAAAGAGGTATTTCAACCAAACAAACATGTACTACAAGCAAAAGAGAGACAATAGAGCATAAAACACCTTAAACTGCACTCAGTGCTCTCATTTCCTTAATTCTTGTGTAGAATGTACATTCTGTATTGAATTGATCAATCCTAATTGAACTAAATACTCAAAAGATCTAGAAAACATCTAAAAGATATAGAAAACATCTAAAACGTATGTACATGGTTCACCAGACACCCTACTTACAAAAATCTAAGTGTTTGGACTAAAATTGTCCACTAACAATATCTATACCCTAAAAATCCGGGTGATTCTTATCACGTCTACATTCATTGGCGGCCCTACACACTAATTAACTTAAAGATATCAATTCGTGTAGATACTACAAAAAATCCACACTAAATTTGGTCAATATTGGACAGTTGGTATTCCAAAAATATTCTAAGTCCTAGACTCAATTTTATAAGACTTACTAAAGCTTACTTTTCAATATAGAATGCATTTCAAAGTGGCAGATTTGGGGGAAGTACGTTAAATTTTGGGGATGAAGGCTATACAGCCCAACAAAAATGTAATTAAGTTTAGTCAAGCTCAACACTGAAGAGAAGACTTGACTAGATTTGGTATGATTGGCGCGAAGCTTGTCTCGACGCCATTAGATCCAAAAATAAAGTACACTATCGAAAGTACAAAGAGGAAAAGAATGTATTTTTTCCATATCGTGATGCAGTTGGTAGTTTAATGTAGGTACATGTTCGGATAATGCAGCGGTATTTTTTCTCGACATTTGTTATTGCAACGCAACACTAAATTTTGAATTACATACTTTATTTTGCACACTAAATTCTGAATTGCATACTTTATTCTGCACACTAAATTATAAATTGTATACTTAATCCTGCACACTAAATGCTGAATTGCATACTTTATTGTGCACACTATATCCTGTTTTGCATACTTTATCCTGCACACTAAATTTTGAAGTGCATATTTTATTGTGCACACTAAATTCTAAATTGCATACTTTATTCTTCACACTAAATTTTGAATTGCAAACTTTATCCTACACAAAATTTTCAATTGCATACTTTATGCTGTGCAATAAATTCTGAATTTTGATTAGTAAAATCTATGCAATCGTGCTTTAATCCGCTTATGCTTGGGAGTTAGTTATACTAATAGGATCCATCTCACGTACACCGGAGTGCACATTACACTCAGATAAATACACAAGCGGAAATCTGCAAACTCACAAAGATAACTTTGGCATTTTAATTGTTCTTAGGGTTTAGAGGGTTTTAAATTTATAGGGTCTAATTGTTTGTAAGGTTATTAGGATTTAAAATTATAGGGGTTTTAGGGATCTATTATTTTTAATGTTTTCGTTTATTTATAGCATTTAGGGGCTCCCAGTTTTTATAGAGTTATTAGAGTTCATCAGGTTCTTAGGGGTATTGGTATTTAGAGGGCTTTATTCACTTTAGGTTTAAAATACTTTTCCAATTTTTATGTTTTTTGGTGATTTAATGGTTTAAGGGTAGGATTTAAGATTTTTAGACCTATGAATTTAGGGTTCTTGATATTTTTATGGTTAGAAAGTTTTTGGGCTTCTATAATTTTAGTGTTTTTTTTCCAGACTTTCTAAATTCAAGGATCATGGAGAAGATCACAATCTCAGAGGTTCAAAGAAAAAAACACTATATGGGTAATTATAAGAGGGAGGGAGGGAGAGAGGGATGGAGAGGGACGAAGAGGGGGGAGTTATTATTTTCAATATCTATTTTCACTATGAAAGATAATAATCGCAGATACTGTGAAGATAACAAATCGATGAATACATAATTTACATCATTCGCCAAGACAATAACATAACACGAAACCTGGTACCTTAAATTAGGAAGTCCCATTAAACATATTTATTCTGTGGGGTTGTTACCGAACTTTTGTGTTCAATCATATCCCACTATTTTCCTAAAAATAAGTACAAAACATGTTAGGCTCTTAGAGTCTTAAAAATCCTGCATTGTTTTTGTCATATGCTAACAAGTTGGCAAGCTCATAGACCCATAGTTTATACCTTACCTATATTACGAACTAACCTGATTTGTTAGAGTTTTTATGGTTTTAAAGGTTTCCGGGCTTTAATATTTTCAGTTTTCTTTAAGCTTTCTAGAGTTTTAACATTTTAAGTGTCTTTCGATTTCTAGGGATTTGGGGTTTTAGGGTCTTAGGGTTTGAGATTTGGTAGGTCTTCTCAAGTATCTAAATTTTTAATAGTCTTAAGTGCCTTTGGGTTTGAATGGATTGAAGGGCTTGAAAGGTTTGTAAATTTTTTAGGGTTTGAAGGGTTGTTAATGTTTTCAGTGTTTTTAAAATTTTCAACATTTTTATGATTTTAGGTTTTTTAAGGCTATAAGTATTTTATGGTTTTTATGACTTGCAATTTTTTTTTTTTAATTATCTTAAGGATTTTTTAGGTTTCTTTTGTTTTGATGATTTGAGGGTTTAGGTGTTTTTAGGGTGTTTAGGGTTTTTGGGGTTTTGGAGGCTCAAAATTCCTAAAGTTTGAATGTTTTGTAGGGTTTCTAAAGTTTCGGTATTTTTGTGGGTTTTAAGGTTTTTTGCGATCTATTGTTTCCAGTGTTAGAAAGGTATCAAAAGTCGCATGGATTTTAAGTCTTTTGTAGGGTTTTTCAGATTTTTAGGGGTATTAGTGGTTCAATGAGTTTTCTACACCTTAAAAGGCATCTCTCGTCCTTATAATTTTCAGTGATTTAAGGGTTTTGAGGAAGTTAGGGATTTCACAATTTTTGGAGTTTTTGGGTTTCAATAGTCTTCAAGTTTTTGTGAATTTGAGGGATTTTAATGGTTTTTTGGTTTGTAGTTTTTGTAGGATTTTTCAGGTTTCTAGCGTTTTTAGAGTTTCTAGGGTTTTTGGGGTTTTTAAAAGCTGTTTTTAGATTTTTTAATTCCATATTTCTGTCTTTTTAGAGTTTGAGTGTTTAAAGAGGTCCGTTGCGGTTTTTGAATTATTAGGATTTTTGAAGCTTTTACCATTTTAGGGTTTGGAGGGTTTGAATGATTTTTTAACATGGTTTTCAAGTTTTTAGGAAATTTAGGGTTTTTCAAGCATGGGTATTCAAGGTTTTTAGGATTTTCAGATTTTTTTAACTTGTTTTAAGTGCTCGTAGTGTTTTGTGTTTTTAGGGTCTTAAGATGTTCATGATCTTTATAATATATACGGCTGTAAGGTTTTGAGGGTTTTTTTACGACTTTAGGAATTTTAGCGATTTAATCTGTTGGTCTCGATAATGTTTTCGGTTGTGTTTACGTTGAAAAAGCTTTGAAATGTTGTATTTGTTGTATAGATGCTAACGGCAAATACCCACGTGATGAGATTTTTTTTGAGCTAAATGATTTTTTCTGGAAGTCTACGCTCCACCCTGCAACCCCAAAAATGTAAATGTGAAAAATTTGTTTTTCTCTTGCTCCACTATCACCGTTTGTGTCGATTAGTAGTTGAGTCTTACAACGACCCCATGGATCAACACATACAAATGTTCTCGTGTTGAGTACCTGACAAGTTAAGCTAAACGATAATTATTTTAGCAAGCGACACCATTTCATTTTGACGGAGAAATTGTGATCAATGTGTACACCTGTCCATGCTAAACTCGTAAACTCATGAATGTGAACACCAAATTGGTCAAATTCTTAAAAGTTTTTGGAAAATCCAAAATTTGGGTTGTAATTGGCCTACGTTTTTTTTCAGATTTTTGGAGGATGTTTTCTACTCTTGGGTATGGTATTATGATAATTGTAATTTTTTTTTGCTGTTTTGGTTTCATGGTCTATAATCTTGGTTATGGCATTATGATCATGGTAATTAATTTTTTACTCTTTTTGTAGTCTTGATAGTACTTGTAATTTTCTTTCCTTGTTGTTTTGTTTTCACAATCAACACTCGCGTGTGGTCGTGCAACGATTTTCCTTGCTAAAGCACCTAAACATTATTCTGTTTTGTGTTTTCTTGTATACGCTATGTTTTATTTGCACATATTATATTCGGTTTTGAAAAATAGGAAGTAATAGACAAAAAATGGTTTTATCAGTCTCTTGTTTCATGAATTTTAAAATTTGATGGAATAAAGATAAACAAGTCAACTTGAACCTCAATTTGAAAAGTGAAAAATGAACGTTTTTGTTTTTTTTTTTCTTAGTGTTGTAAAATGAGTAATTTAAATTCTCCTTGATTTTTAGAATTTATCATTTGAACCTCAATTTTTCACATTGATCACCCTAATGTATTGATGGATCTAGTGTGAAGTATTTTATCCTGGCTAGAGGGGTGGGAAAGAGAATAGGGGAACTTGCTCAGTGACCTTTGTGGATGGGTATAAAGACTTAAGTGGTCTAAGATTAGATATGGAGTCTTGGAACCTCAATCAAAAGAGTGAGGAGTGATAATGTGGAGGGGGGATACCTCAAACCAATTTGAGGATTATTTTACAGAAGATGAAGTTGAAGTACAAGATCAAAAGACAGTACGTGAAAATTGTGAACAAAATGGTGTAGCTGAGAGGTTGAATAGGACACTAAGTGATAGTGCCAAACGTATGTTGTTAGATAAGAAAATAGGAAAAAGATTATGAGGTGAGGCAATGAATTGCGCCAACTATCTCAAGATAGAGTTCTTACTTTGGCAGTTAAAGGACAAACACCCTATGAGAGATGGACTGGTCGACAACTAAATGTATCATACTTAAAGGTTCTATGTAGTCAAGTGTTTAGCCTAAGAACAGATCGGTCAGATTGGAAATTAGATCCTAAAGGAAAACCAGGGTATCTGCTAGGATATGATGAGGATGTAAAAGGGTATAGGTTAAGATCTTAGAAGGGAAGATATAATCTTTAGTTAAGCACCTTAGCAGTTATAGATGAAGGGACTATACTAATATGAATTATATTGTTAGCTTAATATATTTAAGTTGGAAGAATATTTATGTTGTATCTATTGCGCTTTTGTGTGTCTTTCTTGTTTCAATTGGTATGAAAGCAGGCTAACGGATAACTCTTCCCGAAATGAGGGGGAAGAAAAAAAACAACAACGGTATAGGGAAAATCCTTGGGAAACCAAGTGTAGGAGTTAGAAGGTTCAATGAGTTTAACGAATCGTGAGAAAGAAACGAAGAGATGTTCAAACGTCTTTAAGAGTTTCTCAATATCAATAGTCAAGGAGGTATTGAAGATGGAGGTGGTAGTGAAGACTCTAATGACCCTAAGGAAAAAAGAGGACAAAAGGGAAACCAAAATTTAATCAAGAGGAAGAGGAGGAGGGTGTAGGTGATGCCCTTGAAGTCTTTAATAAGGCCATCATCTTTAAAGGTATTAACTATGCAATTTGGAAAAAATCCATTCGAAAAGCAATCACATCAAAGAACCTTTGGGATATTGTGAATGTGAAATGGACAAAACCGGTTCCATTTGAGTATCTTATCAAAGCCAGGAAGTTGGCAAGAGAGATGTGGCGACATCCACAACACTACTAGAGATATAGGGGCATTTTCTCACTCATTGTAGCGCTTATGACTATTAAACTGTTCAAGAGCATTTTCTCACTCATGATAGCGCTTATGACAACAACACCTTTTATGACTATTGAACTGTTTTACAAAATGCTTTCGAAAAAGCCATGTAGGCAAACGAAAACCATCTCTTTGAGGATTACATCGCGTTTAGCATGAAGTTGAATGAGACCATTGATGACGGGGTTAAATGGTTCAACATCATTATAGAGCAAGTTAACTCCCTCAATAAGTTTGCATCGGATATCGATTTATTCTTTTTTTTCATGAGGAGATTTACAAAGAAATGGTGATGTTCTATCTTTAAGGGAAAAGAAAAAGGCGAGTCTTCACATTGCTTTGGGACAAGTTTTCTTAAAAATTTACAGGAGTTAACACTTTTTGGCATAAAAAAAGTTAAAAGGCCCTCTCTCTCTCTTTATCTCTCTTCTCTCCCACTCCCTCCCCCTCCATTCCCCCTTCCCTCCCTCCCCACTCCCTAGGATTGTCCTTGAAGCTGTCATGATGAACCATTGTCAACACTTTTCAAGCGATTTGGACAAAACATACATGTGATTAAAAATTATAGGAGGACCCCGAAATTGCGGAATAAACATCTTGCCAGAGCTTTTACCAATTGTAAATTCTTCAAGTAAGAGACTATCTATCATGGTCATTACAATTTCTTTCACATTATATTATGTTTCAATTCTTTGCCAAGCTCAAATCATAAAGTTTTTCTTTCTACTTTAGTTTGTAACATCATCAACACCAACTTTTGAGAAACACCCAACCATAAATATAAAGAAGTAGCGTGTGTTGTTGTAACGAATATGGATTTTTTGCCTTCAATGACCAAATCCTTTTTTTGTTCATTTTTGTAACCATGAAGCCTAAGTCTCTCATTTTGTAAGAATTTGTCTGTTAATGAACCAAAGTTGTGGTTTCATTGAAGGGTTGCATTCTCCCCTGACATTCATAACCCCAATTGTATCATTAGAATTATCCTCCAACTAAAATACCAAAAAATTGTCGGTGCTAATGTCTAGGCGTATTTTTTTCACTTTAATGCATATGACCCTTGTAGGTTAAATTTTTTTGCAAAAAATAAGCTCAAAGTGGCTAGTGGTCCCCGTCTCACGAATCCATGCGGCAACGGAATATAAATAGTGTCGGGCACAAACAATCTTTGTGATTGCAATGACGATTTCGTGGTTGTCACCAACACGGATGGAAAACAAACTTGTGCTTTTGGTTTTTCCTCAAACTTCTACACGGTACTCTGATTTATAAGCTTTAAAACAAAACATTGAGTACCACTATTGTAACAAAAAGATGCAAAGAAAAAGAAGTATTCTAAGAAGCCAGACCGTTTAACTTTTAGGATCATGTCAGTTGCACTTGTCAGGTTTCCATTGGAATCGTTACAATTTGTTCTTGCGAGAGCTCGAGAGGCATTTTAATTCAAAATAGCAAGCTGGAAAGTGAAAATTATACACCAATTGCTGAAAGGTTTTACACAAAGTACATCTTTACATGTGTTTCCAAATTTCACAGGAAAAGGAAAATGGAACAAAAAACATTGCCATAAATTCGAGAATCTTCTATGTATGTGCAAAAAGGAAAGTGATCTGAACAAATTCCGGAATAGATCTCCAAGAAAAAATCCGACCCGTCAAGCAGGCTTGGAAAAAGACTTCCAATTGTTTTTGCTCTTTTCGTACTTTCAACTTTTTTTATTTACACTGACCACGTGGCCAATTGATGGCCAACTTTATGACCGCCGTCATGCAATGGGCCCATAAATTAGGTCATCTTGCAAAACAAGAGTTTTATTGCCAAAAAAAGGCCCAATGGCCTAGCCCTTACAAATTTCATTGTTCAAATCAAAAGTTGAACGTTTAAAAGCACGAAACGATGCAAAGTAGTGATGTTTTTAAGGCTTATACTTTACAGATGAATTTTGCGTGTGCGATGGACATTGTGGTTTTTGACTAGTGACATGACAGACTTGTTTTTGCGCCTATGTTGCACCCAAAAGAAGTAGGAAATAAGGGGGAAAATTCCATTGAAACGAGTTCCCTCCATTTGCCGCTAAAGCTAAAAAGACCAGAACACTTTTTCCTCCCAAACATAAAAAACAGACAGTCAAATTTTATTCACCGTCACCATCATGACGTAGACAAACAAAACGCAATACTTTCCGTTACAATATATAATACCTGATGGCTTTTCTACATGGAAATTGATGCTTTTTTTGGCCATGCGGCCAATTTGTGCCTATTTACCTCCAAAAATCCATGTGGCGTGGGAGTTTGCGTGAATTTTGTGCTTTATCTGGAAACTTACCTTTGTGTTTGCCCTAGGGGCTATTCGGCGCGCGAAGTTGAGAACCTTCTTACATGTGAGCCAGGTCATTGACATCTAACAAACTCACATGTGTTCCAGATCATAGGGCAATTATAGATACGATTTTATTGGCGATACTACAAGGCAACCCGATTAGTCATAAAACATGACTGTGCGATTTTTTAAGATTCATACATTTTTTTGTATTATTGACAACTTTAGAAGTAGGTAAGCAAAGCTATCTTAGTAGTAACAATCTAAAGAAAGTACCAAACTCACTAGTAACATGGAACTAACTCTCCCGGAAATCTATCATGATATAGAGCAAGGTTGAACAGTATAAGGCAATTTGGTAGTTTCATAGTTATGCTGTAGTAAACAGTTCAAATTGTTTCTATATTTAGGTGTTGTTATCCATGTGAAGTTTGTACCAAAACTCTAATCTTTCCACCATGGTCCACTTTTTGCAGCTGCCATCCTCGGAAAAGAGAAGAACTTTTATACTATAAAAGGGACAAAATACCATACAACACAACACAATGCACAACGGAAAACTCCAGGGATCTCCTCATAGCAACAGCATAACCACACAAAAATCACAAATAAAAGTTGAGCTTTATTCATCGGGAGGAGATTACAAGTTGAATGCTCAATGCGAAGGTCTTCTCAAAGAGTCTACTTGTTGACTAGGTCTCTTTTACTATTAAAACCATCCATCCACTAGTTAACCTAGTTCTATACAAATGTACATGTGGACCTTCACGGTCAACCGAGATCTATCCAAACTATCCTTCTAAAAGTATGCAGTTCAATCTACATTCTGCGGCGTTGCTATGCTGCTACGCTGCGTTTCTATACTACACTACTAAGTTGCCACATTGCTTTGTTGCGCTACTCTGGCGTCGCAGCTGCGCTGCTTTGGAACCGCAACCTCAGCAGCCTCACCTCTAACAATATTGTACACATTTTTGTAGCCTGTTACAATGCCTCCCACTAAGGATTCGGCGTCCCGTCAAACTTTACTTACATCAGGGAAACTGAAGTTGAAGGAGTATGCAGTATGTCTCTTCAGGGCACTCCTCAAATTCCTCTCGTAGAGCATCAAGTTGATCTTGGAGCTGCTCACATCGAGTTTCCAGCATCGCAATATGATGGTCCACCGTTGCCAAGCGTCTTCAAGTGATCAACTCCTAAAGTAGGTCCTCCCCTTCCTCCTGTGTCGCCGTTGGTGCCTCGGGTTGCGATGGAATGGCCGCCAGTGCAAGTTCTTTGGGTAGTGGAACTTGGGGAGCTTCGGGTTCTTCAATCTCTTGTGCTCCTTCCACCACCTCATAGGTTGGTTCCCACCAATGTACCTTCCTTAGTTTGAAAGAAACGTGTTTCCTGACTGCTCTGGCCCATTGTAGAGCGTTCTTTCAGGCCAACTTAAGTGCCCGTACCTCAGGTGTGACCTCCGCTTGAGAGATGATGTCATGAAGAGGAACTTCCCACGGATGATAAATGGCAGAGCAACCCAAGAACATCCACCTTTTATCGGTAGTGATCTTAAACTACATCCACGAAAGGTAGGGCATGAGGGTTTAACTACACATAATCCTTATGGTTATTCCCTAGGTCCTTCGTCCTCATAAAATTCTAGGCTGGGTGTGACCGCACGTCAGCGAGGATATTAATAGGGTCCCCGAGTTTTCGTGTCTCTACGCTGCGGGCCATTACGAAGGATCCCAAAAAAAGCGCTAGGTAAAGCTGAAGGTAAGGTTCGAATGTCAGGTGTCGACAGGTGGTGGAAAGAGGTAATCGAGAATTTCTTCTCTCTTTTCACTCTCCTTGCGTCTCCCCTTTTTCCCGTTGTAGAAAAAATACGTCAACCCCGTTGGGATACTGTGCCCCAGCCCTCTTTTCTGAACTCTCCGAGGACTGCTCGTCTGCAGTGCTCTCTTTATTAGAGTCCCTCATCACCTCTAGATCCGAAGCACGCTCCTCTTTTTTTGGGGGTGTTCGTTCCTGTTCCGACTCATCTGCGTCTAAGATTTCATGGTATTTTTCATCCTCCTGATCCTCCTCTTCGAGTGGGTTGTACTAGGGGTCCCGCGAATTTTCTGACCCCTCTCCTCCATTGGTCTCCGCTGGCCCTGCCTCGCTACTAGCTGTCTCTTCCAATTCCGACACTGCCTCTACCTCCCTCCTCCAGTCCGCCTCTACCATGACATCCGCCGCCACTAACAATCTATCCGGGCGGGGTATATCCTTCTACACTACCCGTGCAAGTCTCCTCTTTTTCGGAGGTGGAGAGGACGACAACGCCATGGATGTTGTTCTGTAGGATAATTCACGTAATTCGAGGAGTGAAGATAAGCTGGCTGTGCAGAACGAGACGCTCTCCAAACTGCGTCGACTAGGTAGGTCGCGAAGGCTGATGGCGGCTTTACCCGCGAGGGTTGAGGGTTTCACTGTTGGATTTTTGCAAACATCGCAGCGTGCGAGGGTATCGCAACGTCCAATATTTCTTAAATTGCGCTGCAGCAACGAAACCGCGAGTTCATCATCAACAATGTTGTGACGCACAACTGCGCTCTTGCGATTTCCTGGCAGCGCAGTAGTGGCGCTGCGATTCTTTGACGCCATTGCTGCTATGGTGCGCTTTGGTGGCTGCGCAACCATAGTGTTGCGCAAACGTTATTATCGCCGCTGCGTTCCTTCACCGAGTCCCCAAGATGATTGCGATGGTTGCGACATTGCAATTCGTTCCTTTATCGCGTCCTTTGCGATTGCCCTTCCGATTAAGCTGAGTGTCCGCACTGCGTAAACCGGCGCAGCAAATCGGGTGAATGCAGATCCTTCTCGTCCACCTAAGAATCGTCCTCAACTTTGTAGCCCTTCTAACGCACCAAATATTGTGTGGAGTTAGAATTTCAAAGGCGACGCGACTGAAAGATCTCCCCCACCTCGTACTCGTCCGAGGTACCCCGAACGGGCGGTAATAGGGTATGCGGGCGTCGATTAGGAAAAATCGAATTAGGGTCGCAAAACGGCTTGAGTCGATAGACATTGAAAACATTGTGGATATGCCATTCCTTTGGAATATTTAATTTATAGGCCACTTCTCCCACCTTTCAAATGACTGTGAATGGACGCCAAAATCTCGGTGCCAATTCTTGGAGAGGGCACCTGGTAATGACATGTTTGCCATATTAAGGTAAACCTTATCACCCACACTAAAGACGATGTCCTTCCGGAGAACGTCAACCTGCGACTTTTGAGGGTCTTTTGCAAGCTCGAAGGCCTTCGCCCCCTTTTCCAGATTCTCTTGCAACAATTTTGCAAAGTCAGAGCTGCGGGCGTAGGGCAATCCGTGACCAATAAATTTTGGGGAAGGATGGGTTGTTGCCCATTGAGGGAAAATGGCGTAGTATTAGTGGACAAGTGCACCGCAATATTATACGCCACCTCAATCGCCGTCAAATGGTTCACCCAATCCGTTTGGTGCACCGATACATAAGCCCGAAAAGCCTCCTCCAAAGTCATGTTTACCCTTTCGGTCTGACCATCGGTCTAAGGGTGAGAAGCCGTAGACATGGCTAACATCGTTCCACACAACTTGAACAGACTTCTCTAGAAGTGGCTAACAAACTTTCTTTCACAGTCGTTGACGATCCTTTTCGAAAGGCCGTGATGGCAGAATATCTCCAGAAAGAATAAGTCTACCACATCCCGAGCTTTTGCTGTGGTTGTCGTGGGTAGGAAATGGGCAATTTTCGTCACATAATCCACGACGACGAAGATGGAGTGATATCCTTCCCGAGTCAACGGAAGAGCAACGATGAAGTCCATCAAAATCGCTTCCCAATGATCAGATGGTATCGACAGAGGTTGCAACAAACCTTGATGACCCGATTCCGATTTATTTCTGTTACAAGAGTCGCATGTTTTGACATATTTTGCAGTGTCCCGAGTCATGTTCGGCCAATAATACGCCTCAGCAACGCGTGCAATTATTTTATCTCCTCCAAAATTTCCACTGAAGGGCTCGTCATGACTTAATTTTAGGATAGTATGACGTATCTCTTGGTTTGTCGGAACATATAGTCTCCTTGTGTGACTCCGTCTGTACCGCCTTATATCGTTGGCAGTTCTAACCAATACCTTCCGTTTAACCAGTTCCTTGATGGCATCCTCTTCGTTGTATGCAGCCTTGATCCTATGCAGCCACTGATCATCCACTTGTACCGTACTTGTCAGTGCGCTGATTTTCGGATCCTGCGCTTTGTCCGACGCTGCGGTGTCCTTGCTCACAGAACTTTCGCTTTGATCTTGCGATAATTGCGAACCTTGCTCCGTCACTGGCGCATCTACTCCTGGTCTTCTCGACAACGCATTTGCCTGGTGTGTCATGCCCGGTTTATACTCAATAGTTAACTCCGGTCCGAAGGTCTCAAGAAACGTCATCCATCGCACTTGTTTCTTTGACAACTTTGGTTGTGTCTGAAGATATTGTAAGGCGTGGTGATCGGTGATGATGGTGATCCGCTTCCCTTGAACGTAGCATTTCCAAAATTCCAGCGCGTTAATAATTGCTATTGTCTCCTTTTCATGCGTGGCCGAGTTAAGTTCCGCTGCCTTTAGTTTCCGACTGTCGTAGGCAATGAGTTAAAGGCCCTTGCCTCTGATCTTGCATAAGAATCGCTTCAATAACCGTATCGTTGGCATCGGTAATTATCGTCCAAAGTAACTCTGCGTCGCGAACAGCTAACACAAGGCCGGTAACCAACCGCTCCTTTAGCGTGTCAAAGGCTGCCCCTTGCGTCGTTTTCCACTCATAGGGCACGTCATTCTTAGGTAAGTTTGTGAGTGGTGCAACAGTTTTTGCGAAACCTTTTACGAAATGGCGATAGTAGGAGCATAATCCAAGAAAGCTTTGTAACTCTCTAACGTTGGTCAGCTTCGGCCACTATTTCATTGCCCTAGTTTTATTCGGTTCCACTGCGATCCATCCCGGCTCACCACATGACCCAAAAGCTCAATTTTCTCATTCAAGAAGTCACATTTACTTCTATTCGCGTTCGACTTGTTCTCCCAAATGACTTGTAAAACCGTTCGCAGGTGCTCCGCATGATCCTCCAATGTCTTGCTATACACCAAGATGTCGTCCAAGAAGACAATTATGAAGGAGTCCAAATATTGCCGAAAGATTGAGTTCATCAAGTGCATAAAGGTCGCCGGCGCGTTGGTCAACCCAAATGGCATAACCAAAAATTGGAAAAGACCGTATCGAGTTCCGAAATGCGGTCTTTTCCACATCTTTTTCGGCAATTGTGATTTGGTGATAACCACTTCGTAAGTCGATCTTCGAAAAATATTTGGCACCTCTTAACCTGTCTTACAACTCATCTATCCTTGGTAAAGGGTACCCATTATTCACCATCAACTTATTTAGCGCTCGATATTGCACACACATACGAAAACCTCCATCTTTCTTATTCAGGAAGTGGACGGGGGCTCCATAGGGTGACTTGCTCGGTTCCATTGCTCAGGCTTCGACCAACTCCGGAAGCTGTTTTTTGAGTTCATCTAATTCGGTGTAGCTCATCTTGTACATCCGATTTGCTGGGGGTACTGCTCTGAGAACAAGCTCTATTTTGTGGTCTACTTCGCACTTCGGAGGTAAACCTTCCGGGAGCTTCGGGGGAAAGACATCAACATACTCCTCGAGAAGTTTTGTCACGGATTGCGCTGCCTCTACGGAAGACTTTCCGGTGTCATTACCTTCTTTTGAGTCGAAGTCACAATCTTTATTACCCCATTCCTCTCAAATCCCCTCCTTTGTCTCCTCCATAGGTTGGCCGACCGCCATACCAACTGTTTCCCCTTTCTTGAGTGCCCTCTTAAGGTGTAAGGTGGAAAGCAGGCGTCCCTCATCCTATCCCTTACCAGCCGCTCCCACCTTTACCTCAAACTATTTTTTACCTTTTATTTTCTCTCATGTTACCACTTCTCCAATCGATCGTCAGGTTCCACTTTTGCAGCCACGGTTTCCCCAAGATTACTTCATGGTCTCCAAGCGGTAATACCTAAAGGGTGTCAAACCAGTGGAACTTCCCAATTCCAACACGTAACTTTAGAGTGTGATGAGTAATCAATAGGGTACTTCCGTCGGCCAATTGTACCGTCTCAGGATCCGATAGAACCACGAGAGGGAGTTTCAACTTTTTCACCGTCATCTCGTTGATGAAGTTCCCCGATGTACCAAAGTCCACCATGAAGCTAACTGCGCTCACTTCGATTCCACCTTGGAATAGCTCCTCGGGGGACAAGTCATTGGTCTTGGCCTTGGTGATCTTCTTCTTTTTCTGAAGCAAATTGACCATTTCCTTATCCTAATAAATTGCTCCAAGTTCCATGGGGGTTCGATCTTCGTCTCGTCGACCTCTTTTGCTGTTGCTCGACCTATAATAGTAGGGTCTACGGAAGGTGAAGTCTACCAAATCGGTCCGTTTTACAAACTAAATGATTGCCAAGAGACTAGGGGTCGTACTTTCCCGGGCAAGCCATTGTTCCACATCCCTCCGAATAGAGGCCTTAAGCCCCTTATCGTAACTATCCACAGCTTCATCCTCTATCATCGTAGGAATTTAGACTTTGCACTCCAAGAACTGCTGCGTGTACTCCAACACCGAGGTTCGTTGCTTCAAAACTTCAATCTTATCCCTTGCAGCCTTAACCGTGTTAACGGCTTGCTAAGAGTCATGGAGGAGTTGAATGAACAAAGCCCAAACAGTCGGTATCTCATCGTTTTCCTTCATTTTCCTCCACCATGCTCCCGCTACCCCTTTAAGAAGACCACCCGCGTAGTGAATCTTCTCGCGGTCTGATAGGCTAGGAAAATCTTTGAGATAATTCGCAATGTAGAACAACAACGACTCCAGATTCTTGTGCTTGGCCGGGTCAAACTCGTCAAGAGGTCTTAAATTCGGTCTCCTTAAGTCACTCTCCATGCCTCCATGAGGTCGTTCACCAAACGAGATTCTAAGGTTGCGACGGTGTTGCTCAGCTGCGCATTCTGTAATCTAACGTTTTCTAACTCTCGGAGCACTTGCGCTAACGTCTCCGTGGTGGATACGCCGTGTTCGTCCATGCTGTCGAGTCACGAGGGTTGGCTTTGATACCAGTGTAAAAGGGACAAAATACCTCACAACACACCACAATGCACAACAGAAAACTCGAGGGATCTCCTCGTAGCAACACAAGAACCACATAGCAATCACAGATAAAAGTTGAGCTTTATTAATCGAGAGGAGATTACTATTTGAATGCTCCCTGCGAAGGTCTACTCAAAGAGTCTACTTGTTAACTAGGTCTACTTTACTATTTAAACTATCTATCAACTAGTCAACCCAGTACTATACAAATGCACACGTGGACCTTCACGGTCAACCAAGATCTATCCAAACTATCCTTCTAGAACAATAGAGTTCAATCTACATTTTGAGGCGTTGCTATGTTGCTACGCTGCGTTGCTATACTACGCTACTAAGTTGCTACGTTGCTTTGCAGCGCTACTTTGGCGTCGCATCTGCGCTACTCTCGAATCGCAACCACAGCAGCCTCGCCTCTAACAATATTGTACACATTTTTGTAACCCTGTTACATGTACTGTGCACAGATGGTGGAAATGTGACCTGCAATTTTATCTCCAGTGTGTATGGAATTTCAAAAATTGAATTTGCAAATCAAAATCCGGTATCAATATCTTCCGATTTTGCGTTATGTTGCTTTTTGTCATTGCTTATTACGGTAACTGACTTATGCTTGTTTACTTTTTCTCGTTTTGCTTTCTTTATCCAATTAAGATTCCTTTTTCGTTTTTTGTGAACTGGTTTTGCATCTTATTTGTGAAACAAAAGAAAAACAGGGAGCACTTTGTGGAGTTCACAAAATCACGGCCTTTGAACAATAACACGTATCGCTAAAAAATAACCAGTGTGGATTTATCTCGGGGCATCCGGTTTGTTTTAGATGGAGCATAACTGATTGAAAATGTATGCATAAAAAATAAATGCTTTCATGCTTGTTTATGGTTCACTTTTTGTCTCTAATCTACAAGATCGTGCAAAAACATGTTCATGTGAAAATGCCTTTTTATAGCTGAAAATAACAGCTAAAGAAGATACATGCACCATATGAGGAGCACATTCTGACTAACTAGCTGAACACCAAAAGCATTACATAAGTTCAACTAATTGGACTATCTTTTTATTGCACCGATTGAACTGCAGCATCCCATTGCCTTCGAAACAATTGCCTCCGGAACAGATGTTAATGTGACTGATTATTGCAACTGCTCTCTTCCATACACCGTGGCTACGGTTTATTATTCTTTCTGGATTGGATATTTGGAGCAATACGGTGAAAAGACAACAGAAAGCTTTTTCCAACAGATGATTGATGCCAATTTATGATTTCAATTTTTGCAATGGAATTCCTTCTACCAATGTGTGTAATATTATTGGCTTAAATGACTTACTTTTGGGTGCACTATAAGTTTTTTGAAATTTAAGCTTCCTTGTTTATTGACTTCATGGCGGCTTCGTATGGCTTTTGATTGTAAGTTATGTTTGATTAAAATTTATTTGATTATGTTTGTATTTTTTTTTTCTTCCAGGGTGACATCTGTGAATCAATTCAAGATATGTTCGATATGACTACTCTCCTCGTACCAAATTCGCCAAACCTAGATCTTGATTGCAATAATCATCAGCCTTTCCAGCAGGTTTGGAGAACTTTTTGTTGATTTTCAAATGATTAATTCTAATATGGAATTTAAATGCATTTCAAAGTTGAGGATTGACGTTGACTTTAACTGTTACATTTATCTGATGAATAATTCTTTTTCAAATGCGCATCAAACAAGGAAATCTTCCGTACACATTACCATGCGTGAAGATTTATGAGGTCAAAGCAGAAGATACATGTGATTCTATTATTGCAAATCGCATGGATCCTGGTGTCACGAAACTTCAAACACTATAAAGTTCTACACGCACAATGTGGTAATATTTTGTTCACGCATCGATAGATCTATCACCTTTGTGACAGGTTCCAATGACGAGGTGTATATTAGAAAATGACAAAAAACAACAAGCCGATACAAGAGTTGACATTGGCACTAAGGTTAGCAAGATAGTCTATAATTTCATGCTTGCCACTCTCTCTTTGTTTTACACCAATCAATACATTTTATAAACAAGAGAAACCGCTATTGTTTTTATGAATTCAGGTTTTCCTCGATGCCGAAGATTTGGGGTCAAATCAGGCGAACTGCAAAAGGAAGCCTCTCTAACTCCTTGCAACGTCCACTTGTGCAAATCTGAGAAGATGCTTCAAAAATCCGGAGACGTTCAAAGGTTTCAACAGCCGTTGGTGTAGTGCCAGTCTTTTGCGATCTCTTCTGATAAAATCGCGTTCCACTATCTGTGTTTCCAAAGCTAGTCCATGTAAGAAAGCATGGAGAGTTTCGCGGGAGTGTTTTTTTCTAGTTTCCCTGTTTTGATCATGCCAAGAAAGTCAAAAAGAGTTGTAACACTACCACATAATTGATGTCCCTAGTGTTGGTTCGGTTACCTGAAAGCAGTGGAGTTTTGACACCCTTGGAGTTCCCCTTTGGCGTCCTTTTTAAACTTTGATTGATTTTTTACCTTGGAGGTTCCTTGTTTGATGTTACTTCATAGGAAAAAGTCCACCGAGTAAGTTAAGATGTTGTACTTCTAGAAATTTTGGCCATTGTGTTCAATTTGGTCATATTTCAATTGGGAACAGTTTTGTTCGTACATGAATACTATTCAGTTATTTGAGATATTCAGTAGTTTAAGGTGAGTTAAAAAGAGCATTTGTCCCTTAACAAACTTTTACCAAAACAGCAAATGGGGAAGAGAGTGAAAGTGTGAGGGGGTTGAGAGAGTAAGAGAGAGACGTACCAAAAATTGGAAGGGCGCTAAATGCTGAAAATGGCTTAAAAAATCAACAAGCAATTTCGTTTGTTGGAAAAGTGGTGTTCATGAGTTTAGTTTTTTAGTTCCTTTTTGTTCATGGTTGTTGATGGTTCCTTCATTTAGGATTGAATAAATCGAGTATCGAACCCTAAAATAAAGCCACATATATAAAGGAAGTATTGAACCCTTATACACCGCACATATCTAAAAAAGCATCGAACCTTAAAATACTATCATATTTTTTAAATAGTATGGAAATCTGAAACGCCACATATTCAAACACAAGTATTGAACCCTAAAATAACGGCAACACCTAAACAAAGTAAGAAACCCTAAAATAATGCCAAATATCTAGCCTTGAAAAAGAGACAATACCAACTCCTATAAATGAGTGAAACACCATTTTGACAATGTAGAACATCAACCTTCGTCAATACAATATTACGCAAAGCTCAAATTTTTTAAAAGCTCGTTGTCAAAACTTTAACATTCGATATGAAAAATAGTAAATATTTGATACTAGAATTAGGACATGTACAGTAATTAGAAAATAATGCATAGTTTTTTCTAAACCGTTGTCACTGTAGAGATAGAACTACTAACAATAAGAAATTAAAAAAAGAAAAAAAATCCTAACGGTTAACTAATAACAATGTTAAAATTAATACCTTGTTTTTTTTTTTTTTTTTTACTACTGCCCGGTTACTTTACTTCTTTTTTACATGTTTAAGATAAAAAAAAATAAGACCAAAAAAAGCCAAAACGTCCATCAAAAAGATGACTCTCCCAAAAAAATTATAAAATCATGAAAAATAAATCTTTCCTTTTATTGAAAAAAAAATTGTGCTTCAAATTGCAACATAGTACCAAATTGTGGGGAAACTTATTTTCTTTCTTTATCTTGGAAAAGAAAAAAATGTGGTTCAAATTGTAACATATTATCAGAATACATATCAAAAATTTAACTTTTTTTGATTTCTTACTCCCTCTCCTTCACATTTCTCTTCTTTCTCCCTTCCTCCGTCACCGCCCTCCCCCGCCCTGTCTCCCTTTCCTTGTCTCTCCCTCTGGCCGCCCCTCATCCACCTCTCCCCACCCTCTCCAAAAAGTCCCCTTCCCCCTCCTCTTTGCCTCTCCCCCCTCCACCCTTCCCCCCTCCCATTTGTTCCCCCCCCCCCCCCCCCCCCCCCCCCCCCCCCCCCCCCCCCCCCCCCCCCCCATTCCTCCCTCCCCCCTCCACCCCGGTAAAACAAACAAGGTTCTTTGTCTTTTTTTTTTTTAACCCGAGCTCGTATTTCTGTTTTGTACTTCGCCTAATTTTCCCGTTTCCACACTATTTATGGTACTATAAAGAAAGCCTTCTGATCCGTTCGCTGCGTATCCTCACAATTTATGGTGTAAAAAAAAGTCTTTCTAGGAATCCACACTATTTCTGGTATAGTAAAGAACAACTGATTTGTCTCCTGGATATCCAACATGCCCAAACATTAAAATGTAGATAAATTGAATGCAATCCATTTCAAAAGTCCATCCCCACTCTATCTTCCCTCCCTCTCCCCTCCTCCCCCCCTCTGCCCCTCTCCCCCCCCCCCCCTCTCCCACTCTGCCCCTCTTCCACCCTTCCCCTCCCTCCCTCTTCCACCCTCCCCTCTCTCCCTCTCCCCTCTTGTTGTCCTCATGCCCATTTTACCCCTTTACCCCTTAAATCCAATGTCCAATGCCCCATTCCCCATTCCCAATCAGCCCAGCTCCATTCCTTTTCTTTTCTTCCCTTCCCTTCCCTCCCCCCCCCTAAAATCGTTGTGGACCAGGAGAGCAATATCTTCTCCTCTCCAATTCCTCCATTTCCCAATTTTCCCATTTTCTTAAATCCCCATTTCTCCCTTTCCGCAATTCAACAATTCCCCTTCTCCCCAATTCTCACCAAAAAAAAAGAAAAATCTAATATATTCCCGATTCCCTAATACCCCAATTCAACGATTTCCTATTTCACCTTCATTCCCCAATTCTCAAATATCCCCAATTTCCCCAAAAGTCCCAAAATTCCCAAATTCCCAAATTCCCAGGTTTCCAAATTTCCAAAACTCCCAAAATCCCTTACTTCCCAAATTCCCCAAATAACCCAATTCCCAATTTCCCGAATTCCCTAATTTTCAAAATTCTCAAAAATTCCCAATTCTCAAATTTCCTACAATTCCCAAATTCCCATTTTTCAAATTACCCCATAAGTACTGTTATAACAGGATCATATAAATCAATTATTCACCAGCGGAAGAATTCACAAATTTCAGACATCAAAAATTCATAGATAACAAAGGAACTCGACCAAATAGAAAATATATTCAATCGAACTTCTTACATCCCCTTTTCTTCCTTCAACTTCACTTCCTTTTCTGACATATTAAACTATACTACACTCCTAAAATACTTTCTTCCAACACCACCAGAAGACAGAACTATACTACTTCTGTCACAGTTCCACTCAGACTCCACTTTCACGATTTTTGACACTTAGGCGCTGAAACGCCTAATAAAACATTAGTGCGCCGAAACTGAACGTGAGCTGGACTTAAGACCGTACTGTAGTGATATTGGGCGAATCGGCGTCGGCCGAAATCGCGCCGTCAAATGTTTTGTTTGGTTCGCGTCAGTTATGTTTTTGTTTCGTTCGATACATGTGTCGGTTCGCGTCTATGTTCGGTACTGTACTTGTCGGTTCAATTGTACGAATCGGACGTGAGACGATTTCGAAGAAATGTTGGTTCGCGAAGCGCGATTTGGCGTCCGTGAAATATTTCATGTTCGCGAAACGTGACGCGATCTTTTTGTCCGCGGGAATATTCTATTTGTACGACGAAGCGGCAATACTTTTGTACGGCCGATCTTGTTACGATCCTGCAACGATCCTGCCACATTTTGCTGTTGCTCAGTTCTCAGAGAGCAGATTTGTCAGAGTAGAGGTAACTTATTGAGGTAACTTATTGCTGTAGGCTATGGCAGGCGCACTCAGAGTGCATCTGGTCGTTATGTTTGGGGAACTGTTTGCCATGTATTGATTTCAGATGTATTTGTTCTTTATTATGGTAGTGAGTATTTAGTGGGTGAGTAGAGTTAGGAAATATATCAATATTGTGATCATCAAAATGTATTCAGTGTGAGCGTGAGTGTGAGTGAGAATAAGTGATAAAAGTGAGTTAGGAATCTGAGTGAGTTAGATTGGTAAGAGTGAGAGATTGTATTGAAAAGCTTCGGCTTAATATATTTATATTTTGTCGATGTGATATGTTATGTGGTGATTTAGATTTGTTTATGTGTAAGCTTCCGCTGTGCATCATCTTGATTTATTGTTTGTGAAGTTGAGTCAATCCTATAGTTTCTTTTAACACGTACCACGGTTCTACGCACTAAATAATTCACCAACTGTACAGTACCACGTCACGAACCTTTACCGACACTCAACTAAACAGGACGTACCGGGAAAAACATAGCTGCCGACGTCAACTGAACATTAATTTAACATAAACAAACTGAACACAAAACTGAACTGAATTTACACATTGAAATCTTAACAATCCCCCTCTTCAATGTGTGAATTAGAAAAGGATTATATCAATCCTAATTTTGGTCTCCCTCTCAAAAGTACATCTGCTACTACCGCCTTCGTCAACATATCTGCGGCTTCCTCCAAGGTCGAAATATATTGAAACTGAATTTCCTTCTGTGCGACTAGGTCACGCACAAAATGCCATTGAATGCGGATATGCTTCGTACGTTTATGAAAAACATGATTTCTAACTAATGCCATAGAACTCATGCTATCTGTAAGAATTTGCAAACATCCAATAGGAACATTTAATTCAAATAACATTTCTTTTAACCAAACTGACGCTTTTGCGGCATGGCAAGCCGCCATATACTCAGCTTCAGTAGAACTTAACGCGACGGTCGGTTGGAGTCTCGAACTCCACGAAACTGCCGCTCCACTCAAAACAAAAGCGTATCCGGATGTTGACTTTCCAGTGTCAAAATCGCCTCCCCAATCTGCGTCACAGTATCCGATACACTCCAAACTTCCATTCGATTTATATAATAGGCCAACGTCAAACGTACCGGCCAGATATCGAAATATGCGCTTCATGGCTTCCCAGTGACCCTTCTTCGGTGCATGACAATATCGGCTGACAACTGAAACTGCTGCCGATATGTCAGGCCTTGTACCTACGATGAGGTACATCAAACTTTCGATCGCTTCCCGATACGGAACTTTAACATCTGTCTCCTCCTCAAATTTCCGAATCTACACTTTCGGATCCAAAGGAGTAGAAATCGGTTTTGCATTCAGCATGCCAAACCGTGTCAGAACTTCCCTGCAATATTGAGCCAGGCTCAATTTAATGTCACCATTATGGTGACGAATCACCTCAATCCCCAATATGTAACGAACTTCTCCCAAATCCGTCACCTTGAAGTGAAGACGCAAATAATCCTTCAATTCATTGATTTTTTGCAGACTGTCAGAAGTCATCAAAAAATCATCAACATAAACTGAGAAGATAATTTGATCTTCTCCTTCCCCCTTAATATAAACTCCCGAATCTGAGGTAGTTCGGACAAATCCAAATTCGGTAAGTACAGAATGTAGTCGTAAGTACCAAGTACGAGGCGCTTGCTTCAAGCCGTAGAGAGACTTTCGCAGCCGCCATACCTTCCCTTCCTTTGACACAACTCCTTCCGGAACCTTCATGTATACTTCTTCTTCAAGTTCGCCATTTAAGATTGTCGTCTCCACATCCATTTGATGGATGTGCTTTTTACCGGATGCCGCAATCGCCACAATCATCCGTAACGAGTCGAATTTAACTACAGGCGCATATATCTCCGTGTAATCTACTCCTTCCCGTTGCTGAAATCCTTTGCAAACTAACCTAGCCTTGTATTTGATCACCTCTCCAGTAGCACCAGTTTTGGCCTCAAAGATCCACTTCCCGTCAATCACCTTCTTCCCCTCCGGTAAGTCTACTTCCTCGAATGTACGATTTTCAACAATGGACTTGAATTCTCTTTCCCAAGCCGGTTGTCATTTTGACTCCCAATCTTCTGAATTTCTCGCTTCGGTATAAGATTGAGGATCACAGGCAGAATTTTCACAAAGTGATTGCTAGAGGAGGAAATCCTCCTCTCTCGATGCCGAAATAAAGTAGTGAGTATTTTCGGCATTTCCCCCTTTTTTATCATACGACAAACGTGTCAGTTTCCTTCCCCTTTTATCTCTTATACTCCTCCGTAATTGAACATCTTCTTCAACAGTCGGTTCTATTTCAGTTACACTCGGCAAACTAGATTTAGAATTTTGAGAATTTCAAGATTTCCAGGACATTCGGGAATTGACACTTTGAGATTTAACGTCAATGTCCCCAATGTCATCCTTCATGTCCAATTTTATTTTACCCCTCTTAACATTAGACTCCGACTCAGGTTCATTTTCCGAATCCGATCCTTCAAAATTTGGAAATCGAGCAATTTCGTCTTCTTCAAGAAAATCGAGATTTTTGTGAGATTTTGCCGATTTTTCCATTGCTGATTTTAAGTCTTCATGGAAATCTACATTCCGGGATTCAATAATTGTACGATTAACCGGATCATAGATTCGGTATAGATTTCCTTTTGAACCATAGCCGACAAAAATTCCGGTCCAACTCCTTGCGGCAAATTTTCCTTTTCTCTTTTGCGATTCCACATAGACTGTGGCTTTGCATCCCCAAATCCGAAGGTGATGAAGAGTCGGTTTTCTGCCGTACCATAACTCGTGAGGAGTCTTATCACATGAAATTGAAGTAAGCCGCCGATTACAAATGTAGTTGGCGGTCAAAATCGCATCTCCCCAAAACAACATTGAGAGACCGGATGCGTGCACCATGGAGCAAACCATTTCTTGTAATGTCCGATTTTTCCGTTCAGCAACTCCATTGGATTCCGGGGAGTATGAAGCCGTCAACTGATGCTTAATTCCCCATTCTCGACAATATCCATCAAATGCGAGGAATTCACCACCATTGTCTGTTCAAATTGATTTCAAATTTCTTTCGCATTGTCTCTCCGCCATGACATGCCACTCCTTAAATCTCTCAAGAGCTTCAGATTTTGAACTCAGGAGGATTACCCAAGAAAATCGTGAGTAATCATCCACAATCACCATTAAATACCTATTTCCTCCAATACTCTCCGGTTTAATGTGTCCACATAAATCGACATGGACCAAATCGAGGGGTTTTTCGGATCTGAATTTTATATCCTTAGTCGGGTGAGGCTTCCGAATTTGCCTCCCTCGGCTACACCCTTCACATCCATTTACTCTCTCTCCCGATGTCAAATCCAAGCCTCTCGCACATCCCACTTTAATCATCCGCCTCAAACTACCCTCGGATGTATGGCACATTCGATGGTGCCAAAGAGTCAAATCACCCTTAAGCTCTGAAATCTGAGCAATCAAACCATCCGGTTGAATTTCTGACTTCGGTTGGCGCCAAATTAGCCGACTATGTAGATTTTATGTCACCTCTCTTTCACCAATGATAACTCCTTTCGAATTTTTAATTTGAATTG
Source organism: Zygnema cylindricum (assembly GCA_037447655.1). Classification (NCBI taxonomy): domain Eukaryota; kingdom Viridiplantae; phylum Streptophyta; class Zygnematophyceae; order Zygnematales; family Zygnemataceae; genus Zygnema; species Zygnema cylindricum. The sequence goes on along the minus strand of JBBHKE010000802.1, from coordinate 4,878 downwards.
AAGAGTCACTAAGTGCAAGTACACTTCCACCCGCGCGCTGAATTTGAGGTACACTTAGAAGATTTACCGATCCGTCCGGAATGTATAAAACATTCACTAGACGAGCTTCTGTCAAGCGTTCCGTGCCATCAAAACGATAAGTAGGTTCCGTGCCATCAAAACGATAAGTAGGTAGGTCAATTCGGACCGTGCCTACTTTTCCAACCGTAATGACTTGCCCACTTGCCACTGTAATTAATTTAGGAACCGTCAATTGCCGCAAGTCATTAAATTGTGTTACATCGGTACAAACGTGATGCAACGCTCCGGAATCAATCACCCACTCTTTGTCCGATTTTGACTTTTCATTGAGTGAATTTATAGATAAATTTAGACATGAGAAAATCTGAGCACCCGATTCCTCTTTTTCTTCATAATCGTCATTTTGATTTCCCATATAATTTCCATGGCCTCCAAATCGGCCACCATTTCGACCACCTCCACGACCACCAAGACGTCCTCCACCTCGGCCGCCGAATCGGCCACCACCACGGCCACTATTAGAACCGCCTCGGCCACCATTAGCTCCTCCTCTACCACCTCCTCCTTCGGACTCCGATTTTGCGTAACATTGAGGACTCACATGCCCCCATTTGCCGCAATAATAACATTGTCGCTCCTTATCGGGACATGATGCCGCCATATGTCCGAGCTTGTTGCATTGAAAGCATGCAACAGAGTTCAGATTGGGAGCGGCAGAAAATGGTTTTTGATTTCCTCCTTTTGCTTGTCCCCTTCCTCTACCTCGTGGGCCTCCACCCCTTCCTCCTCCTCTTCCGCCACCACGCAAAGAAAATAGATCGCCTGAATTTGGAACGGTGGCGTTCAGAGTACCGGAAGAAGGAGTTCTCCGAGAAGAACTCACTCGATTATCTTCGTTATCTTTTAAATAGGATAATACAAACTCGTGAGTTAACCTCTTTTTCACACTCAAAATTTCTTTGAGATGGACAAGCCTATCCGGCAAAGCATTTAGAAAGCCGGTAACTTTATCCGCCTCAATGACAAACCAACCGGTAGCCGCAAGTCTTTCCACAATAATATTGAAACGTTTTGAAGCATCTCCTATCGATTCATTCGGATTCATCTTAAAATTGAGAAATTCGGTATATGCATGTTGGCCGCGATTTTGATTTCCTTTTTCAAATTCATTCTCGATAGCCCGCCAACATTTATGGGCAGAATCGTGAGTCAGAAAATAATCATGAACAGCGGGCGTACAAGTTTGCATAAGGCCAGTATAGGCCGCGACATTCTTTCTTTTCCATCTATTTCTAGCCTTTCGATCAGAAATTGGCATGGTCTCCTCTCCAGTAACAATTTTCCAAAGATGCCGAAGTTCTAGCTGTCCTTTAATATATCGCTTCCAAATATAGTAATTCGTTCGATTGAAGAGAACGACTTTGCCAGGCATCTGAATCAATTCTTCCTCATCACTGAATCAATTCTTCCTCATCACTGTCCTCCTCCAAATCAGACTCATTTTCAGCTACGAATTTCCCCTTTCGAATCCTTTCTCTCCTCTCTTCTTCATTTTCATAGTAACCATCATTGTTACCAATTCGCAGCCTGCCCCCCTGAGGGGCAGCTGAGAGCACACTCTGTAGAACTCCAGTCAACAGTGTCTGAAGTCTCTCCTCCGTCAGAAACACCCCTGCTCCTCCTACTTCCTCCTGTTCATAATCATCTGGTGGAAACGTGTCTTCTTCTTCTTCGAACTGGGCAGCACTGAAGCCCCTGTGACTCGGCTGTGACTCGGCTCTGGGCAGCACTGAAGCCCTTGTGACTCGGCTGTGACTCGGCTCTGGAGTGTCAGACTGCACAGGTGTAGGCTGCGGAGCTGCAGCCTTCTTCTTCTTTCCTCCCATTGCAGCAACACTCGCCACACTGACTAATGACAGTGATGACAGTGATTTCTACTACTGGGAGCTTTTCTACTACTAGGAGCTTTTACCAGCTCCGATACCACTTGTTATAACAGGAATCAATTATTCACCAGCGGAAGCATTCACAAATTTCAGACATCAGAAATTCACAGATAACAAAGGAACTCGACCAAATAGAAAATATATTCAATCGAACTTTTTACATCCCCTTTTCTTCCTTCAACTTCACTTCCTTTTCTGATATATAAAACTATACTACACTCCTCCTAAAATACTTTCTTCCAACACCACGAGAAGACAGAACTATACTACTTTTGTCACAGTTCCACTCAGACTCCACTTTCACGATTTTTGACACTTAGGCTCTGAAACGCCTAATAAAACATTAGTGCGCCGAAACTGAACGTGAGCTGGACTTAAGACCGTACCACGGTTCTACGCACTAAATAATTCACCAACTGTACAGTACCACGTCACGAACCTTTACCGACACTCAGACTAAACAGGACGTACCGGGAAAAACATAACTGCCGACGTCAACTGAACATTAATTTAACATAAACAAACTGAACACAAAACTAACATAAACAAACTGAACACAAAACTGAACTGAATTTACACATTGAAATCTTAACAAGTACAAGTCCCCAGTGTGGCCAACTTCCCTCCTTCCCTCCCCTTCCCTCCTTGTACTCTTCGCTGTACGGAATCCGTTACACCTTTCTTCCCTCTTAATCGTCCGTACAGTCCACCCCGGACTGGCGTCAACCGCCTCTGAAAATAACCGCCAGTCATTTTTTTTCCCCATTTGAGCCCAAAAAAGTGAACATAATAATGATGCCAAAATAGCCATGTGGAATTTTTTTCTCTTTTCCCCAAAAAAATGTTGAAGCATTTGGGATCGGGAGGGAGAAAATCCAAAATGTACGGATTGTACGGACTTGTGAGGTATTCGGAACGGGGGAGAGAGAAGGACAGGAGAGGGAGAGGGGGAGGGGGAGGAGAGGGAGGAAAGGTTGGTACCCTCTGGAAGGGAGAAATCAGGATAACGGGAAGGAGAGAAGACAGAGAACGGGAGAGGAAAAGGGGGGAAAGGCGAGATAAAGAGTGGAAGGGAGAGGGAGGGAAAAAAAAAATAGGTCAGGGAGAGAGGCGGATAAGGAATGCAAGAAAAGAGAGGGAAAGGGAACGAGGGATATAAAGAGGGATAAAAAAAGGGCAGAGAGGGAGCGGAAAAGGGAGGGACAGGAGGGAGGGAAGGAGAAAGAGTGAGAGGTGAAGGGAGAGGGATGTGTTGGAATTACTTTTGGTGTATCTAGAGCCTCTTGCCGATAATCGATATAGAGTTGTTTTTGACATACCGAGAATTGATATATCTGTCTGATTTATCGTTAAGTATAATATTGCAATGGCGTAGGGATATATCAGCATGAGATATTGCCGAGGTCGCAATCGGGTACCCGAATCCGTACCCGACCGCCTCCTCGGATCCGGAAAGGATTCGGGTGCCAAATTTTGGGGGCCGGCCGAATCCGGCCGGGTGATTCACAAAAGAAAAAAAAAAATCGGGTACGGTGGGGTAAGCAAAAAACGAATTTACACCGCCAATCGCTATTAGCGTAAAGGAATAAATAGCGTAATAGAAAAATAAGCGTTATTAACCCTAATTGGGAATTTTAAAACTTTAGGTTACATCATTTACTCTAATTAGAAATTAGGGTTTTTTTTAAATAGTATGAATAATTATATTTGAGAAAAAAAAAATAGGGGGCACTGAATTAGCGTTATTGACGCTAATAGCGATTGGTGGTGTACAGTACACCGCCAATCGTTATTAGCGTTTAGAAATTATTAGTGTTAAAAATTAATTAGCATTATTAACACTAATTTGAGTTTTTCAAGATTTCGAAATAAAAAGTTTTATTTAATTGATCCATAACGCTGATTTGGGTACAACGGATCTGCCATCAGGATCTTCACAGTAAAATAGGTAAAATTACAAAATCTGACAAATCGTACACCGTCGCGTCCTTTTACTCAAATTTATTCATAACTCTAATTTGGGTTTTCTCTTTTGTAATTAATACGCGATCAATATCTTTACACTAAAATAGGTATAATCTCATTTTGCCTTTCATTCTGAGCGCAATTTTACGTGCAATCGCAGTTATTTTAATCCATGTTTCGTTCTTTTTTACTCAACAAAGTACCATTTTGTATGGACTGACACTAACGTACACCACACTATTCAAGAAGATCTTAAATTGAAATTATTAATGCTAAGGGTGACATTCCATCAGACGTTTTTGTAATCGTACAGGCCAACTCTGCAGACCTGGTTGATTGAGTCGATGTTCCATCATGAAGAGTCTGTAAACCACGTGTTCTAAATTGATTGGCACCACGTAAGCTACGATCCAATATTGAATATCCTTAAGATTTTTAGCACCGACAGATTTTACTTCAAATCTTCTCTTGCGTACCATGTACCTGCGTACGAAGTCATCATACGATAGAAGGTTATTATACTTTTTGCAGACGCCGATCTTCTACGCCAACTCATTTTTTAGGGTTTTTGTTTTTGAACATAACAAAAGTCTTTTGACAGAAATAGTGTTACAAACAAAAGGTATCGAAAATAGAGTGACGAAGGAGAGTTACGAAATTACATTTTTATTTTCGGTTGTATTTTTGAAAGCGCGTGTCATGTGAAAATTTTGTCAATTTTCGTTGGTTGTTCATCGTGACACGTAGCCTAATCGTCGAACGTGTCGTTATTATTTTTTTTTGTATCTGCCAACCCACCTCTTTGAGGTACATTGACATTTACAGAGAAAAATGAAGCGAACGCCTCACGATGAACATCCGACGGTCAGTATTACCTCCCAGATCTTTGAAGAGTATTGGAAAGATTCTTTGTAATGTTGTTTTTCATATAAAAACAAAATAAGCG
>JBBHKE010000801.1:105374-217991 GCA_037447655.1 Zygnema cylindricum | reverse complement strand
AATCCTTTGCTGGAGTTGCTGTTGTTGTTGATAACAGGCACTTGGCACTCCACAACAAAGGAACAACGGCCAGTGCCATCTCTTTGTCGCTTCAATGATATCATTTTACCACCTACACCGTGCCTTCCTTGGGAAAATCTAAGTTTTCACAACTGCTGGCAGCGACAACCTCCCTTCCTTCCTCCTAACTTCCATTCCATATCTATTGATGAACACCTTACCGCATTTCTTGTAATTTATGCCCTGTAAAAGACAGTCACAACAGTATCTATAACAAGGGAACCATAGTTGTTCACTTCGCATATTACGCACGAATCGAACGCCCGAATACTAAGTACAATGCGCATTCGAACAATTATGATTTATGAAGCGTTGAAAAAATACGTACTCTACTTTGCATTCGTACATTTACGACGTAGAGTGTCTATATATATCCGTACTTTATAGGGTTATTTAAGGGTTTGTTACTTGTTAGGGTACATTCCTGTACAATCCCGTATATTTCAGTACAAATTTGCCCATACGTTTTCGTATATATACGTAGAATGTTCGTATATTTTCGTTCTTTTAGGGTAACTTAAGGGTTGATTTTAGGGTTTCGGGTACATTTCCGTATATTTCAGTACTACTGCAATACATTGTCCGTACATTTACGATGTACGTACCGTACCCTTTAGGGTTATTTAAGGTTGGTTTTGGGGTTGTTAAGGTACATTCTCATACATTCCCTTATATTTCAGTACAGCTGCCTTACATTTCCCGTACTTTTCTTTTCCGTACTTTCATGACGTACCGTGTCCTTAGCTTTCCGTACTTTTTAGGATTTTTTAGGGGGACTTTAGGGTTGTTAGGGTACATTTCCTTACATTCACGTATATTATAGTACAATTGCCTAACATTTTTCGTACTTATAGGGATTTTAGGGTACACTTTCCATATAGTTACGTACTTTTACATATATTTTATGCACTTTTTATGACTTTTAAGGAATTTTTAGGGTTTATTTAAGGGGACACTACCCGTACATTTTCCTAAATTATTTCGTAAAACAAAAAATTATACGAAAATTACGAAAAGTATAAAATCGACGAATACTACTTAAAAATCGTAAGAAAATCTGAATCCGAACGAATTGAACAACTCTGATTATAACCTACCGCTTTAATGTTCCCGTGCTCAAATATAAATTAAATTTTCCCACTGTAACGGACAGTGGACCAAGATTCCAACAACAAGCGACTGTCGCACAACTACTTTTATGGACACATAAAGATAAAGTTATGTAGCAACCCGTTTTTAGAATGTAACTATATGCAAGTTTGCAAGTTCGCAGATAAATTTGTATTGTTGTGTATCGACAAGAAACTCATCGCGGTAAAACTAATATTGATGGTTATCGGTCACCAAACAGTGAGGCGTTTCAATGTATCGCTCCGAGACCAATAAGTTCCTTATAGGCAACAAATAGAAAAAAATGAAGTATGGTTTGTAATAGTACTTTATAATGTATTGTATTATGTTATTGGATGTATAAAGCGTGGCATGCCACGTTTGACAATATGTTTCGTACTCTATATAACGGGAGTTTAGTACAACAACTAATTGTATATCTATTCGGAGTATCTATCATCCCATCACAATCCATAGATTCGCCGATAATCTGTCCCAGGACCATAGCCAAAAGCTGAAAACGTCCAGCCCATCCTATCGGCCTGGTTGGGGCATCGACACAATCGCCGAAAAAATTTCTAAATAAACAGCCCCTACCCTAGCCGAGGCAAGAGCCAGGCAACAATGCCTGCCCAGTGCATTTCTTGCACTCTGTGTGTCCTAATAAGATTATACATGCTATGAAGTTCAAAGGAACAATTACATCGGTGATCAATGTTCTCTACAATCCACGTTTACATCAAGGACGTTTCTGTTGATGTCTTTGTTTGCAAGCGTCTCCGCATGTACCAGGAGTTGTCAAACTTTAAGGGTGAACTTCCATTGGAAGAAAAGTGGGGTTGTTTACTGGAAGTCGTACGATTTCGTACAATTTCGTACCATTTTATTTTTTTCGTCAGACGAAACATAACGAAGCATGTTTTCAGGATGGCTCCAGTTTTATAGGCGTAAGTATCGACCATTGGATGTCTCACTATTTTAGATTCGTGAAGCACTCGCGCACATCGTCCAGTGCGAAGAAACTCTCCTCGCGAGGAGAGTTTCCTCACACTGGACGATGTGCGCGATTGCTTACATCCGACGGTCGAATCTTACGCCTATTTTATTGGAATCATCTTGTAAACATGTTTCGTCTGACAAAAAAAAAAATGGTACGAATTCGTACGAAATCGTACGGCTTCCAGTAAACAACCCCACTTTTCCTCTAATGGAGTAGAGGCCTAAGTTATAGTAACGCACCAAAGGCTGAATTTTCCCAACAACTGGAGTCTCTTACATTTGTGACGAACGGACACACTCACAAAAGAGAAAAAAAAAAGATAAAAAAAACCAAACATACGTCAATGGCCTTTCCAGATTTGGTATTTTTAAAATAACCAATGGATTTCTTTCAAATATGTGACAACTGTTGTGCAATATCATGTCTTTCTGAAATAGCAAACGACAAAGATACGAAATGCTCGCGTCATTATTGATTTTTTTTGACAGCCTGACAAGCCTCTTCTTTTGCTTTTCTTTTTCCTGGCCGCCCGACAAGCCCTTGTGAAAGATGCTGTTCGAACCGTTCAGAATATAATCGACAGCCGACGCTAGGCATCCTCGTCGTAACCTAGAATGGACGGCAAAAAATAGTCGATGTAATCGAGGCTGTCTATTGGAATATGCAAAAAAGAGAGTCTGCACGAGGCTGCCCGGACTGTCGCAGCCGGCGGACACGCTGACAAACCGCTTCCCACCTTTCCCAAAAAAAGTCCGTACAGTACAGACCGAACTCGACGGAGAAACCGAGAAAGGCAAGCCGCGCAACCCATTGACATGAACCGACTGGTCGACAACAGTTCCCAACCCTAGTTCCCGCGGCACAAATGGCCGTCAGTTTTCACCAATGCCTGATTTTTGTTCCAGAGCGTTCCAAGGCTATCGTAAAGCAAACCTCAACCGCCCGATCTGATACCTCGATATCGGATGCAACATTTGTCAAGCTACTAGAAGGAAGTGAGCTTTAGGGAAATGATTAGCGCATGCGTCATTTTGGTTGGGCGAAAGCGTCTACGTCACTTTGTTCAAACTATGCAATCTACGTACACACCGAATTTGTGCAATCAGTTCAAAAATTTAAAATTGTAATCTTGACAAGCTGACCTAGGCGCTTGCGCCCAACCGAAATACGTATGCGCTTATCATACTTTATTGCCAAAATTGCGGTATGAGGCCACGATATCATGGTAACCGCACCGATCTTTAGCACAGAATGGCCAAAAACCAAAGTTGTTCACGGCGTTTAGTGCGAACGATTTAATCGCGACGAAAATCGTTAATGAACTTTCGTCCGTACTATTCCGTAGATGTAAACAAAATTAAACTTCACATATACCGCAGTTTGTAAGTTTTCCGTTAAATGAGCACTAAAATATTGTATGTGTTAAAGTATGTATCACACTGCATGTGTGCATCGGAAACTCTTCATCGAATGGTAACGGACGTGATAAAATACATAAATAAAAGACGTAGAGCCAAAATCAAATCCCGGATGGCGCAACATTTTTGTAAAGTCCGTATGTCTAATACTATCGGATAGGCTACCATGGCCGCCTTCTCTCTCTATCTCTAAGACAGAATACGACTGCACAGAGGTAAAGTACAGACCATGTATAAATGACATTTTCACATTCAACATTGCACGACATAAAAAAATAAAAATTTTAAGATACGATCACATTAATCAAAAAACAGAATTACATATCTTTCATATATAAATCTCCTACCCTACATTGAAGTCCCTAATGTCTTCACCCTAATTCATTTCCCCTTACCTCCCCTTCCTCTTCTTCCCATGTTATTATGTCTCTTCAAAGCTGACACCCTTAGCCACATAAATTAATAAAAATAAACATATATATCTCTCATTTATCTTTACTCTATATCATCTTCCCCTACGTTAAAATCCACGATGTCTTCATCCGAATCCTCTTCCCCTAACTCCCCTTCCTCTTCCTCCCATGCCATCATGTCCTCATCATAGCTAACATCCTTAGTTTTCTTTAACATTATGAGATTAGTGAAGACCCATACCGGATTACTAACCCTTTTAGCCGTTGATCTTTTTATCTTCTTAGAGTGAATATGGTCATATGTTGACCAATTGCGCTCACATGAGCTGGCACCTGAGCACTGTGCAAGCATTTTTACAGCCACCTTTTGCAAGATAGGGGTGGCAAACCCAAACTCTTGCTACCATTTCCACGATGGCATCTTCTTTGCACAAGATATTGTCACTTCCTACAAAAAACTCCCTCAAAACCTAAATGTTTTGACAACTCTATGCGGGCATCTTCGCTCCTCCACATTTGGAATAATCTGCCCAGCCTTGCTTGAAACCTTCCATAATCATGGCAGGTAAATTGCCATATGCATGATTTGATACTCCGGATCGAAAGTACAAAGCCGCATAAATGGATATACACTTTCCACCTTCCCAACCATGATGTCTTCAACTCTTCCAAATCTGAATTCCATCATAAATATTTTCTCCTACAACGCAAGCTACATTATAAAAAAATTGTCAAATGGTGTAAAAACTAGTGTTGTGTATCAGTAAAAAAAATACCACGATAACACCGATACCGATAGTTATCGGTTATCGAACGGTTAGCGGTCCCGATATATCTGCACTTTTTGTACTTTTTGTCTGGAGTACTTTCTGTCCGATAAACTGAACGAAAATTTACGGGAAATATATGGTGTTTTACAGTAAATGTACGGAATGTGACGAAAAAATACGTTGCACTTTGTAGTATTTCCTGATCGGTTGACTAAACAAAATTTGTACGGGAACGTACGTCATTGTACCGAAAAATCGATGATCATTGCACGGGAAATGGACCGCGGACACAAAGTACAAAGGATATTAAATAACATTATGCGCGCTGCGGGAATCGAACAGACGACTTTCAATGAGAAAATACGAACAGATGGCAAGCGTGAGCGTCGACATCCCAGAATGGCTCTTTTGGCGGCACATGCCAAACAAGCTGACGGATTAACACGTGACAGGTTTCCAATGGATCCCAAGGAAGAAAAGGACAAAGCCATATCATCGGATGTGAATGGTACATCGTTTTAATTGGAGCTGTACATATCTTATGCCGGCTTCAATACTTTTGGCTTGTACAAATAATTTGATTGGTATGCACCTCAGTAGATTGGGGTTGTGTGTAGGGCGCGTTGGGGGAATAACACGTACAGTCGAGTGAACTAGCCGTATATTTATCTGTACGGTCCGTACATATATCGTTGATAGTTTTCGATATCTGTGTTATCGCTGATAAATAACCGAAAAATAATCAATAAATATCGGTTATTTATCGGCGATAACACCGATAACGATATATCGTACCAATATATCGATTATCCGTTACCCAAAAAAAAGGCACGTATATCGGTTATCGGCAAATCCTTACCGATACACAACATTAGTAACAACCATGGTAAACCTTCCCCACATTAAACCACCTCTGTCGCAGTCCCGCATCAACTGCACCACATGTTATGAAATTGACACGGCCTTTGTCACTCTAACCCAAAATTTCGTGCTCATAATGTAGCACCAAATTTTAGCCCCCTCTGTCGTGTACATAGGCTTGCCCACCCATTCTTCGAATTTCTCATCAAATATCAAGCGCTCCATACTCTCTTTCACGTCATAAAACCTCTTAAGCCTAATAAAATTTGTAGCAAGTTGATAAATTTGATTGAACATTGCTACACTCATGTTATGATTAGTGATGAATTTTATAACTTCTTTTGCCTCTCGGACAAGTTTGGAGATAAATGTCAACCTACTCGAATCTTCCAACATCAAGTCCAATATATGTGTAGCGCATGGCGTCTACATGATAAAAGGATGCTTTGCCACGAGGAACGAGGCTGCAGCGTTGTTCACTAGGGCAGAATCGATAACAATCTGCAATACATTCTCCACCTCTACAGCAAGTACTCCCTTTTCGAGCACCTTACAAACGTATTCGGCGTCATTGATTTGCCCACTAGAGTCTTCCGCCGTTAAGAACATGTCATCTTTCAAGGTGATTGCTAAAATATTTAGGAAAGGTTTATCGTCAAATGCTGTCCACCCGTCTGGTGTGATCATGGCACAGGTGACATAAATAGTTTCCACATAACTTTTCAGATATTTTTTCACTTTCTCCTTGGTTTGTAATAGGAGACGATTTCTCATTGCACTACGGATTGGTACCATGTAAGATCCACTTATATCACTGGTCTTCTTCACTGGTGCCTTGATATATGGGTCCTCTAAAAGTCTGAACGACAATCATTTTGAGAAGAAAGGCGTGGCCCAGGCTAAATCTACCCTTTTCTTGTTATGCGCGTAAAATGATATTTTTATCTTAGTCTGCACACATCTTGCTTTTGTACGCGGAGAGGGTGGAAAACTGTTGGTGAACATTTTTTAGAGGAATTTACAGATTTTTGGTTTTCTAAAGCATTAAACTCCTCATTCACCTTGTCTGGACACATTGTACAAGGTATAATCCCTCCACTTTTGACATTTCCAAGAAGATGATTTATGAGTCTGGTTGCTTGGGCGTTATATTTGAAGTTGCAATAAATACAGACGCATAATCGGTTGGCAAGAAGAACATCCCACCGTTTGCATCCTTCACGTGCTCCCACTCCTATCCTCGTTTTCTGGGCATGGTTGCTTTTGTCGAAGTCACGAAGAGAGGAAAGTAGAAAGCTTGGGAGGGAGGAGGAGGGTAGGTTAGAAGGAGGCGACGTTTATGCGGTTTCGTTTTCAACAATCCATGGCGCCTTCTTTAAAATAAAATGAACAAGACGTTCGTACATTTAAAACTTAACGCGCGCAAATAGTGTGAAACTCAACGTCTGTTTCCTAAAATGTCCGTACATTTTTGAAAAAATAACGTACAAGTTCCGTGAATTTTCTATTCAATTTACTGGACAGAAAATACTAATAACTGCGTCACATGATTTCGCTAAATTCCGTACATTAACGTAAACAACCGTACATATTACGTTTAAACGTTGTACTTTTTACATAATTTGCCCGTTCAGTTTACCGGACAGAAAGTACATCGCATTTTTTTGCTATTTTTTCAAAAGTCACGAATTATACGTTTCAATCGCAAAAAAGGAAAAAATAGCGCGATTTGAACAACGAGGCAAAAAACTCACGCATAGAATAGGACTGCAGTTTTCCTGATTCCTCGAGAGCATGAGTTTGGCATGCATTAATATATCTTTACCAGACGCACATGTCCGTACAGTTAGCAGACCGAAGGTACAAATTAAAATACAATACCTGTCACACATAGAGGTACCAAGCGTTTTAAACGCACGCATGTAACGTCGAAAAAATAATGATATATGTGCACGGAACACATGCATTTTTTTTTAAAATGCGTTGATCGACTTTGACTTCATAATAAAATAGAAAATAAAAAACATTTAATCAAAAGTACTACTACAACTTAGGGTATGTGCCCATGTATAAAAGTACGGATTTTTTAGTATATCTTCCGTCAAAGATTTTCCCGCGGCTTCCGCTGGCTTTGCATCCACGCTGGCGGAAGGCACATGGCCTCTGCCACGTGTATCCACATAATCACGCGCTCGTTGTGGATATTTATTTACCTTTCCACGAGGCGCAATGCTATACGTTCAGACTCCAAAAGTTGAACTCTTTCAGGCCACTTGTTGCAAACTGAAAGGTTTAACCGACGGCGTATCCGATTTTACATCCGACGGTCAAGGTTTACACCCATAACCTTGGAGAATTAAATCGGTCATCCAGTAACTTAGTTTTTCTAACAGAAAAAAATAATTTGGTACGACATTGAACGTTCCGGCAGTAAACAAACACATTTTCAAATTAAAACCCTAAATGTAACTTCACCGGTTCACCCTGACTCAAAGAAAATTTGACGTTAACGTTGGAACTGTTTAAACTAGCGTTATTACTCGAATGCCGAATGTTTTTAGGTACACCGTGAATCGCTATTAGCGTAATGAAATAGATACACCGCGCATCGTTATTAGTGTCAAAGTTTAAATAGTGTGTAAGTAAATATACCGTCATTGACGCTAATTAAGAATTTGAAAATTAAAAAAAAAAGGTTTATTCTAATTTCAGTATTAGCGCTAATTTGGAACAGCAAAAATGGAAAACTTTCTGTACGATTATATACATTATTATATGTATTCGTACAAAATATAAAAAAATCGTACACCGTAGTGAAATTTATATATCCGTACATGTCAGACTAATTTACGTGTCAGACCAATCCCATTTTTTTAGCGCACGTTCCTATGCGTACGCGTCCGATTTAATTCATTTTTTGTAAAATTTTCACTTGAAAAGGTACATTTGTGTACGGTCTGACATCTACCGTACACCACGCTATTTAGATCTTATTAACTTTAGTTCTTTACGCTATTTTGTACGGCACCTCAATTAACGTCAAGGAAAAATTAAAATCATGTATCCTATTTGAGGAAAAAAATCAAAATTTTAAGAACCCAAATTAGTGACTTTGACACTAATAACGATGCGCGGTGTAGCGTAATGAAACAATTAGCGTTATTTACGCTAATTGGGAATGTCGTTTTTTTCGAAATAATTTTTATTATAATTTTTTGTACATTCTAATTTGTAAACTGCTTTGTAAAAATTTTCGGTGCAGAATATCTCCACAGTAAAATACGTGCATGTACGATATTGCTCAATTCGTACGCCGTCGCGTTTTTTTGACATCCGTGAATGCCGGAGAATATTTACGCAATTACATGTTAGCGCGACTACAGGACAGCGTGAATATCCTTTCTGTGCTTTTCTACTTGAAAAAGTACAAAAAAGTACGTCTCTGATATACCGTATACCACACTATTTATAATGGCACTTTATTGGAGTCATGAATCCTATTTAATGGGCTACCTCAAATAACGTGTAGAAACATTTAGATTGTTTAATTCTATTTGAGAATTTGCCTAAAAAAACAGGGTACCTCAATTAGCGTCCAACACGTTAATAGTGATTCACGGTGTAGTGTAATGTATTAAATGTGTCATTCCGTACTATAACTTCTCATTATTTCGTACAGATGTTCAAAATATGTGTCAGATAATTGCGTCGACCGGGAAGATTGAGTGCGTCGCGCATGAAAGAGTACTCATATATGATTTCAAGTCTTATGCGTGGTTCACACTTGAAAAATGGGAAAACGGATGTCATAAATTTTGGGATCCGTACGCCAAATTTCATAAAATGACAAAAAACGCGGCGGTGACGGTTGGGACGGTAGGTTTCGACCGTTTTGGAGCGTAGCGGCGTAAAAAAAATGCAGTTCTAAGCGTCAAAACTTGACAGCTGCGAATACCGAACAGCAACTGCCGTCCGCCATCGGACATCATGTTCGGAATGCACTTTTTCGTTTTTGAAGAATTACAAAACGAAGCGCGCGGACGTGAACCGTACAATATATTATTACCTCGCAAACTTGTGAACAAACTAGACGACCAATCAGGTAAGAGAACATGTAATATAAAAAAAAAAAACACCAATGGAAAAAAAAAAAAAAACCTTTTTCCCACTCTCTGCTGGTACTGCTCCTCTCTTCCTCTGCTCCTCTCTTCCTCTCTTCCTCTCTTCCTATACTGCAAAGCAAATCGTTTTTAGATCCCAATTTTTACGTAGAAGGTTATTTGTATTTTCGATTCCCTATAGGAATCTTCCTTTTCCATACTATTCGTGGTTAAGCTCAATTTTTCCATTATTTCTCTAAGTCCGGGTGGTCTCTGTCTATCTCGGTTCGCAAGTAAAGCTTAGTAAAGCTTACATAACAAATAGTTTTACTGTGGTTTTGGTTTTTTTTTCACCAATTAGATGTGGTAAGAAGAGAAAGGAAAAATGGCACATTAAAAAAGGAAAGAGTTTTCATACCGTTTCAGTGTGGCTTTGTTGGCTAAATTTTAACTAAGTTGTGTTTTCGGTTCTTTGTTTTATATTTGAGAGCAAGGAAACTCACCAAATTAGGTGTGGTAAAAAACCCTTTATTATTGCAACTCTTTAGTAATGGTTAGTATTGCACAAACTAAAAATGTCCTAATGCTAATTATACAGACAAAGAACTATACTAGAACTGTACTGGTACAACTGTACTGGTACAGAGCTGTGCCTGCACAAGTTATACATAATAATATCTGTTCTAATTATACAGACTAATAACTGTACTAAAACTCATTATAGAGACTAATTATAGTAGTAACATTGATTATACATACTAATTACTGTACTAACACTACTTATACATGCTAAAAACTGTACTAATAGTACTACTAGTTATACATACAAAAAACTGAATCAATACTAATCATACAAATAACTTTACAAATACTGATTATATAAAATTTGTCATAATACTAATTATACAATACTAATGACTGCACTGACACTCATTATATAGACTAACAACTATACTCATACTAATTATGCAGACTTATAGCTGTAAAAACACTAGTTATACAAACTAGAACTATGTTAAGACTAATTATACAAAGTAATAACCGTGTTAATACTAATTAAACACTATTAATAACTGTACCAGCCCTAATTATTGAGACTAATAACTGTATCAATACTAATTATACAGACTTTTAATTGTTTTAATACTAATTATACAAACTAATAACTCAACCAATACTGATTATACAAACTACTAACTATAAAACACTAATTATACATACTAAAAACTGTACTAATAATTATTATACAAATTCATAACTGTACTAATACTAATTTTACAGAATAATAATTGTACCAAAACTGATGATACAAACTCATAACTGTACTCACATACTACTAGCTTTACTAATGCTGCTTATACGTACTAATAGCACATACTACTAGCTTTACTAATGCTGCTTATACGTACTAATAGCTGGACTGATACAGATAATACACAAATAATTAGTATGAATATCTAGTATAAGTACAGTTTTCAGTCTGTGTGATTATTAATTTGAACAATTGTTAGTTTGTATAATTAGTATTAATACAGTGTTTAACCTGCATATCTCTTATTAGTGAAGTGCTTAATCAATATATTTTGTATTACTGTCTTTTGAAGTCTGCAACATTAGGATTATTATTAGGATTTGTACATTTATTAGTAATGTAGAATTAGTATTAGGACAATTATGAGTAATACATAATTAGTAATAGTACAGTTATTAGTAAGCATAATCAGTATTAGTACAGTTATAAGTATTTATAGTAAGTATTAGTACATCTATTAGTTTGTTTACTTAATATGAGTCCAGTTATGAGTTTGTATAATCGGTATTGGTACACTTATTAGTCGGTGTATTATGATTCATAGAGTTATTAGTCTGTATAGTTAGTGTTAGTACAATTATTAGCAATGTTTAATTAGTATTAGGACAGTCAATGTATCCTTTCTTTGAGTACTTATAGTTATTAAATAATAACTGTACTACCACACCACTTATTATACAGACTAATAACTGTAAAAATACTTATTAAACAAAACGTACTTATACTAGTTGCATGAACTAATAATGTTCTAATACAAATTATACAGACAAAAAACTGTACTGATACTAGTTGTATAGACTAATAACTATGCTAGCACTAATTATACATACTAAAAACTATAGTGATAGAAATATTGGAGAGAGTTATCTGTACTAATAACCGTGCTACCACTAATTATACATACTAAAAAATATAGTGAAAGAACTATAGTGATACAAAATGTACAAACTAAGAATTGTACTATTACGAGAATACAGACTAATAATTGTGTTATCACTAATTACACAAACATATAGATGTACTAATACTAATTATACATTACTCAAACTTGGACTAATACTAATTATACATTACTAATAATTGCACTAACTCTAATCATACACACTAATAACTAATTATACAAACTAATAACTAAATATACAGACTAATAACTGTACAAACACAAATTATTTATTCGAATAACTGTACTACCACTGATTATAAAAACTAGAAATTGTACTAATACCAATTATATACAAATAAGCGTACCAGTAGTAGTTATATATACAAATAACTGTACTAATACTGATTACACAAACTAATTATTGTACTAAACCTTAGAAATTGTGTTTGTATTGATCATGGAAGTTATGTGAATTATTATTATACATAGGCCGATCTTCTGAGGTAATATCTATAAGGTTGTGGGAGCTTTTCCGTACTTGAAAGTAAATCGACGTCGTTTATCGAACGCGGTTCGAATCGAGGACGAAGAAGAAGAAGAAGAGGAAGAGGAAGAAGCGGAGGCTTAAGTAGTTTTGTCAGCAAAACGTGAAACTCTGAGACCTCCATAAGTCCTCAGAGTAGACAGCTTCCAAGAAGCCTCTAGGATAATCTTGACCCCTTTGTGTTCCAGCAAGAATAATTGCCACCCTGGCAGACAAAAACCCTGACCACCTCCACCCCTGTAAAGGCAAGACTCCCCTGAGTCGGTAGCAAAAAGAATCTCTGAATTTGCTCCCCTGAGCAGTAAGTTATGGAGGGTCAAAGTTGACCTTTTGTACAGAAGCTCTCTGGGAGAGGGGGTCCTATCTTCTAATTTTTCTAAGTCCTATCTCTCTCACAGACTCTATCTACTGATGTACGGAACCAATCAGAATTGAGTTCCGTACGCAAAAGTACAGCTGCCGGTGTACTTTATGTACGGACATTGTACAACATGGCCAAAATGTCGACACATGTCAAATCCGGATTCGGTGCCATAATCTCCGGAGATTCCACAATCCAACGGAATTTCGCCACGCGTCATCGGATGTGGCGATGGTCACAAATCGCCGAAATCTTCCTCCACGATCTCGGCGCTAATCCCGGCCGTCCGATTAAATTCGGATTTAATCGTAGCCGTAATAAATACATGCGCGGTATTTGTTTCATTTACGAAACAAATGCGCGGTACTGATTTATGTCCGTACCGTAAGTCGTACATTATGTATTACTGGATCTATGTATCCCGTAATTCATTTCAGTTAAATGGTTTATCGCACGTATACATATTTAAATAAATATCAAACTATATACTACGTAACGCTACCGCTAGACTTAACGGCTAAGGCTACCGGCTAGTTCCTGTCTGCCGGCCGGCAGGTACAAGGATCAAATCCTGCCGCCGGCACATACCTTTTAAATAAATAAATAAACCCTAATATAAAATTCCCGTAAACCTCAGGATAGCCAAGGTAGCCATGGCTCTAGCTTCCTCTCCAATTTCTCAGTGACTGCGACAAGTTTGAGAGTTGGAGAGCGAAGTTAGAGATAGACTGCCTCGACTTCTATATTTCTTTTCAGACCTAGAAAATACTAATAATACCATTAGTTTCTACACTCCCCTTATTTTCTAGTCAATCTTTAATTTCAGACCACACTTCTCCCTGCAAAAAATTAGCTTAGGGGAAGGCACAGGTTTGGTCATCATATCTGCTACCATTTCACTATCTGGTCTGTACTCTAAACTGATTATTTTGTTTTCTACTTTCTCTCTAACAAAACTGAGTCTGATGTCCATGTGTTTGGCTTTAAAATGATGTTTAGGATTGGCAGAAATAGCAATTGCTGCCTGATTATCATAAAAACTTTTCTGCACACCACTCTTAAGGTGACCAAGCTCATCAATCAAAGACTTGACCCACATCAATTATTTTACAGCCGAGCAAGAGGCCATATACTCAGCCTCCATGGTGGATTGAGCAATAACTCTTTGCTGTTTGCTACTCCAACAGCAAGCCCCATCACCCACATATAATACATATCCAGAAGTGCATCTCCTCATCGGAGCATCACCATAACTGGCATCACTCCAAGTAGTGATGTCTGTATTCTCCCCACCCAAATGCAACCATATATCCCTAGTTCCTATCAAATATCTAAGGACTCTCTTAGCTGCCTCCCAATCCTTCTTAGTGGGAGCATTTAGACTTCTACTCAGCACTCCTACTGCTGCAGCTAAATCCGGCCGGGTACAATTCATAAAATAGATTAGATTTCCCACTACTTGCCTGTAAAGAATAGTCTGCATGAACTTCTATTCTTCAGGAAATAATTCCTCGTCTAAGACTATGACTCCTTCTTCCTCACTTCCCTTCTTAAACTCCATTGGAGTTGTACAACTATTAGCTTTATCCAATTGAAATTTTTCAAGCATGTTCCCTATTGCTTCCTTTTGAGTGAGTCTTATAATTTTCCTTTTTCGGTCTCTCTCTACTTGAATTCCCAAAATATATTTTGCTTCTCCCATATCTTTCATTTCAAATCTCCGTTTAAGATCGGTTTTCAATTAATTAATTTTTTCTATTGATTTACTTAAAACAAGCAAATCATCAACATAAATTGCAATAAATAAAAAACCTTCCTCATCTTCGAAAATATAGATTGAGTGATCTGAGCTGATTCGAATATATCCCAGACCGGTAAGAAACACATCAAGCTTGTTATTCCATCGTCGAGGCGCCTGTTTCAAACCATAAAGAGTTTTAATCAGCCTGCATACCTTACTCTCCTCTCCTTCCTCCACAAATCATTCGGGTTGTCGCATGAAGATCTCCTCTTCCAATTCTCCATGCAAAAAGGCTTTCTTGATGTCCATCTGATGCACTTCCATGTCTTCCGCTGCTGCTAAACTGAGAAGTATGCGGACGGAGGGAATCTGACGACCGGGGCAAAGGTTTCCTCGTAGTCAATTCCCTCTTTTTGTGTAAATCCCTTTGCCACTAATCGGGCCTTGTAGAGCTCGATTGTGTTATCTGGGTTCAGTTTTAATTTGAAAACCCACTTACAACCGATTGGTTTTCGGTTAGGTGGACAATCCACCAGCTCCCAAGTATCGGCTGCCATAATAGAGGCCATCTCCTCATTGATGGCTATCTTCCACCAGTTTCTTTCTGGACAAGTCATCGCCTCTCCATAAGTTTGAGGTTCATCTTGATGAGATAGTTTAGTTACCTTGTTATTAACCTATTTTTCTTACAATCTTTTGCTACTTCTCCTTCCCCCCTCAAAATCTGAGGCCGGAATAGATTGTTCTCGTGGATTCTTTCGAACAAACTCGGCTTCTCCCTTATCCCTTGATTCCGAATCAATTTCCACCGGGTCTTCCGCTTCAGGTAGAGTTGTCACTAGAGTTTCCACAGCCGAGTTCTTTTCGGTCTGATTTGTATCTGCAAGAATGTCATCTTCTCTAAAACCCGGATAGTTAGGGAGCTCAAAGTCATCGGAATATTCTCACTCAAATCTGATTTTTACTGACTTTGTATATTTGAAGGGATCCACAGACTTTCCTTCATCCATAACTACTAGATGTTTTACTAAGATTATATCTTCCTTTTTTAGATCATAAACTCTATACCCTTTAACATCCTCATCATATCCTTATAAGTATCCCGGTTTTCCTTTAGGATCTAGCTTCTAATTAGACCGATCTGTATCTAGACTGAATACTTGACTGCCGAAAACCTTTAAGTGAGATAAGTCTAGTTTCCGGCCTGTCCATCTCTCATAAGGTGTTTGATCTTTTATAGTTGAAGTAAGAACACTATTTTTGAGGTAATTAGCACAGTTTATTGCTTCTGCCCAAAACCTTCTTCCTATCTTCTTATCCGACAACATACTTCTAGCACTATCACTTAGTGTTCTATTTAACATTTCTGCTACCCCATTCTGTTCCGGGTTTTCTGGAACTGTCTTTTGGTGTTGGACCCCATCCTCCCTCAGAAAATCCTCAAACTGGTTAGAAGTATACTCTCCACCATTGTCACTACTAACTCTCTTGATTGGATTTTCATGGAGTTTTTCGCTCCATGCTTTATATTGTCTAAAACAATCCTGAGCTTCGGACTTGTTTTTAAAAAATACACCCGGGAATACCGAGACCAATCATCAGTTATAGTCATCATAAATCTCTTTTTCCCCGTTGAGGGCACTCTTGCCGGTCCCCAAATATCTGTGTACTAGATCTAGATTTTTTTCTCCCTTATACGTGGCTGTTTTAGGAAAGGGTAATCTGTGTGCTTTACCTTGAGCACATCCACTACAATCACTTATATCATCATTCTCACTAAACTGAATCCCTTCCACTTCTCCCATCTTTTTCATCTCTCTTAACTTATCTAGATTCACATGCCCAAGCCTCTTATGCCACATCATAATATCATGAACACCAACATAATAAAATTTCTTCTTTTCATTATTTAAGATCAGCCTAAACATCCCATGGCTACCTTTCTCAGCAATGAAATAGACATCCTCATCAAAACTAGCAGTAAAGACTCCTTCCCTAGTGCTAGTGAAAAAATCCTTATCATCTAATACTGATGTAGAGATAAGATTTTTGTTCAGCTCCGGAATAAACAATACATCGGAAAATGTTAATATAGATGTCTTTCCTTCTACTAACACTTTCAGATCTACCGATCCTACAAGAGTAGTGGTGACTATCCTCCCATCCCCGTACTGTATCTCTACAGTGGGAATCTTTCTTATCTTAGTGAACAGGTGCCTATCCTTACACATGTGGATGGAGGCACCTGAATCTATGATCCAGCCTGCTTCACCTTTTAATCCACCGTAAGCACATTTCTTCCTTCGTGGAATTTTGACCTCGTTTTTCGCCTCCAACTCCTCATCCAAAAGGAGCTCATCGTCCTCGTCCTCAGATTCCGCCTCAAGTACCTGTGTGACAAGGGCCTTTTTTTTTCCTCTCGGGGTACCACCGGTCTGCCCCTCCTTTAGTAGAAGCTCGGTTAGCTTAGTGCACACTGCCATATAGTGCCCCGGTTTCTTACAAAAAAGACATAAACCTTTGGGAGCCCTTGGTTCGAACTCGTCGGCCTGTTTTTTCAGCTTCCTACCCCCATAGTTTCCGACCGGTTTTCGGGAATCCCTGTTCCTCAAATCAATCACTGTTGCCAAGGCTTGGCCACTCTTTCCCCCCCTTCGGATCTCAATTGTATTTTCTTGAACGAGATTCATCCCTACCACTGAGTTCCATATCCACCTTGAGTCAGGCAAGTCCTGCACACGGTAAACTATGTTTACGAACTCATCAGGTAACTTCATCAGTAAACAGTTAACCTTTTCTTTTTCACTAAAACCTTTTTCCGCACTCTCTAGCTCCATGAAGAGTGTAGCAAGCTCATTGCAAAAATCCAACATATTTTCCCCTTTGATTAAATACTCCTTAACTTTCTGATCAGCCAACTGTTGTTGCTGAATCGTACGACTTCGATACATCTCTATGAGAGCCATCAAAAGATCGGATGCCCTTTCTACCTGCAAATGAGGACACGCAAGTCCTTGAGTGAGATGGCGTAGGATGAAGTGCTTTGCGGCCATATTGTTGAAGTCCCAGGTTTCAGTATCATTCTCCTCAATCCTCGGAATAGGTGACAAGAATGTCGAACCAGTTGCTATTGGTGTGGTCGTCTCCTTCTCCTTTCCTTTGTCTACAACCTCTCCTTCTTTTGTTTCCTCCGTTGAAGGTGAATCCTCTTTCCTAGTGAATCTGGTTCCTCCAAACCCTGGAGGAATTCCAAGACTTGATGGACGCCCCAACCGTCCATCACTATCCCCCAAAACCTTTTTTCACATAGAGCTCCTATCATCATACTTTCCCAGTATATGACGCCAGTTCCATTAAAGTTTGGTACCTTAGAGGGTGGGCCCATAACCTGAAACTCTGAGACCTCCATAAGTCCTCGGAGTAGACAGCTTCCAAGAAGCCTCTAGGATAATCCTGACCCCTTTGTGTTCCAGCAAGAATAACTGCCACCCTGGCAGACAAAAACCCTGACCACCTCCACCCCTGTAAAGGCAAGACTCCCCTGAGTCGGTAGCAAAAAGAATCTCTGAATTTGCTCCCCTGAGCAGTAAGTTATGGAGGGTCAAAGTTGACCTTTTGTACAGAAGCTCTCTGGGAGAGGGGGTCCTATCTTCTAATTTTTCTAAGTCCTATCTCTCTCACAGACTCTATCTACTGATGTACGGAACCAATCAGAATTGAGTTCCGTACGCAAAAGTACAGCTGCCGGTGTACTTTATGTACGGACATTGTACGACATAGCCAAAATGTCGACACATGTCAAATCCGGATTCGGTGCCATAATCTCCGGAGATTCCACAATCCAACGGAATTTCGCCACGCGTCATCCGATGTGGCGATGGCCACAAACCGCCGAAATCTTCCTCCGCGATCTCGGCGCTAATCCCGGCCGTCCGATTAAATTCGGCTTTAATCGTAGCCGTAATAAATACATGCGCGGTATTTGTTTCATTTACGAAACAAATGCGCGGTACTGATTTTTGTCCGTACCGTAAGTCGTACATTATATATTACTGGATCTATGTATCCCGTAATTCATTTCAGTTAAATGGTTTATCGCACGTATACATATTTAAATAAATATCAAACTATATGATACGTAACACTACCGCTAGACTAAACGGCTAAGGCTACCGGCTATTTCCTGCCTGCCGGCCGGTAGGTACAAGGATCAAATCCTGCCGCCGGCACATGACTTTTACTTAAATAATAAACCCTAATATAAAATTCCCGTAAACCTCAGGATAGCCAAGGTAGCCATGGCTCTAGCTTCCTCTCCAATTTCTCAGTGACTGCGACAAGTTTGAGAGTTGGAGAGCGAAGTTAGAGATAGACTGCCTCGACTTCTATATTTCTTTTCAGACCTAGAAAATACTAATAATACCATTAGTTTCTACAAAACGTGGTTTAGATTGAGGAAGAGAAAAGGGAAGTAGAGGAACAAGGAGTCCCTGGAAGAGGAGGAAGAGGAAGAAGTGGAGGCTTAAGTAGTTTTGTTAATCGTGGTTTGGATCTCGAGGAAGGGGAAGTAAAGGAGGAAAAGGAAGAGAAGAGGAAGAGAAGAGGAAGAGGAACATGAGTCTTAAGGAGTTTTGTTTCTTGATCCTTTTTGTTGTTTTGTTGACTAGGAAGAACAAAAACGAATGTAGTTGCGGTAGTCTTCATGGACTTTTATTTTATTTTGATGATCTCTTGTATTCTTGTGTTTGTTAGAACGGGAGGAAAGTGTTGTAGTGAAAATAGATATTGTGCTCTCCCTTAATTTTTTCAAGGTGCTCAAGGTTTGTATTAGCTTTTGTTATGACAACTTTTGGTGAAAACCTTGAAAATACATTTTTTTTAATACAAAACTACAAGACATTTTTGCATTTCATTTAGTCTTTTGTCATTGTTGCAGAAAGATAGAGGCATAAAAATTACACCACGGGTCTCTAACTAATTTGTGAATAACAGTAAATTGGTGCCAGTTCTTCTTGGGCCTAAAAGTAAAAGTGTTATTAAAACCAAGACTTGTCCATGTCTCTTACGAGCTAAATTAGAACCAAAAACAAAAAAGTAAAACCCAATCTTATACATTTCTTGACGTACATTTCTTGACGTACATTTCTTGAATGTGATTTCTTGGTACTGATAAGCATGGAATCAGATTCAGATAATGTTGAGATGTTAACTTGGACAATTATCGATGTCCAAACCATTATTGGTGTTCAAGGGGTACATTGCGGTTAATCACACACTTAATCTTTACTAGTGTTGATGTTGGGATGACTGTCCACAATGTGACCGTTGGTGATGGTTACGTTTGGACCATCATCGACGATCTTGTTTAGACCATTGGTGTGTTGAGGAATATTTCAAGGATACAAACGTGAGTGGGATGGAGGGAGTGTGATAAACACACACAAAAAGGAGCGCTCACAGGTAAATTGAGTATTTGCTCGTAAACTTATTGACAAACTTTTAAACTAGTAAGGTCGAAAAAAGGCTTGCTTCAATTGCAAATGCAAGAAAGGCAAAAAGATGGCATCCGTTTGTTTTGTTGGTCCCTTTAACAAGTTTGAATTTAAGCACATGGCACTATTGGCAGCACTATTGCGACTATTGTTTTCTAATAAGTGATAGTCCCTTCGTCGAGATGTTTTACATATTATCGCTTCGTGACGGATAGATGTCGTTTTGCTCGATGGTGACGTCATATTTTTGTTGACAATGTTTTTGTTTTACTGAATCTTGCCCCGAAGTCTTTGTCTTTGTTACAGTCATTGAATTTTTATTCTTATGGCAGTCGAGGTTTTTCCTTGTTTGGGAATTGCTTTGGGTGACTTTCTTCATACTTAAAGTAACGTTCTTTCATGAGAAAAGGGCCATGAGAGCCCTCTCTCTTTTGGCCATACTGATACTAAAGGTAACACAATACTTCATTAAAAAGGCGACACTTCATTTTAATGTTAGCGACTTTACAATGAGTGCAAGATCCTTCGATTTAACCATTGATGTGTTGCGGAACTCCCTCCATGTACTTCCCCAAGCTTAGGAGACTCAAATGTTTTTTATTAGTTTTATAAATATGTTAAGATTTGGTTGAGTAGTTTTCGTTTTGGCTATATACTATTTTGCTGTTGTTCCTTTCAATGCTCATATACATAATGCATATAATTTTTGACTTTCAATAAAAAGCACACATATGTTCAATTCCAATTTTTATGTGTGCTAG
The DNA here is from genome assembly GCA_037447655.1 of Zygnema cylindricum. Taxonomy (NCBI): domain Eukaryota; kingdom Viridiplantae; phylum Streptophyta; class Zygnematophyceae; order Zygnematales; family Zygnemataceae; genus Zygnema; species Zygnema cylindricum. The sequence goes on along the minus strand of JBBHKE010000801.1, from coordinate 197,165 downwards.
ACCAACCATCTTTATCAACATTAAGGATTTATTAATGATAATGGGAAATTAGAATTTGTAATACTAACTTAGTGCAAGTAGATGTGGGAGATTCGAAGTCCACTTGCTTAAATAGTGTTGCTCACACTATTTTGTGATTTTTGGACGAAAAAAAATGCGATCAAACTAGTGTTGTTAACTTCAATAACGACGATGGTGTAAACTGTTTCCCACCGTTTTTCCATTTAGTTTACTTTTAGGGTTTTGTTTCATTTTGTTTGTATTCTCTTCCCATGTACTCGGATAGTTTACCATCGTGCTTTCTAATAAAGTCTCTAAAAAAAAAAAAAATCTTGGGTTCCTTTGTACAATAAATTTTGGTTTTTTTTTCGCACTTGTTTCCTTTTTTAGTTTGTTCCCATGCATTCAGTTTTTCAGTTTTCTAATGCCTTCTGATCTTGTGACTGTGTACCCAGACGGTTTAAAATCGTGATTTCGTAAGAAACATTTAAAAAAAAAAAACTTTTCTTTTAAATGAAAGAAAAGGTAAAAAATAACGAGAAATGAAAAAAAGAAAAGTAGGAAAGAAAGAAGGGAGGAAAGAACGAAGGAAAAAAGAGAGAATGGAGGGAGGGAGGGAGGGCGGGAGGGAGGGAGGGGAGGAGGGATGAAGAAGGAAGAGAAGAAAAGAGGTAAGGAAGGATATAAAGAAAGTAAAAGGAAGAAAGGAAGGAAGGAATCGACGAAGGAAAAAGGATGGGAGAAAAGGAAACAAGGAAAGGAGGAAGAAGGTAGAAGCAAGGGAAAAGGATAGAAGGTAAGGAGGAAAAAAAGAAGGATGGGAAGAAGGGAAGCACAAAAAGAGGAAAGAGGAACGAAGGAAAGATGGATGTGCCAGTGGCTGCCTGAGTTTTATCAACTAGAAGAGAGAGAGAGAGGGAGAAAGAGGGAGAGAGGGAGAGAGGGAGAGGGTCCGTTTGGTCCTGCTTGGTACTTTGCTTTTTTTTTTGGGGGCGCCCGTGTTTATTTTTTTGGGCATGTTCAAGTTCCTTCGCGGTTAATTTCGGTCAGTACAAACGCTTGCGTGGCAGTACATTTTGGTTTGGAAGGATTCGTACATATCACGTCCGCAAAGCGTTTCCTTTTCGTACGGAAAAGTGGGTTCGTGTCACGACACGTTAGTTGACGTAGGTTAACGTCACGTGCCAGTTCACGGTGGGACAAAGAAAAGTACCGTTTTCATACCATACCGTTTTCCCATTTTTCAAGTGTGAACCACGCATTAAAGACGAAAGGAAAATCGCGCTGACCTGTGTTCAGGCGTCGAATATGTGAACACGAAGTATCGCGGCTACCCTAAAATCATGGGAACGTGTTTCGATTCCCTTAACTTTAACAGCGATTCACGGTGTACTTTTAACACTTTTTTTGATTATTTCGTACATTCTGCTTGTACATTAAATCCGTACATGAAAGCTACGAATTTTACGAAAATTTCAAAATCTAAAAAATTTAACGCATTTTCGTAAAAAAGTGAAAATCCGTACGTTTGGTACCTCTATGCTGTCAGACGTCACCCGTCGTCCGCCGTAACCCCTCTTCCCCTCCTCCCTCCTCCCTCCGCTGCCTCTTACAAGTGCTCGTCCGCCCCTTCTCTCTCTTCTAGCTGCCTTCTTTCTTTTACCTCCACTTCTCTCTCCTCTCCCTCTCCGCTTCCGCTTCACTTTCCCTCGGCCATCGGTCGTACTCAGCTTCCCTCCTTACGTTCAGGATTCCTACGTGGGAATTATACGGGGCGAAAGCCTGGGTTGTCTGTCATCTTTCTTGTGGAGTACCGGTTCTAATTTCAAAGGTGCGTCGGTGGTGGTTAGCTTCGTTTTTCCGGTTCAGAATTCCCGCTTCCGTTTTTTTCTCTCGTTTTCGTACATTCTGCTAATTACGGTTCACCTATTGTTGCATCACCATCAAGCTATTACCTTAGTCCCACGCATTTTTACCGCATCGCCCGGTTCATAATTTTTTTTTTTATGCGTGCAATTGTACCAAGTTAAGTCAAGTATTTCAGATGTTGTACTAGAGGTTTGGTGTTTTATGTACTATTCTGACCAGCCTTCACAAAACGAATTGTTTGAAATAATAATTTCCGTTACAAATAGCATATCACTCCAGTATACTTGCATTGCTTCAACACTATTTATACCCTGTCATTGTGTTTGATGTGCAATTAATGTCAATCTAAGTTTTTTAAACAACCTTTCTTATCGAACGCTCCGTGACATTGCATCATTACATCGCACCGGATATCTTTTGATCACGATGAACCGGATTTTGTTTATTCGAAGTATTAGGTTAAACTAATTTTTGGTGGTAAATATTAGGGTTTTCCATCATGGAGAAAAATAAAAAAAATCATTCAAATCGAAGATATGAGGATATTTGAAATTTCAGTCTGTACCGTAATTTTGGTACAAGAAATTTTCGGATTATAGTCCAGAGTTATTTGTAGCAGATGCATCAAAAACCCCTTCAAACTCCGAAACCTTCAAAAAAAAGTCAGAAAACCTTAAACCCTGAAAATCCCTTAATAGTTCCAAAACTTTGTTTTACCTCTTTTTTCTGTTTTCCTCTACTTCTCTATGTTTAAATATATAAATGCTGTCTTTTGACATGCATTTTTTCTCATTGCTGTCGTAAGTTTTTTTTTTCTTTTGCTTTTTGCTTTTTAACAAAAAATATATTTTTTAATTATTTTTAAATTTTATCTGCCCACAGTTTGTATCTTAAAGTTGTTTGCTTAAAATATTTCTCATTTTTTTCTTTCTGTTTTTATAAACTAATTTTGCAGGATTTTAAAAAAAAAAATCTTAAAATGTTGTACTAAATAGCTCGTGCGGTTTTCACATGATTCTTTACGACCTTTCCTTTGATGGATTTTGCGACCGGATGATATGATTATGATATTGTATGATATGATGTGACATGATCTGATATGATGTCGTATGTTTTCTTACGGTATGTTATGTTGTACGCATCGTTAAGCTACACCGTGAATTGTTATGGACTAGCGAAATTATTACGTGAGGTCTCTATTAGTGTTTTTAATTATAATTTAGTTCCGAATGACGTGGCTGACTCTAAACTATTTAATGAATCAGTTTGAAGAGAAAAACAATTAAAATTGATACTGTTTTAGGTTGAAGGGCTAGAATTTAGGGCACCGGTATAGTGTTATTAAATCTTAAACTGATACACTGTGTGTCATCATGATGTTCCCCATTTGTTTGTGGGCGTATTCGCTTCAAGGGCAAATTTGTCTTTGCTCAGTGGCCCTTCGAAATGGAAATCTGTCAGAACATTTCTTATCTGCTCTCAAAATTTTGCAATGTTTTTCAATGTGGACAATTCTATCTGACAATTTTTTTTCCGCACGAAAAAGAGAAAAAACAACTCGATCGGAAGTTAGAATTCACTCCTCAAAATGGTCGCTGAATAACCATGCTTTAACGTGCACTTACTGCGTTCCTTTGAGATGATTTAATAACAAGTTTCATACAATTAAGAGCAAAGCTGGGTAGGTTATGCAGTATGATTAAACGTCGATTTTATCGTCTCTTCCATAGCGAAGGAGACGACGTCTCTTCCTCTGACAGTGAAGGAAGCGATCTCAGCGATGTGGAAGAAGACTCACAAGGTGAGATGAGGTGAGATATGGCTGTCATAGACGGGAATACATATACACCTCGTTTATCTCTTTCCATAGAATTTCTCTCTCTTTCTCTCGCTCTCTCTGTCTCTCTCTTTCTCCCTCTCTCTCCCTCTCTCTCTCCCTCTCTCTCTCCCTCTCTCTCCCTCTCTCTCTCCCTCTCTCCCTCTCTCTCTCCCTCTCTCCCTCTCTCTCCCCCCCTCTCTCTCTCTCCCTCCCCCTCCCCCTCTCTCTCTCCCTCTCCCTCTCCCTTTCCCTCTCCCTTTCCCTCTCCCTCTTCCTCTCCCCCTCTCCCCCTTTCCCCCTCTCCCCCTCTCCCCCTCTCCCCCTCTCCCCCTCTCCCCCTCTCCCCCTCTCCCCCTCTCCCCCTCTCCCCCTCTCCCCCTCTCCCCCTCTCCCCCTCTCCCCCTCTCCCCCTCTCCCCCTCTCCCCCTCTCCCCCTCTCCCCCTCTCCCCCTCTCCCCCTCTCCCCCTCTCCCCCTCTCCCCCTTCCCCCTCTCCCCCTCTCCCCCTCTCCCCCTCTCCCCCTCTCCCCCTCTCCCCCTCTCCCCCTCTCCCCCTCTCCCCCTCTCCCCCTCTCCCCCTCTCCACCTCTCCCCCAATGTTGACCTACCGGATGTGTCTTATTTCTTTGAGAATGTAGAGTGTTTGGAATCCACTTCTACAGAATAGAAAACGAAAGTAAAATATAAAAGAAATGGGTTTTGTCGGTAGATATCTTGGTTTTTTGGTGCAAATTTTGTCTTCAGATGCAAGGAAAGATTAATGTCCGTTTTTTGGCTTGTGAAATACTAATTGTTTCCTTTCTTATAATGGTCTGCAATCATTTCCGTGAACAACAATCTGCTGGAAATTTTATTTTATCTGTAATTTTTAATCAGAATGAAAACTATTTCTAAGAGGTTTGTACTTTATGGTTAATGAGGCATTTGATGTGTTGCTCAATTGCAAACTTAGTCTCAATTGTCTATTCTGTATCCAGATGGGAGTGATGGAGGAGAGAATTCAGAAGGGATTACCGAGGACGGCCATGATTCAGATGATAATGAAGAAAAAGACAGAAATGTCGAGCAAGGTAAGCAATTCTTTTTTTGGTCATTTGAAGATTATTTTTGTCCCAAGGTGTGTTCATAGAGTTAAACGATAATGTAAAAAAAAAAAAAAAAGACTTATTTCCTTTTGATTCGTTTACAAATTTTGGAGCAGCATAATTTCTAAACATTTTGACTTGCCAGATTTGAGACATCTCGAGTCCCATTTTTTTCTTTTGAAGGGATGAAAGCCTTGAGCGCTTTTAAATTAATCCCATTCAGATTTTTTTGGATTATGACAACAGAATGCTAATTCTTGTTAGTATGACTTCTTCCCTGAGTAAATAAACTTTTTTTTCGACTATTTTGTTCATTCGTTTTTTCTTTTCAACCAAACTTTAATCGAGTTACTCATGGGAAAGTGAATATAGATATTCTGATTTAGGGCTAGGTGTGTTAACTATTTTTGACATGAAGCTGAAAACACTTCGAAATTGTGGTATACTAAAGCTCAATTCATCCTACTTACAAATGTGCTCCTTGCCGTTTTATAACTTCTATCCCAACCTTGTTCTATTTGAAAATTGCAGAAGAGACAGATGATGAGGACGAAGACGAGGAGGATTCAGAAAAATTAGACAACTCTAGCGATGACTTGGGTGAAGAGGGAGAGGATAGATTAGTTGACAAAAGTCAACCTCTGTTGGGAGAGAGTAAGAAGAGAAAGAGAAAAGAAAAATCAGAAAATTATCGTAGTCAGTGGGCTGATGCTGTGGATGAGGACGAGGCAGAGAAGAAGGAGGAGGGGGCAAAGGAGAGCTTATCAGAAGAATATGCTGTAGTATCTAAAGGGAAAGAAGGGAAAGTTCTCAAATGTCGAGTCTGCCCGAAAGTTATTTGTCTTTCGGAACAATCTATGGAGGCACACTTGGATTCTAAGGTCGGTTTTTTTTCTATGCCCACGATTACTGTTCAAATCAAGTGTTGTTTTAACTTATAGTAAGACTTAGTGTCCTGTGTTATTACGAGTAATTATTTTGCGATTTTGTATGGAAACCCGTTTATTGCTTAGTTTACTCAAAGTAAAAGTCAGGACAAATAGTCGGGATGAACTCTTTCTTGACAGCAAATATAGCCCGTGGAACCATGGGCAACCTAATCCGAATATAGAAGCGTAGATAGCCTTATTTCTTTGCCCCACTTAGGGACCATGATTCCAATTCAAACAGTGCATGTAACAATATCTCATTGGAAAGCTTTGAGTGTCTATTTTCCATGATAAATTGATGGATTGACAAATTTAATACGCTCCAATGTTGGTGCAATACCCGAGTTAACGCTCCAATGTTGGTGCATACCCGAGTTATCTAGTGCTAATAGGAAGTAGAAACTCTGTCAGAATCCGACAATTGTAAGTTTTGTTTTCCTTATTCTTAATTAGGCATTTTTTTTTTTGCATGTGTTTTTGGTTTCTTGGGTTGTGTAGTTTTTGCTCTTTTTGGGATCTGTTGGAAATCTCATCTGGATTTTTTTGTGATTCAGGGTCATTCTCGTTCCTTGAAAAAACTTGCGGAAGGACGATTACTACTTTTCATTAATAGTGACGGCGAGGAAGAGGAGCAAATGGAAACCCACACAGAACGTATGGCTCGAATTCTTGCCACAACATCGGTAATGCCTAGCTTTTCTCTTGTTTTTGAATTTTCAGATTGTTTTAGTTATTTTTGTTGATCAAATTTATGTTAAAGGACACGAGATTATACTTTTTTTTTTTTTTCACTTTTCGGCTTTCCGGAGTCATTGCGGATAATTGGAGTGCTTTTAGTTTTGCTTGTTTTTAACAGTTGTTATTATGTTTGTGTCAATGAGTGTTATTGGTAGTGATGAGTATTGCAGAAAAATGACTCTATTCGATTCAGGGGTATAAACAGGCTTGGATATCCAATACAGACCTCAAAAACAACAAAAAAAATGTAGCGTATTGTAGGGTACAAAAAAAGGATCCTACAATAATCACATTGGATTACTGAAACTTCTAAATTTTTCGTACATTGCCAACAATCGAGATAAGTTGTAGGCTGTACATTCTACGCTTCAGTCTTAAACGCTTCTTCCTTTTTGTTGGATGAGTGTTCATCCAATGTTGGACGCCCAATCTGTCACAGAATACGTGAATATGTAATGTAGCAAAATTGCTTCTGTAACTTCTGCATTGCATAGAACGTAGGAAAACAGTTTCATATATACTTTAATGTAGCGTATTGTATCGTTTTTCCAACAGTGTATCGCAAGAAGCAGCAGCACACTACACTGAAAACAAATATCGAGAGAAAAGTCCTACACTACGAATTACTAGTTATCGGATTTCTGATACATGATTAATGTTGATCCTTTCTTTGGGAAATGAAACGGTTTTCTGTGTGAGGGCAAGTGGGTTTCAGACCGGTAAGGAAAAGAAGGTGAAGCAAAGTAAAGGCCGTCAAAGACAAAGGGCGAGAAAGAAGGCTTTATTACTGAAGGTGGGTGGCTTTTCATGTTACGACTTCAGATATTCTTGTTGGCCCAAATAAATCATTTTGTGAGATTATGGCAAAGTGTTTAAGATGGTGTGAGGATTTACGTTTTATATTGTAAGCATATAGGACATGTGATAATGTTTTTTTTTCCCCTAGCATTTTGTGTCTTTCTTGTGTCAAAATACTGAATGGGTGAGTGTAGAATAAATAAATAAATAAATAAATATATATATATATATATATATATATATATATATATATATATATATATATAAAATGTCAATTGTACATATCTAATGAGCTGTTGATGCTGACGGAGTGAAATGAGACAAACGATTGTTTTGGAAAATTGTGTAAAAGTTGAAGCTTAAAAGGGAACTTGTTTTTTGGTGTTCATTTTTCAGTCCTCTGGCAATGTTGAAAGTACATCCTTTAAAAAGTCAACAACCTCTAAAAAGTCAACGACAGTGGACAACATAGCAGCTTTATCTTCTGGCACTTCAAATGTGGCGAAGATGAAAAGAGAAAATGGACCAAAACTGAAAAATGTCAAGAGGTCAACTTCTCCTGAACAAGTACCTTTACCTTCAAGCACTCCTAATGTGAAGGAAAAGAAAAAAGAAAGGAAAGAAAGTGGAGAAAAAGGATTGAAGCTGAAAAAATCGAAGAGTAGTCCCGGAGATGCAAGTGTAAAGCAAAATATAGAGACAAATGATTTTAAAATGAAGAAAAATAAAAAGTTAAGAACACGGCCATAAAAACTGTACCTCAAGAAAGGTTTTTTTTCTCTACAAATCGTTTTTGTAAGATAAGATTTTTTTTTTTTTTCTGTTTGTGAAGTCCGTTCCTTTGCCCAAAACTGCTCTGTTGTTTTGCTAGTTTTGTGTAAGAAATGGAGGTGAAAGTTTCTTGAAAGTGTCATTTGTTTTAAGCATTTGGTGTTTGTATTGCAAATTCGGAGATTGTTTTGACTTCTTTGATCAGGCTTCTGCCAAATATTGACTACTTTTTTTAGCTATTGTTTGCCATGCATCGATTTAACTATGACGCTTATAAATTTTGTTAATCCAAAGAAACATTATCAGTGTATTTGAATTATGGAGGTTTAATGCATGTATCCAATCAAAACGGTCGTATTGACCTTTAAACTCCTCGACTGCATGGCATAGAATCTAATGTTCAATCAAATATAGGAATTTCAGAAACTATACCATTCGTAGCTTATTAAGGTTAATGTTATTTTTGCCACTTAAATCAAATTTTGTGTGCACATGCTCATTTTCTGCTTGGAGACGTTTAATCAATAGGCAAAGTTTTATATTCCACCATCGTACTAAAAATCTGGCAAAAGTTGACGTAAGAGGCAAGAAATACATCACCGCAGAATGTTGCAAAAAAATATCATGTGAACAGACCACAGCATCCACCAAACTCGATGTGAATTCACTTACGGTAGTCCTTCGTATATAAGTACTCGTACACACATACGTCATTGTTGGTGTCCACATTAAATTTTGTCTAAAATATATATTGAATTATATTGACGATGATTTGAAAAATAGAAAATAGACGACCCGAGTCCAACACGACACTACGAAACAGTACGTTGCCCATCGCTATTACTGAATTATTACCGTAAAACTTTAGTTTGATGAACTGCATTAGATTACATTTGACCATGGGGCTCTTTATAGGTCACTTGGATGTGATACAGTGATGAATGTATTGATTTTTATAAAAAAAAATAATCATATCATATGTTAAGGCGTGTACAATTATTTGCATAAACTGTAACAAGGTATTACTTACGAATGGTCCGAGTAATTAACTGTAACATAAGTTATAATGTGATGACGATCGAGAGTAATAGGCTGAATAATACCGCATTAACATTGACAACTAACATTTTGTTTTCTTAATGTCTTTTTTGTTTAGGTGATAATAATTATCAGTTTGTTCTTACCAGAAATTGAAGCGCTTTAACATTGCCTGTCGCGGAGCGCCTGTTAATCCGATTGCGCCGCTCACCCGAGATGATAACATCGTCAACTAAGACAAGTACACCTGGCCTAATGACGAATCCTTGCGGCAATTCGAAATGTGTCTGACCAATCATTGCAGTACACGGCCCATCACTTTTAGTGTTAATGACAATTTTTTTGTCGCGGCTATTTTTGGCCCAACATCATAAATTAATGCTAGTACCATTAAAATTTAATTAACACTAATTTGGAAACTTTTTATTTAGTGTTAACCAATATATATTATGTTCGAAAAAATCAGTCTTATATATGAAAAGTTTGTGCACTGTGTTTACAATGCCAAATGAGGTTCGCATGTCGATTAAATTTAAAAAGTTTTACTCGCTGTAATTAGTGCGAGCATTTTATAATAATAAAGAAAAGTACGTTCTTTAAATCACAGACTGTCGTAAAATAACCTAAAATGTTTTAAGTTTTACTCTAATTAGTATGTTTCATACGATTACTAAACCCCACAAATTTCCCACCCAACAAATGATGCTAAATTAACACATCCACAATACAGTTGCGTTTATTACAGTTTATCGTTTTTTTTCGGTATCATGTAGAAATTTTGATGAGACACCTTTTCGTTGTTCGACTGAAAGCAGCGAATTACAAGAAGAAAGAAGGGTGATAAAGGAGTTCAAAAGCTTCAGCCGCTCTTCTTTTTGTAAGCGAAAAGCAAAAGTGCTACTCCAAAGACACGATGTGCGCTGGGGAAAAGTATACTAAGAATGAAATCCTTCATTTGTTTTAGGTGGATTACAAGCTAAATGAAAGTTAGGCACTGATTAGCTAAACTCTCATTTACATAACAGTTTTCTTAATTTATTGTTCTGTTATAGGTTACTAAAGCTTTTTATGGTTAAATTTTATTGCTTCCTTAGTTAATTTAACTACAAAAGTGGAGGTTGTAGCTCAAAGTACACGCTACAAAGTAAGCACACAAACTGGCGTTTAAGTGCCAAATTAGTATCGATTTTCTTTTTCCTCGACGCCCATACACAAAATAGCGTCAAGTACATTAGAAATAGCAGCCACGCTAATTTCTGTTTGACGGTAATAACGCTGGGCGTTGTCGTCCTTCGTCGGGATCGCGCGGCCGGCGTGACTCTCGTCGACCGTCGTTATCGTCTCCTGCGGATCTCCTCCGTTGGTTTCGCACATTTGAAATTTGAACTATGCTTGAAACTGATTTACAACCGTTGGTTAACTTTAAATTTGAATACTGGAAGGTTCTGTTACATGTCATGTTTTCAGCTGACGGCACTTAAAGTGCTGTAGTACGTACGGCCTGCCGTCCGTACGTCTTCGAATGCCACGTTCGTACGCATCTGCCTGCTTTTACTCTCCCAATTTCTATCTTTCCTGTGGCATAAAGAGATCTGTTTGACTCAATTGTACCATGGATTCCGCCATTGCTATGGCAATGGTTTAATAGTAAACATAGTAACGATTCTAAGTTAAAGTTTTTCTTTCTCCTAATGGAGAAATATATGGTGTCTTTTAAAGAGCACTTTCCAATGCTTCTGTATTTCTTACTCCAATTTTACTGTTGAAAGCTTTCTAGTATCCAAGAAAGAGTATAAGCGTATCTCGCTGTTTGTGACGTCACTAGAAAAAGGCATTGGCGTCGGCCTACGTTGCTGCCACCTGTCCCAATGATGGCATTTCCTGGCTCACGGCATCGTGGAGAAATGTCTTTTCTGCGCGGCAGAAGGCGGACGTGTCCATCGTGGTTATTGTCTATTTGTCTGCTGCTGTTCGTTGGAGCCTGCTGGAATGCCACGTGGCATTCTTCAAGTAGGCAAACTTTTGGTCCTCGAAAGGTGCACCGTTCAGAAGGTACGGATTTAGAGTTCTGTTTGGGTCCGAGAATGCTGTTAGGGTTTATTCTCTGTGAGCCGTCACACTTTCATGCGTCACTTCTACGCCTCTCTAGGTCTAAATGGGGCAGGGTATAGGAGGAAATGAGAGAGTTGCTAACGAAGTAGTCAAGAGATGTAAGCTGAGGAGAGAGAAAATGGAACATATCTTACAATGTGAGGCAAAATGGCATCCTTCGTTATGTCCAGTTTCGATTCCGAAACTAACAACACTTTAAATATGTATGGTTCCTACGCCTGTATGAAAAAAATGGTCATGTGGACCACACTAATGTTGGTGAAGGCAAAAGGTACTTCAGCATTTAGAATTGGTGTGATACTAGCAATGTACAGTGTTTTTTTGTGAACTTTTGACCAATTGACATAGCCTATCCATTTGAAAAAAAGATTTTTTTTTTTTTTGAAACTTGATGAAATGCAAACTGTGCCCCATATCACCCATTAGAGCCTAAGAAGAATTTTTGGAACGGAACTGTGCAGCGTTCACTTGCATGTTTTGAGAATTTCAGCTACAGGAATAGCCCTTCAAGTATCCCTACAATCGTCCAACTGATTGGCAAACGGAGTTGGTTTCAGTTGGGACAGATACTGCGGTCAGTTCCACAACTTCCAACCTCAAGGTGGACTCAACAAACAACTTTCAAGTGCACCCAACAAAAAACATTCAGGTGAATTCTAAAAACAATGTTCAGGTGGATTTAAGAGAGGACATTCATGTGAATTCACCCGACAAGCTTGAGGTGAATCGTATAGATCGGCGTTTGCTAAATGGTGGCTCTTCACCAGCTGGCAATCCATCAAAAGACGAAAGCTTTGAGTGTGTTCGAACTGATCGGCGGTCGGATTATTGCCTGGTGAAAGGTGATGTGCGATTGGATCAACGATACAATCTTTTTGTACTTTACGCACAGAATGTGAATACTCGAAGAGGACTGGAAAAGATCAAACCGTACACAAGAAAAGGCGATCCTTATGTTTCGGAAAAATTACCGGAGTTCACTGTACTTAGTGTGGATGCACCAAAAGATGCCGACTTCGAACCTCCTAAGCCAGAAAGTGAATTGGACAGCAAAAAAGAAACAAAGAATTCGAGCTTTCCATGGGTACAGCAACAAGAGGATGTTTTGTATGATGTTGACGGGAATCGATTGGATTCTGAAAAGCACTGGGAGCTTTTTAAAAGAGTGCCAGGTGTCGTTCCAGGATTGGCTGAAAATGGGTCACATGTCACTCTTCATTGTGAGGTGCGACATAATGTCCCAGTTGTGGTTTTTACGACGGGAGGGTACACTGGAAATTTGTACCATGAGTTTGCTGATGGTGAGTTTAGTAAAAGTACACAGGATATAGAAGGATCAAGTAGATGGCTGACTGTAAGATGTCGTAGCAAACATTCATCATGATAATACATGAACTTACAACATGGGCAATGATGCAAAAGAATTAAAAAAACAAACATTTGAACTGGAAAGATTGACAACAGTTTAGAGAATTCTATAAAAACTTGAAGAAGCATGTCAACTTTTGTCTTACCTTTATCCATATCGTCTCATTATTATTTTCTGTGTTTGTGTGTGTGTAGGTCTTGTTCCTTTGTACATAACAGCAAAAAGATTTAATGGGGAAGTCATTTTTGCTATTGCTGAATGGCATTATGGGTGGCTCCGAAAATATAAGAGTGTGATTTCCCAAATGTCGAATTATGAGCCTTTGCTTTTGGGAAAGTCCAAAAAGGTCAATTGTTTTCCTGAAGCAATCGTGGGACAAGTGTCACATGACGAGTTTGTTATTGACCCCAAGAAAATGCCAAACGGAGAGACGATGCAAGATTTCCAGGTGAACAGAAAAAAATCAAATGACAGTTATGTGTTTGTTATGGTTTTGTAAAAAAAATTGGCAGTGCCCTTAATTTGTTGTTCTTTCTCTCTTTGTCCCTTTCTTTCTAGGCCCCTCATCGGATATCGGTTTTTTTTTTTTTTTTTTTTGTTTTCTTTTTTCATTAAGTGATGTAAAGGAGAGAGTCGAGCTCCTGGAATGAAGAGGGAGAGGGAGAGGGAGAGAGAGACAGAGACAGAGAGAGAAAAGGAGAGAGAGAGGGAGAGGAGAGAGAAAGAGAGAGGAGGGAGGGTGGGAGGAGGGTGTGTCAAAGCTTGGAAACACCCTTTAGAAAGGTTACAAAGAAAGGGAGGAGTTAGGCTTACATGCATTACACTGTTTTTCGAGGGAGTGCACAGAAGGTAGAGAGCGGTGGACAGCACTTGGGGATGCTTTGGGTGTACAAAGAATGTAAAGTCGTTTTACAAATCAAAAGATGTCAATTTACAAAATAGTGGAAGAAAGCCATTGGTGACATTTGTGTTTCTCCGGGGAACTGAGGATGGGAGGCTTCTGGTTCAGTGAGAGCTTCTCAACCTTCGTGGTTTTGTTTTCCCTTCTTTTCCTTTCCTTTCCTTTCCTTTCCTTTCCTTTCCTTGACTTCCCTTCCATTCCCTTCCCATTCCTTTTCTTCTCTTTTCTTCCCTTTCCTTTTCTTCCCTTTTCTTCCCTTTTCTTCCCTTTCCTTCTCTTCTCTTCCCTTCGTGTCTCCACTTTGCCTCTCCTCCTCTCCTTGTCTCTCTTTCCTATCTGCTCACTTTTCCTCTCATATCTCGTCCCTTTTTGCTTTCCCCTCTCTCTCTCAATGCTCTCCTCCTCTCCCCTCTCCCAACTACAATTTCCACTCTTACTGTATCTTCTTCTAATCCTATCCATTGTCCACCAAATATTACAGAAAATTTTGTCCCGTGCATACCGTCGCTTCCCTTTTCCATTTCAACCATTTGAGACGCATAAGTCCAAACGAACAACGACTGGATGTGATCCTATCCTCACTATCATCGTCCGTCGAGGATCTCGTGTCCTTGTAAATATCGACGAAGTTATTTTGTGGGCCCAGGATTTGGGTTTTATAGTGAGAACAATTGAACCGGATCATTATAAGCCTCTTCCATACATATGGCACGCTCTCCAAGAGACAAATGTCATGCTTGGAGTGCACGGAGCGGCAATGAGTCATTTTGTCTTTTTGCGACCAGGAACTGTTTTTATACAGGTAAGGATGGAACATGGAAACAGTTTGGAACGAACATGGGAATGTGAACTAACCAACTTTTTGTTTGGTGTGGCTGGTTTTGTTCGGTTTATTTATATTGTTTCTTTCATTTTAATCTCGGTGGGTTATGAAAATGTTTTGATTTGTAAGTTAAAAGAGGATTTTTGTGGTGTAGGCTACAGAGAAAGTTTTTTTTTTTCTTTTTGAAATTAATAAGCCTGCAGCAATGACAAACAAAGGAATATTCATAAAGAATGACAATAGTTGACTTCTATTTGAAGTTTTAATTTTTTTTTTGTGCAATATTGACAGTGAGAAGTTCGAGTCAAAAAGTTAACCAGAAATGGAGATTCTTGTACAATTTATTCCTTTTTCAGCTTAAATCCCTTTAATCCCTTCCTCTTTTTTGCTGATCTTTTCTATTTGTTGGGCCGACAGCTCATCCCATTGGCTACTGTTTGGCCTTCTGCCACATATTATGGGAATCCGTCCATGGACCTTGGTATACAATATATCGGAGTAAATATGTCAATCGCCGAAAGCTCGCTGAGTAAAGTATATCCTCCTGATGATCCTATTTTAACGGATCCAGTTTCAGTTTATATCAAGTACGGTTATGGAAAGGTAAAGAAAATTTTTATGGATAAGCAAAATGTAACGTGGTTCAAAGAAAGCGCAGTGCGAACACTTCAGGCAGCAAAAGAACTTCTTGAAAATGCGAAAGGAAAGATTGAAATTTCGGCGCGTGATCATCGGTGTAATGAGAGAATGTATCAGAAAGACCATCAAAAGTAAGTTTTTATACTATTTTTTGATACTATTTTTTGATAGATAGTTAAAATGGTCGAAGTTTTGATTTGAGTCGTAATCGTTTCTTTAGCGGTTTTGCACATATATTTTGTTCATTCAATAATACGCAGTTATATAAAAATCAATAAGAAAGAGCATAGAATCTTGTGTTAAATCGTTTCTTTAGCGGTTTTGCACATATACTTTGTTCATTCAATAATACCCAGTTATATAGAATCAATAAGAAAGAGCATAGAATCTTGTGTTAAAGAAGGAATTTACAGATTTTTTCATTTTTTTAGATAGCTTAATCTCACCCATAGTGAGTGATTGTGAGAATAAGTGTATATTTTGTACAGACTTGACAATAAAAGATACTCGTGAAGTTTTCTTTTCCAATCATGTTAGACGCCGGCAGTTTCTCTCTAAAGAGGCAATAAGAGTTGCTAGTCTCTTCAGAGAGGTAAAACGGGTTTATAATGGAAATAACAAACCTATATAGTGAGAGCAGATTTGAGTTAAAAAGCGCGATGGTCCATCTGAGTCCAGGGGTACAAAAGGGAGGGCAATATAAAACAAAGAAAGCAACGTGAACACAAAAAGTATATAGTAGTTCTTGATACATAACTTGTCATGCTGACCACCACCAGTATGAGTTTAATAAGTTCGATAGGCATTCAATTGACAAGCTAACTTCAAAGCGATGATAAAATAATATTTTGTATGTATAGTATGAGAACAATTTAATGCCATCGTTATGTGGGTACCTTTACAAGAATTGATGCTCTCATTTTGTGGAAGAATACCATTTTGGGCAAATCACACAATTTTGCGGCAGCTTGACATGACAACGATTCTTACATTTTGGAGAGAATAAACTCTGCAACATCTGACAGAACTTATCAAACAATTCCAAAAACAAAGCGTCAAATTTATTACATAACATCTAAAAACAGAATTTGAAGTTATTATATAAGGTTTGCCAAACAAAACGGAGAATTTGGACTATTGCAGGAGAAGAGTGTCGAACAACATGGAAAAACCAAAAACACATGAAAAATTGTAGGGTTGCCAAAGAACATGGAAGAAACAAAAACACATGAAGAATAGTAGGTTTAAGTAGAAAGTCAGCATCAAATACCTCACAAATTCAGCATACTTGAAGTAAACATCAGTACACTTAAATCCGATATTCCAGAAAAAAACAATTTACATTCTTGAATCTAGCATTCTCAGTTGACTTCTAAGGTAAATCTAACATAGAACATTCTCAAACATACTCCATTTGTCCTCTCAAAGAAAACCATAGAAACCACGCCATGGAAGAAATTTCAAAAGTATTCAAAAACTTGCCATACTGTATTGCTTCTTCAATGTATCCTAGCAAACTGGTGTATTGCGAAAGTAGGGAAGTATCTATTCCTATCCCAAACGTCAAAAGAATATCAAACATGTTTTTTTCGATACTTCCTCTCCATTTGTTCAAAGGATGTACCGTCATACACCCCACGAATAGCCTCTTTGCTCACAAAACCTCGATTATCTGCCAAAAGAAGCCAAGTGGCAAACCACTCTAATTTCCCGGCCGTCCTGTAGAGTTAACACAAAAGAACAATGAAGTTGTTTGGCAAAACAATGTCAGGGAAAAATGAAAACCAAAAGAATAAGGACAAACCAGTAGAAAATGAAGTTACTGGCAAAATAATATCAGCAAAATATGCATACCAAAAGAGAAAATAAGATAATTGAATAATGAACGTATTGGCAAACAAATACAGCGAAAAACGAATACCAAAAACGTGAAGAGACATAATTGAAAAATGCCGTTATTGGCGAAAAGGAACTGGCTGAAAAGAAAAAACATAAGGAGTATATAAATGAAAGATGAATTATTGGCGAAACAATACAGGCGAAAATGAAAACCAAAAAAAGAGAGGAGAAAATAATACACACAAAAATAACGAACCCAACCGCAGGATTGCACTACATGAAAGCATCACTAGATCAGTACATCAAACAAACAAATGTTTACATACCAGCCAAAAAAATCAAAAACCTCGCGTTGTGCTTCTGTCATGTGAAGGATCTCCCAGAAGGAGAGAGCGCCTTTGTTACCCTTATCAAACTTGGAAAACATTGCTTCAAATGCTGCCGGTGAAAATCTGCCAAACACACAAAATAATTTTGACAAGGTAAGAAAGACAGTGAGGTACACCGTGTATTGTTATGAGCAAAAATGTTCTTTTTGCCATTTAAATCAGCTTTTTTTTGTGCCCAGCAATGGAAAAGTAAGATCCTTACCATCCGATTGCCGGTCTCCAAGCGGAAAGCAGACATGTGTGCAAAAATAAAGTTTACTTAATTGGGGAAAAAAATATTAACGCTAATAACAACATATGGTGTATACCATCTGCCATTGTCTTGTAAGATCTTGCTGTATGTCAAAGTCCTTACAAACAATCCTTCAAGGGAGAAAAATGGTCGCAAATCCTCAAGACAAAGTAAACACTAGGTAAATAGCTTGGCCTCATCAGTAGGCTTTGACTTTGTACAACTGCCATTACTTCACCTGCCCTCGTTGTCGTAAACTTTCTGGTCACTGCCGTGTTTCCCCTTGTGAATGTTTCGGATGATAATACTGAAAAATGGGTCTGGAAGCCAACCCTGCACATGAAAAATTCCCATGAGAAATCTAAAAAATGAAATTCTTGTTTTTGCATGCTTTATTTGAGAAACACAAAATTGGCATACGAAAATTCCAACTTGGCAAAGAAAATAATGCCAATCATGTTCATCGAAACGAACAAGTTGAGGCTTTGAGGACAGTTATTTCCCGAGAATCCTTACATCTTGAGTCATCCAACTGAAGGAGGCATGCACAATAAAGGTTCCGATAAGTGATATCAAAGCATTGAATCCCGCTGCATAGAAGCCTGGTTACATCCGCCAAACAGTCCAAAACTTCAACATACCAGATACAAAAACGACTAACCACTTTTATTCAATAGGTCATGTTGCTTTTATCATAGATATCAACATATTCTCCGATAGAGTTAAGTTGACTCAATGAATAGAATTAAAGAGTATGCTTTGAAAAAGACAAGCACAGGCTAGGAGACAGAGGAGAGGATGCGATATTCCTAAACCAACTCCTGACCGGCAAAAGTCTCCCACGGGTAAATAAGCCCGTCGTGGTTTCTATCGAAATATGCAACATGCTGTTGAAGAACTGTGAGGTCATTTGTCGCATGCCCTTCGGAACCATGGGGATGTTCCCTATCAACGGCTTCCTTTGCACGTGGAACATCTGCCAAATGGAGTTACGGTAAGAAATCCTACAAAAGTTACCACAAACGAAATCCAATGATACTGCCTTCTAAATCAACGATACCAAGAACAAAAAATAATTGCATAATGCTGCCACAATGGATCCATAAAAAATGTGACTTCATGATCAACAACACGAGCAAAAAGTAATATACACAACATAAAAATCGGAAGATCCTCATTTATGAATCAATAATCAATGATGGATTTTTGATAGAATTCATGACATAAAAGCAGATGCCATCATATAATGTCTGAAAACATAAAAATTCAATAGCTCTTTATTTAAAACAATCTGCAATACAACCATTCGGCAATCTGGCAACCCAGTCAAAGCTAGTGGCTCAAAAATAATTTCTCAGCTTAGTCCATTTACGTGGTTTTTTCATGTGGTCGCCAAGATCGTCAATGTTTACTGGCCTCTCCAAAGTAACTGGAGCTCCTCCTGCCGTAGAAAGAGAGCTTGGTCGTTGTGAAGTAGCAGTGTCCATAGCAGATGTCCACGGATTCAATAGACAAACAAACCAGGCACAGTTAAAGCCTTTATCTCGCTAACACCGCAAGATCGCACAAAAAATTTCAGCAGAGGCTGTCTCACAACAAGGTTCCCAGGGTTCTTTCTTCCTCCGTAATCCGAAAATTGAAAATGGTATTACTAATTGTTTGTATGTTCAGAAGAATTTGTTCCTCACGCTTTTTTCATAAAACTCGTTATACCTCTTTATCCACTCTTGTACATTTAGCTTCCACAAACAGAACCTTTGGACTGCTAAGATGCATGATAATCCCTTTGTGAGAAAAGAAAAATGCCGCTAACCTGGAAAAAGCAGCTGCCACGTGACAGGCTGCTTTCAAGCCAAGACTCAATTTTCTTCCTTAGCTGACGCGCCATGAGACCTGCGGTAAGCTGCAAGCTTGTTTGTTTCAATGTTGGAGTCCAAAATCCAAATCCAACATCGGTACTCTGAAGTCTGAACGCCCGAGTAAAACCCTTTTGGCTACGACGGAGCAAAAAGTAACAAGCACTCAGGCCTGTACTCCATTAGGCGGTCCCAGTAAACATGCGGATACGCGTCTATTTTTATTGTTTACTGGCACGGCCTTCCATTATGTCGTGCCAGTAGACATCGTTTCTCAATTATGATTGGCGCCACGTAGGTTAAAGTCAAGATTTTGAAAATTTGCAAAATATCTTCAACGGAAAGTCCGAACGAAATATGTGTACCAGCGTATGTACTTAAAGTATAGTACGAGTATACTCTACACCGCCAATCGTTATTAGCGTAGAAGTTTCTTTAGCGTACATGAAAAACTACCGTGGTTTACCCTAATTAAGAATTTGAAAATTTTGAAAAAAATATACATTCTAATTGTTTAATAATTCTAATTTGGGTCTTTGAAAAAAATAAATGTCGGTCGCAAACATGCTTACAATAATATAGGTATTCGTACAAAATCTGACAAATCGTACACAAATCGTACGTTCACACAGTCGAAACGTGGCTGCTGGACGAATATGTGCGAACGTGATATTTGACAACCCGATTAGACCCCCTTTTTAGAGCGCACATTCTCATGCGTCCGCGGCTACTAAAACTCATTAATAATACTTTTTCACTTAAAAAGGTACAATTTTGTACGGTCTGACACTGTCCGTACACCACAC
Organism: Zygnema cylindricum; assembly: GCA_037447655.1. NCBI lineage: Eukaryota > Viridiplantae > Streptophyta > Zygnematophyceae > Zygnematales > Zygnemataceae > Zygnema > Zygnema cylindricum. The sequence continues at coordinate 177,153 of JBBHKE010000801.1, read as the reverse complement.
TAATTGACTGATGGCGTACTTCCATTTTGTAAGGTACTAAAAAATTAACCCTAAATAGAGTAAAGAAAAAAATAGAATGAACTACGCTAATGGAGAATAATAAAAAAAAAACGGGACGGAATTAGCGTACACAACGCTAATAACGATTGGTGGTGTAACGTACTATGTGTATCTTCATTAGGGTTTGTAACAAACCCTACCTTATGGCTTTTATTTCCAACGGAAAGCCTCTGCCGTATTAGGTGATATCTGTCACATTTTTACGTGTATTAATACTGAGTGGATACCAAGTGGATGGTACTTTTGGTGGGGCTGTTCGTTGGAACCTTCAGCCAGCGTGGCCGAAAGCACATGGCGTGTTCGACGTGTTCGGTTCTCATCGCCTGTTCGTGTTGGCGATTTTTTTTACTTTTCACTTGTACATCGCGCACATCGTCCAGTTTGAAGAGACTCTCTTCAAACTGGACGATGTGCTCTTCAAACTGGACGATGTGCGCGATCGACCAGTTTGAAGAGACTCGGGGAGAGTCACTTCAAACTGGACGACGTGCGTGATTGCTTCGCGAATCTACAAAAGTGAAAAATCCAACGGTCGATACTTACGCCTATAATATTGGAGCCATCCAGACAAAAAAAAAAAAAATGTACGAATCTGTACGAAAGCGTACGGCGTCCAGTAAACAACCCCACTTTTCCTCTAATGGAAGTTCACCCTGAGGTAGAAACAGTACATGGCTATCGCTATTAGTGTCGATGTTTTTTGGCCACTCGTACAGCTTGTCCGATTCTCGATTGGAGATTGTGAATCGGAAGGTGAGAATACCGCCTTTCAATCGCAACCATCGGATTTGCAGTCCGACAGGTGTGCACGGGAAAAAGATGTTTTGAGTGGCAAAAATAACACTAAAACACCGATTCACGCTGTGCTGTATTACTAACAATACGGCTGACATCAAGGAGAACAAAAGCCGCTCTTCAAGTGAATCGAACGATCGGAACTTTGCGGCAAGAGAGGGATGTGAATTGACGGTTGAGAAAGCTGTAGCACATGAAGAACTACGTGACAAACTGTCACTTGGCAGCTGAGGAGACTCTTGTCACGCGACTTAGTACTATTGAAAAGGGTTTTTTAGGGTTTTTTAGGGTTTTTTACCATCTCGTTCTTTAATAAAGTCACCCATTCTTTTTATATAATATAGGATATTACACTGTGAATCACTATTAGCGTTAATGACATCAATTTGGACCCGATTATTTTGCCCTCTAAACACAAAATATCGTCAATGACAACTGACTGTTTTGTTCTTGACGCTGATGCTTGCTGCATTCCACAACATTTGGACAGGAAATATAATTATGAAGTCAATGCCAAAAGCGATTTACAGTGCACTGTTAGAAAAATTGGTGCAAGGAATTTTTGGGACCTGAGGGAAATACACTCAAGCAGAAATGTGACGAACTGTAAAACACATAGGTAAAACCCATGAAATCATCAGATGAATCGTTTCCTTGTAAAACTGAATTCTTAAATTAAACAGAAACAAGTTCAAAAAGCATGAAAACAGAGACTAGTTTCTGCCTTTCACTTGAAAAACCTTAACAAAACTACAGCCTATTTTACAACTAACAACGTAGTATGGCAAATGGGTCTATATAATACACCTGACACGGGCCAAAAAACACATTCGATCCTATCACGAGGATCTTTCGAATGCAAAAGCTAACTATAGGCCATGGGATACGCCCAAATATTCAAGTTTTCCAACACTTTTTTAAAGTCCCAATCCTTTCACAAGTGGAATACAAGCAAAAAAAAAACTAAAGATCCCCCAAAAGGAAAGATACTAGTTCTCCATAAGCCTTCCACACACACAAACCAAGTGCCTACAAAGGTTGAAGGTCCACACGCTCACTTGCCCATAGCCTCCTTTTTGTTCCTCCGTTCCATAAAACTGAATACATGTCAGCGTACATATTCTCTGTTCATTGCAACAGAATCTGGCTACCGCATGGGGTTTCTGTGTGAGTTCCGTTCTGGTACACCAATTGTCCGCGGACAAAAGTACTCAGTACTTCACCAGAAAAGGTGTGGCCAGAGTAGGGTGTAAGCTGCACAAGTCAAACAATAACTGATTTACAATCAAATAAGACAAAGTAATATGATCTACGAATACTCTCTCGACCACACGACTTAGCTTCACATTTAACACCACAAGGGAGCTAACATGGAACAAGTATACAATGTGAAAAAGCAAGGTTAATTATAAAATTTACATGGGGGAAACTTTGAAGATTAGCATACATCAAACCGAACTGACGAAATGGAATGAAACGACTAAATGTAATACATGGCACGTCATCAACATGGAATATCTCTACAATTAAAATTATGAAAAAACCCAAACGAACCTTAAGAAGCACACCCACCTTATGCTTGTGGAAAATGGAGAAGTTCTCATCGACAACAAAAGAGGCCTCAGGATCCCAAACTACAAAATCAGCATCTTTACCGACAGAAATGGAACCCTGCAATCAAATCAACCAAAATTACGAAATGTCTCATAGTTTACGAGACAAGTTTTGTAAATAAGAAAAGTTTCTTTTTATGGATATTCTTCCTCTTTCTGAGATGCAACCGAACAAGCTGATGCACTTACCCTTTTACAGATTTACCGTAACCTACGCTAATTAAGTTTTAATTACATGCAGGTGGGTTAGAGCACACAGAACACCAAATGGAATGAAAACGACTACACATGGAATACTTAGAAATACATGGACATCACCACAGTGGACAACTCTACAAATAAAAGTACAAACAAAACACACGCATCTTATGTTTTGTGGAAAATGGGGAACACTTCAAACCTTATTGTGAAGGCTTGCCAGCTCAGCAGGCTTCCTGCTCCATAAATCTGCCAGCTGGCTGATGCTGATGTCATGCTTCCGACCGAAAGTCCATGTGGAAGGCAAGTTGAACTGCCCATCCAACAGAATAAATCCTTCAGAATATATCCTTATCAATCCAACAGTCTTAAAATGTACACATTGAATCAATGTTAGAGACGATAAGACTAATTTGGAGCCTGCTTTCCTGGTCCCTGAACATAGACGAGCGTTAATAATACCGGTTCTCTTTTCTTAATGCTAATTTGTAGTGTTGTGTATCGGTAAAAAATTTATCGTGATAACACCGATACCGATAGTTATCGAACGGTCAAAGGAGCCGATATATCGGTCCGAGACCAACAAAATTCCATATCGGCGATAACATAAAAAAAATATAGTATGCATACAATAGTACTTTATAACATATTGTATTATATTATTGACTTTATATAGCATGGCATACCACGAATAAGAATCTGTTCCGTATCTGTTTAACTGAAATTTATTACGGACAGCGCAGCACATAAACGTTGACAAATTTAAAACAATACTTTATAGTTCTAAAACCATAGTACCGAAACGAAAAAAAAAATTTACTTTGTAAACTTTAAAAATAAAACTTTTTCGAAAACCAGACGAACAGACGAACAGAGCAGACGAACAAATCTGTCAGACTGCCGCCATTTATTGCCACCATCTTCTGAAAATTCAAAAGGACATTCTGGAAGGGTATGGGAGCGTGGAACCCAAGTAAAACCCCCTTAAATTATAAATAATAAAGGAAATATCGCGATTTTTTTATCGAAATCGGGGGGAAGGGGGTCCGCGGCGCGTCGTGGGAATAACACGTACAGTTGAGTGTACTGGCCGTACATTTATCTGTACGGTCCGTACAGTTATCGCTGATAGCTATCGATATCGGTGTTATCGCCGATAAGTAACCGATATTATCGGCTACTTATCGCCGCGATAACACCGATGTCGATATATCGTACCAATATATCGATTATCGGCAACCTGAAAAAAGGCCCATATCGGTTTCCTTACCAATACACAACACTACTAATTTGTTAAGCAGTTGAAAATCATCCACAATGCTCCAACAGAAACTAGACTTAATAACACTAAAATGAACTCCACACTAAATATTTTTTCAACGCTAAAGCGATTCACAGTGTATCTTACTCATTAACAAAGTTCCAAACTCAATTCACCAGATTCAGAATAGAAAAGGAAATCGGCTGACAAAAAGAATGAAACCAATTTGAAAACATTTTGTCAAGTAATCGAATCTGTTATGCAACCGAATGGTGTATGCTTTTAAAGAAAAGATTTGAGCTCCATCCCAACTTAATCAGGAAATTCACGTAATTTCCTGATGTTCCCCGTCTTCAGCCACCACATCTTCTTTACAAGTTCGAACTCCATTGGCTTTTCTTATGAACCTGAACTAAAATATCAGGCCACCCTTAACAAATGATCCCTACATGCAAAGATACGCCACTAACTGAATCAGAGAATTCTGATTTTTTTGGTAAATGTTTCCGTATTACTTGAGATTCCCATGCTTTCTTCAAGCCCCGTCTAGCAAAAGTAAAGTCACCTGAATTCCCGAAATGCCTCCCCATGCTTTGAGAAAGTCTCCCTCCTCTAATTTCTTTAATCCAGGAGGAGCTGGAGAGTGGTCGGAGGCCAAGGTGTCAATTTGCCCTTCCTGTTCATACATGAAACAAGGCGCTCGAAATTTCTCTTAGTAGAATATCACATTGAAACTTGTACGCTTCCGTTCTTTCCTTCCTCTCACCAACAACCTCACCCATTCAGATGATTACACCATCGTAGAAATGGTAACGATACCAGTTCAATAGCATGTTTTCTTTACCCAAAATCAATAGCAGTGTTATATAATGGAGGGGATAGCATGTCACCATGTCAATCCTCAATAGCATCATTCCTTCTAACTTCGCGTTGATACTGGCATTTCTTTCACTTTAACATATATGAACTGTGTACACCGTTGATTGCAGAAAGCCTCAGTTTCCGCAACAATGCAAAAAACACATTTCTTGTATGAGGTTCTCAGATAACGTGCAGTCCCAATTAATTCATGTCCGGTAAAAAAAAAAATGAGCATAAAATTCGGTATTGACAGTTGGATAATATTAGTTCACAATTATGAAATACATTGCACAATCAATTTAAGGAAGTTCACAATTAGCGTAAATAATCTACAATGGAAAAATGCAGTTGACAAAACACGTGCATTGCCATTTCTGTCCCTTTTCACTACGCCTTGAATTATCTCAATGTCCTTGGTACCTTAACTGCCCTCCACAAAATTGCTTGGTTCGTTTCTGAGCGAATGGGAGGTGCGCATTTGTACTGTGTCTGGCCATCCTTGATTTGCTCCGCGGTAAAACTCAAATAGTGTGGACATGTCTCCACAGATAAGGATGCTCCGGCTTCTTTTGCTCCCTGTCATCCAAGTCGAAGGAGCAAGGGTAAGCCAGAGGATTAAGGGTCAACAGGTCAAAGAATCACCAAAAGACAACCTTCAACTCTCACCCACAACCTGTGATTTATTATGTTTTGCAATCTTTTTTGCCGGATACAAAAACTTGTGATGACACAATTGGCGACTGAATCCGAATACTCACTATCCATAACTCACAAGCACTCTCTTTGAGGACAGTTTACAACTTGTATTTCTGAGTTTGAAGTCCAGGAGCAGGAGCCCATAGTCCATCACTATCTTTGTTCAACGTGTATTCAATGTATTTGTCATTATCTGTTTCTGTATCTCCAGTTAATAGCTCAACGTTTTGCAGTCCGCGATTCCCAAAATCCAATTGCTTGTTTAGAGTCTTCGAGACCAGTTGCACAAAATAATTTTGACAAAATCCAGTCAATGTTAAACAGGTTTCAGACAAAAGCTTTTTGAAAAGATCAAAAACATTTAACAACATTTAAGAGGTTGCAGTGAACAAACCTGCAGAAGAGGCAGGCAATCAGAGGCTGACAGGTGGACTACATGAAGCTTTGCTCCCTCGTAAATTCCACCAGGAGCAGTCCCTTTGGAGAGCTCAACCAGCTCTTTGACAGCAGTTATCTCCCTGCATAGGAGATCAATAACACGGGTATACGCTTCAAAACTTGACAGTTTCCCACATCGTTAAAGGGAAAATAAACTTCTTACAGTAGTCCATGACCCATTTCAATTACCTGAATGTGTGTGTGGGTTCCGAATTTTGACATTGTCACCCATACGGGGCAAAAAAAACATAGAAAATCGTATACATTATCCATCAGTGTTGCTTGAAAAACGCAAAAAAAAAAAAAAACTGCATTCACAGGGACAGATAACCACACCACACCGAAATGATTGTATTCCACAACCAGTTTACATTCGAATACGAGGATCATGTTGTTGATTTTCATAGTATACAAGCATTTAATATGGGATATGCATCATATAACTTGACTGTTAGTATAATCCACAAGGAGTATCTCTACGACAGTAGAATACTCACCATTCTGGAGGTCTTGAAGCAAGATAGGTCGAATATTTTTTGGGGTCTTCTTCTTTCACTCCGATATTTTCAAGAGGCTGAACGACTTCCGAATGTACAAACAACTGTCTCTTGTGGCGTGCCAAAAGAGGGAGAGCCGCCTGGTATGTCAAAGTACTCGTGTTAAAAGATGAAACAGGTGCTAAAAGACAAAAATTACATGCTAATTAACAAAATTTTGGTGTTGAAATACAAAATCCAGGTGCTAAAAGGAAAAGATTACATGACAAAATCTGGGTGTGGGCCAGCAAAATTTAGAAAGAAAAAAAAGCTATGATCTTAACAACGTCCAATGTAAGCTCAAATTGACGAAAAAACTCTTCCATACATCAATGTTATATTCGGGTAACAATATTATTTTGTCTACTCGATACTTAGAAAAGCAAATTAAGGGCACTTTCCCATGTAGCCGTAACTTAGTCTTGTTACTTTGTTTTTTAGCGAAGATTTTCCGTACTACTTTCAAAGCGTTCCGCTGTAACGGAATGAAATCGTTACTTTAAATTGTGACGGTTGTAGACGGCTACAAAACTTGCGACAATTGATGACGTTTACAAGATAGCGACGGTTGTAGGCGTCTAGTTTCTTGTGACATTGCAGATGTTTTGGGTTTGTAACATTTTGACGTCACGCTCACTTATGATAGCGTCGACGTCACTAATTCCAAAACTTTCCGCCATGTTTTCCCGATTTTGTTTTTCGTCCTTTTTCACTCTATTTGCCATCAAATTACGCCCAAAGACATTCAAAAATAATATTTTTTAGAGATCTTTCATTTGATACAATTAATGCCGTTTTTTATTGCAAGAATTGTGAGATAGACGCGGTAGTGGGAGAGGGAGAGAGAAAGAGGCGCCTTCACGGACTTCGCTTTTGTGAAATGGCATCCGTTGCTCGAGACCCCTCAACTGCAGTACATTTAAAGTTTCAAAGTGATGCAAATTGTAGTGTGGTAATTTCATTTTTTTGGTATGGCTGCAGATTTTCTTGTTGCGGGCTAAGTTTTGAAGGAAAACGACAAGAAAAAACCCTTACTTTATCACATGGGAAAGTACCCTAAGAACTTCCATTCAGTACAAAAACATGACTAAATACTGCATCCGTAATCCGTTAGTCAATTAAATCCAGAATGATGACAATGAAAAAATGAAAACCAACATTAAGTTGAACTTGTTCAGGGCTTTAAAAGTCTCTAGGCTGAGGCTTTCGACTAGCTTTGCAAAGTAAAAACTTACCACCATGTGGGAAACGTTTGTATCTGGAAAATCATTAATTCCTGAAGGACACATGAACGACTGAAAAGCATCCCATCCCCACACCCCAACCAAACCCAAACCCATTGACATTTTAAAAATTCATATCAATCTATCAACCAAGAATGTAATGAAAAAGAAAACAGCTCTCATTCGCACTCCCATCCCCTCCTCTCTCCCTCTCTATCTACCTTTCTTACGACAATAAAAAGACCTCCATCCATTAACCCACATTTCATTTTTCCAGACCCATCACATAATTTTTGCAAACCTGCGCACATATCCATTGCGAGGAAAGAGCCCAGTTGACAGCTTACTTTTAAACCAAGTACACCTGCTTTGAGAAGAGCCTCAAGCTTTTCCGAATCGAACGCGTTTTCTGGTACAAGACCGGCCCAATAGCCTGCATGCACTTTGCAAGATTTTGAATGAAAGATCCAACATAGATTGCAACTGAAGCTGAGAGCAAGAGAGAGAAGGGGGGGGAACAGGCACCGGGGGAGAGGGAGGGAGGGGAGCGAAGGAGAGTGAGAGCAAGAGAGAGAACAAGAGCGCGAGGGAGTAGGAGAGAGAGAGAGGGAGAGCGACAGAGCGAAAAGTGGGAGCAAGGGCGAGAGGGAGTAAAAGAGTGAGAGGGAGAAAGAGAGAGAGAGAGAGAGAGAGAGAGAGAGAGAGAGAGAGAGAGAGAGAGAGGGAAAGAGAGAGAGAGAGAGAGAGAGAGAGGGAGGGGGCGCAAACGGTCTCTCAAATTCACCATGCATCGGGCTTGAGTTAAAGGGCATCAGGGGTTTGCACATTGGATTCAAACATTACAGACCCATAAAGAAACGTGACATTTGTATTGACAAGGAATTATCAAATTTCGATCCACTTACTTGCAACTACCGGTTACCTTCACAATTGTTTAGGTTGATTTTTTGTCTACATTCATTCTTTTACCTGTAATAACTGAAAGAACCAGTAACCAACCTGATAGACATAACACCTTTGTTAAATCTGATATTGGGTGAAGCTCGAAGCCCGAAACTTTTTTGGATCACGATCCTAATTGGACCTCATGTAAGCACTTCTTCCAAGTTGTAACTTCTACATCATTCGATTTTTAAACGTTTTTGGGAGTCAACAAAACGCTGAGAATTTACCAACATCCACCATGAGCTTTCCCTTCGTCGCAGCCAGCTGTAATATCACCAGAATTGCCCGATTCACCCACATTCACCAGCCCAATTTCCCAATGTATGAGACGCTCTAAATACGAATAAAAATGCAACCCTGGTATCGCTCCACTTGATATGACATAGACGTATTCACGTATAAAAATGTGACAGCATTTACCAGACATGATACCATGCCGTCATTTAAAAGCGTAGTAAAACAGATCCCTGTCCACTTTAAATGCTTTCTCCTTCTCCTTCCTTCCTCCTCTTTCATCTCCTTCTCCTTCTTTCTCCTCCCTCCCTTCTTCCTCCCTTCTCCCTACCTTCTCCCTTCTCCTTCTTCTTCTCCAACTCTGATATTAAAAATAGGCCAGTTTATAACTTCGTTTACATTATTGTCAGGATGTCAAAAAGACAAAGACGTTCTTTTCCATAAGAAATTTATAGAACAAAAGTCAAAGTCAAACATGTTCTACGAAGTTTACTCCTCTGCAGTATAGGAAAGCTTGCCTTGAGATTGAGAGTCTCTAAAGAAGTTGTTGTTGGGAAACTGTTTAAAGGCATTTCGCCAATAAAAGTGATGCCTCCTGAACAATGCCCCAATCCAATTTCTGGACTTAGCAATTTGATTTAGATCCAGATGCTATTCTCCAAATGAGTCCTTGTATAAAGGCCTCTCCTAGGACAACTGCTGTAAGATTCATCAACGGCTTAACTAAGGAAAACATCCAAAATGTCCTTTCCCGCTAGAAACTACTATACATATTTCTAACACTTTAAAAACATGAATTCAACGACAAATATTTTGCATTCTTATAGCAAAGTACCAGCTGCAGCTGCCTTTGTTGCAGTTTCCACTCCCTCCCACTCCTCTCTCCCAGGCTCGTTCATGTGAACATGTCTGAAAGCCCCACAAAAAAAAATAAAAAATATAAGTATCAGCATTATATCCATAATCCCACTTGCAAAACACCCAACAACAGTGGTTGGAAAATCACATGCTTTGCTACGGTTTGAAGCAACAAAATTGGAAAAGAAAGCCATTAACAGAATGCCAAACTCCTTTATGACAATTTATTGACGATCTTCAGAATGACAACAAGTTCGAAATGCCTCACAAATCAACGAGTCCTGGCGAAATGACAGCATTTCCATAGTCGATCGTATGGAGATTAAACACCCTCTCAAGAAGAGCATCTCCAGAAATCACAGCTGTGATTTTTCCAGATCGAACCTCGACTGCAGATGCCACCGGAGAAGAGGGCTGCTAAAAAGTAAGGGGAGGGTGAGAGGGGGGAAGGAGACTCAAACATACATGAGAGGGAGAGGAGAGGTGGGAGAGGCTCAAACAACGATGCAAACTTAGGAAAGCTGGCACAAAGTTGATGCGACAAATTAAAAAAGGGATCTAAAAACTAAGTTTCAATTCTGGTAAGACATGACTCTTTCTCCAAATGCTATGTGGCAGACCGATGAAAGCCCCTCCGATTCTTGTGTCAAAAATACGCTAGGCCTCGTGTATATATGCGATATAATCCAATAAAATAATAAAACTTAATATTTCAAATGGCATATACATAATGTGCCTCCGCTACACGAAAAGCTTGGCATACACAATCTTCCACTATATGCAAGGGAAGCAAAGGTAGAGAAAGAAGGAGAGGGAAAAAAAGATAACAGGAGATGAATGAGGAGCAAGAAGTGAGAGGAAAAGGGAGGAAGAGCTTCCGCAACCCTCCGCTCCTTGTCTCCTCCTATAATTTACGAGAATTTGGGTGACAATTATTAAAGAATTTGTGCGCAAGTTCTTACTTGCCGCAGGGATGACTCCTTGTGACGTGACCACCCGTGAGCTTTTAAGGATGAAGTCTGAGCTCCCAAGTAATCCACATGGATAAGAGGGGTCTGTCTGTGAGGCAAAAAAAAAAAAAAAAAATCGGTTGATTTTTTACGTCGGAGAAAAAGGAATGTACCGAAAGAACTAAGAAACAAGGAAAAAAGGAAAATGGAAGAGTGAAGCTCCTCTTTGGACAAAAAGTTAGAAGACTTTCATCCAAAAATCTAATTGACACCTAATTTTCCCTTATGGTATTTGCGCAACAGTTAAGCTGTACTGTAGAAAGAATGCTTTGAAATTTTCCTAATAGAAATTTCACAATAATGCGAACCACCAATAGTGTGACCACCCCGCAGTTTTGGCAAAACCCGACCAATATTGAACATTCCTTGTTGTTTTTCAGAATAACCTCCAACATGTCCCCATAATGAAACATAAGAAAGAAAAAAAAACAAGAAACATCTTTTTTAATAAAACTTTGGGTGGCATAATAAAAAAAAAAACAAAAAAAATACAATGTTAAAACAAAAAAAAGACAATGTTACAACCAAACGCCCGTGTGGAGCAATAGAAACTACAATGGAAATGCATCGGAACGATGAGATTAGCAAATAAAATAAGTTCAATTGTCCTATGGCCTATGTGCACACTATACACGAACATGGTATGGAGCCATACATACCATAAGACTCCATTGAGACGGCGTCAGATAAAAAGAGAAGAGAGTGGCCAATATGACAACAATGGCAGACAATGCTGTAGTTGAACAGAGTGGGGGGGGGAAAGCCATGGCTGCTTCGCCCTACAATTGAATGGAACCAGTTCAAAAAAACACGTGGATAGTCAAATTTGCAGGCTTCAGGACATCTATAGCTCTACCGTACCATGGAGCCAAAATTGAAAATTCCAAAACAACCACTTCTGACGGTTCAACATTATTGCATTCTTAGGGTGGACCTCCGTTAGCGAAAAAGTGGGGTCGTTTGTCGTACTTTTACGTATCATTTCGTACCATTCTATTTTATTTTTAATTTAACATGTTTACTGTAGATTTTTTAAAGAATCTCCAAGCTTATAGGCGTGAACATTGACCGTCCGATTTCTTTCGTTTGGCATCTCGGACGCTGCTCAACCCATCCAGTTTGTGGACGTATAGTATCGGTACGCCTGGAAAAATTATAACACAAACCACGATGGACGAGCGATGACAGCTTTACACGTCGTATAGGCCATGTGCTTTTGGACAGGGTGGATGCAAATCTACCAAAAGCCACGAGAATTTTCCGAAGGATTTCCTTTGACGCTATAGTACTGACGGGTTTGAAACGCTTGAAGTCCTTCCAGAAGCTTCGGCCATGGCTTCCAGCTAGGGTTTTTTGACCATCTCTTTGTGTATCCGGCGTCAAATTTGGCGTACAGGTACTTAAAAAAAAAGTATTTTCAAAAAACTTTCTATTGGTTAGCAAATCATTTCCATCCGCTCTCCCGTTTTCTATTAATCGAGTCTGCAAGTTTCGGCCGATTTCTTTCTTACTTTTTGTGGCCATCTCTTGCCATCTTGGCCGCCCAATTTGGCGAGAAATTAGTGAGGCATCAAGATTACGTACGATCAGCTCGTATTGGAGGGAATTGTTTTTTGATGACACTTTCCAAAAGCTTTAGTCGTAATTTCCTCTTAAGGTTTTTTCTCATTTTCTTCAAGTGTCTGGCGCCAAATTTGGCGTGCAGATACTCTACAGAGAGTATTTTCAAAGACCTTCCTATTCGTGGGCGAATCAGCTCCATCCGTTCTCTAGTCTTTTTGTAATCGCTTCTGCCAATTTCGGCCGATTTCCTTTTTTCTTTTCTCGGCCGCAAGTTTTTTCGACTATCTTCCTTTTGTCACCCAAGGAGCCTGTTTTATTTCATTTTTTACTTTACCTACTCGGGCCCACCAACGAGAGCTTTGCGGGCGGATTTTACCCTTCCACCCAGAACACTCCACCGAGGGGAGCTTTCCGAGAGAATTGTGCACTACCACCAAGCGCGCAGCAACACAAGCGCTCGCCATCCACTGACTCTTGCTCTTATGGCCCCTCACAAACGGCGTGCGTCACGTTCCCCGTCGCCGTCTACTTCGGATCACGCGCGGCCACGTTTGATCACCGCAGATGAGACCCTTAATCTTTTGCTGCCCACCTGCCACAGCACCACTCCCCCCCTCCCCACTGTAGAATTACCCCCACCCACGGTTCCCTCCATCATTCCCAACCCTTGCACAGAGCCATGTGGGGTTGAACATCCTCCTGATATCACACCAACAATACCTTTTACAAACCCTATTTCATCCCCACCTTTAAGCAAAGAGCCTCCCCCTCCCATTGTTGCCCCTTACCGTCCACCCCATTTTCAAGAGCATTCTCCACCTTTGCATCCCATACCTCTTTCTCAACCACCTTCTTTGCCTCCACCATCAAATATTGGTCCAACTAGGGTGCCTTGTCTCCAGTGTAGAAGGCTATATGTGGCGGGTGGCGGTTTGTGGAGGCATTTGAAGTCATGTTTTTTTACTCCTAAAGTCACCCCGCCCCGCGACAAGGGCCAGCCTTCTCCACCAATTGTTTGTCAACAACCATCTCCTGCTAATTGGCAATATGTTCGTCGTCTCGACGTTCTAGGGTGTTATCACTTGGGTTATCCACGCCCTCGATTTTACACTCGTATCCCAAACAATCTTCGTGATTCTGTCCGAACGACTTTTCGACTTCCTTTAGCATTATTGGCTGAAGACATCGCCAACGACGCAGCATGGCACTTACTCCTCCTATTTCCTCTTTGGGTTTTGGTTTTGCCAGCAAGGGGGGGTGTAAGCGGGGCTCGTGAGATGAAGGCTCGTTGCCAACGATTTTTAAGGGGAGATTGGGAGTCATTGCAACAAGAGCACACGGATCGTGTCATAGGTCTTTCCATGTCCCCTCCTAAGCGTCATGCCCCACTTCCAAACTCCACAGCGAGATTACATCGGGCGGTCCACCTTGGTCGTTCTGGAGAGTTTTCTCGAGCTGCTCGTGCGCTTCGACCCTTCACCCCGTCTCTGTCTTCAGAGGCAACAGTTGAAGCTTTGCGTTTGCTCCATCCTTCGCCCGTGACGAGATCCTTCCTTTCGTTGAGGTGCATGATCCACTCGAGTCTTTCGACTTAGAGCGAGACGCATTTACAAAAGCATTAGTTCGGTCTCCTCATCTTTCGGCGGGAGGCCCATCTGGCATGGTTTATGAACTCCTACGAGATGTATTTCCTCCTGAGACCCCCTCTCAAGGTTTTGACCTTCTCTTTAAAGTGGCTTCTAGGGTGGCTCGGGGGACGTCCCTCACCATGTTATACCACTTCTTTCTGCAACACGTCTCGTTGCTGTTTCCAAACCAGCTGGCGGCATTCGTCCTATTGCTATTGGAGAGGTTTTGTACCGATTGGTGGCTCGTGCAATGTGTATTCAACTTCAAGGGGCCTTCCATGACCACTTTACACCGCACCAGTTTGGAGTCGCTACCAAGGGGGGTTGTGAGGCAGTTGTTCATGGCCTTCGGGCTCTTATAGACCTCCATCTGGAATGGGTGGTCTTTCAAGTGGATGTTGCCAACGCATTTAACACGGTTAGTCGTAATGCTATCTTTCGAGAATTATGGAATGCTCCATCGCCGATTAACTAGATTTTCCCTTTTGTTCGTGCCTTTTATTCTCGTCCAAGCCCCCTCATCTTTCCTCTTGGCGGTCCCTTTAGTGATGTTGCCACTTTAGAATCTGCGACTGACACTCGCCAGGGTGATCCTTTAGGGGCATCCCCTTTTGGGTTGGCCCACATTCAGCGACTCTGCTGCGGCTTTTCCATGTTGTCTATTCCCTTCGATTGCGGATGATACGCATATTGTCGCTCCCCGTGACCAATTTTTGTCTGCCTTCACACATTTTGCATAGCAACTTTGTAAGATCGGTTTATCAGTAAAACCATCTAAATGTGTAGCGTGGTGCCCCCAAGGCTTACCTTCCGACTACCCCGTCCCTATGGGTTTTCGAATCGCGTCTTCAACAGAGGGAATTAAAGCTTTAGGATCTCCTATTGGCACCCCATCGTTTGTGAACCAGGTTGTTAGTGATGCTTTATTGGAGGACCTCTCGCACTCGGATGACCTTCCTAAGCTCTCCGACTCCCAAGTGGCTTTCGCAATCCTCACTCGTTGTTTTGCTCAACGTCCTCTTTATCTTGCCCGAACTGTCCCACCAACGCCCTCATTTTTGTCTTCTCTTGAGGACTTCGACGACAAAATTTTTAGCGTACTCCACCACCTCGTTGGGCATGGGATTTTTGATCGGCCAGAGGGCTCGTTTGCTCGCCAACAAGCAAGTCTCCCTATTTCGAATGGCGGCTTAGGTTTGATTCCCGTGGCTAGAGTTGCTCCGGCGGCATATTTGGGTAGTTGGGCTTTAGTGGCACCTACCATCACCTCTTAATTTATCGTCGATGACGTTCCAATCCTGGCCCTAGTTGTCCCTAAGGTGGAGGAAAACATTTTTCCTTTTCATGAGACTCTTCTCACCGCGCGTGCACTCCTCCCATCTGATGCACGAAACCAGGTTCCACCATTTCCCACTCTTATTTGCGACAACAACTTTCATCTCCAACAACGTATAACTGAGCAATTGGCAGCAGCTGAATTCCATAACCTTTTAAACGCGCTACCTTCTGCTCAATCGCGTGCTCGACTGCTTTCGTGTTCTGGGCTGGGGGCTGGTGCTTGGTTGCAAGCCACGCCGAGTTTTTCAACACTTCGTCTGACGTGTGACCAGTTCACATCTGCTGTACGTCTTCGTTTGGGTTTGCCTCACCCTGCGCTTCTTGGGCGACCCCATTGTGTTTGTAACCAACCTATCGACTCGGACGGGATTCATCTACTCCGTTGCTCTAGGGGCGGTGAACGTACTGTAGCGCATGATTTGGTTCGCGACTCAATTGCTGTAATTGGCACCGACGCAGGCTACAGCGTGAGGCGCGAAGTTTCTCATGTACTACCTCCTCGCTCCCAGTCTAATGGCCTTCGAGGTCCTCGGGTTGACTTGGTTTTCCTCAATGGGGCTGGGAGGACTTTGGGTGATGTGGTCCTCACGGATCCGACTGGGACCCACGTTTCTTCTCGCGCGGCGGTACATACAGGGGTGGCGGCTCGGTACGCAGCAACTTCTAAGGAAAGAGATTAGGCTCACCGAGACCCGAGGGACCAATTTGTGCCATTTGCCGCAGAAATTTTTGGTACTTTGGACAAGTCTTTTGATGATTTCTGTTGAAATTAAAGGTATTTTCTAGGTTATTTAATTAAGTGAAATAGGAGCAAGAAAAAGCAGAGACAACCTCCTTCTAACTTCTCTCTCTAGCCCTCATACTTGTCGTAGTCACTGAAGGTTGGAGAGGAAGCTAGAGCCATGGCTGCCTATGCTCTTTCTTGTCAGAAGGCAGATCATTGGTAAACTTACCAAAAGGATTGACGGACCCAGGATTTGATCCCGGTACCTACCATTTGTTAATCTAGCCGTTAGTCTTAACCTGTAGTCTAAAACTAGTGCTGAAGTATATAAGGTACGATAACTATTTAAAGATAACAAAATAGAGAAGTTCGGTTTACTGACAAATGGACCACAATCACACAGACACAGTCAAATAGAATTACACTTAAAAGTATTGTTTGTATTTTAAACGGCTATAAATTAAGGCCGACATCAATCCAACGACGGAGAAAGAAGCCGGCATCACAGAATAATCTATTTGGCGGTTTGCGGTTTTAACCACACCGGGTGACACGTGGCAGCATGACATTGGATGACGGCATCTCCGGGACATACTCTGGCGAACCCGGATATGGCAGGCGTCGTCTTTTTGGCCATGTCGTACAATGGCCCTACAAAAAGTACTCCGGACAAAGTACGTGTCTGTACTATACACTTAATTGATTGGCTCCGTACATTAGTAGTAAAGGGTTAAGAGAGGGGTTTAGAACATAGGAAATTAGAGGTAGCCGCCTCTCTTTTAGAGAGCTTCTTTATAAAAGGTCATCTTTGACCATTGATAATTTACTGCTCAGGGGAGCAAATTCAAGGATTCTTTTTGTGGCAGACTCAGGATGTTAGCTCTTTCAAGGGGTGCAATTTGGTCAGTCTGTATATTGTTTGGGTGTCTGCTATACTTGTACAAAGTCAAGGGGTTAAGGTCATTCTAGAGGCTTCTAGTAAGCTGCCTGCTTTGAGTACCAATAGAGGTCTCAGAATTGCAATTTCCTCCGCAACTGCGCGAAGAAGACATTTGAGTCTCGGGGTCCGGGGAGCCCTGCTCCAAGCTTTCTTGTTTCGTTTTACCTTCAACGAGTATCAATAGCTCTTCAACAGGCGCAAGCCGCGGCCCTTTTGCGGCGGAGCACAGTGGTGGATGACAGGCGGGGCCTCCCAGATCTTCCACCAAGGGATCTAATCCACATCCACGATCCTCGAGGGTGTGGAGTTTAGTTTGTTAGGGTTGTGTAGTTTTTCCCTTTGTATAATGTCATCTTTAGTAAACTTGCTTAGTTTTAGCAGTTATTCTAAGTAGATTTGGTGGCTTCATATGTTTTCTTTACCTTTGTTTTCTTTGGCTATTTTTTAGCATTAAGCGTTTATTTC
The DNA here is from genome assembly GCA_037447655.1 of Zygnema cylindricum. NCBI lineage: Eukaryota > Viridiplantae > Streptophyta > Zygnematophyceae > Zygnematales > Zygnemataceae > Zygnema > Zygnema cylindricum. Next base: position 159,767 of record JBBHKE010000801.1, on the reverse strand, counting down.
TCTTTTTTGAACCCTTTTGTACCTTGATGGATTTTTCCATCGCTCTTTTTGAAATAAAGAAGGGCCTTTGCCATCCATTGACCTTTGTGGAACTTGTTTTGGATTTTAAGCAATTTAAGGGGGTGTCCCTATGTAATCGATACTTTGAAGAAGTATTTTGGACTTTAGTGAAGATTCTCCGTCCTACTTTGAAGAGCGTCCCAATGTGCGAAAATGAAATCGGAAGTTGTAGACGTGGGTACAACTTCTGACCATTGGTGACCCCTGCAAAAACAGCGACGACTATAGACCTCTAGTTTTTTGTGACATTGTACATGTTTTGGGTTTTGTGACATTGTGACGTCATGCTCACTTGTGACAACATCGACGTCACTGATTCAAGAACTTTCTGCAATGGTTTCCTGATTTCATTTTTTCGACTTTTCCTCACTCGACTTGCCGTAAAAATATACCTGCAAATTGTAAAAATAATTATTTTTCAAAGATCTTTCATTTTATACCAATATTTTCGTGTCTCATTCTAAAAAGCGTGAAATAAAAAGCGATAGTGTGCGATATAAAAAAGTTGATACATTAATACATGGGGGCACCCCCTACAACATTACAGCAAAATCCGTACAATGATAGTGTACACACGTACAAATTTGACATTTTAATATGCTTTTACAAATCTTATTTTTTGTCTGCATGTACAAATGTTGCATTTTCGTTTTGAGCTTGAAGAAATACAAATTTTTAAGTTAATGTTAGTAACTATGTCCGTACGTTTTTGGCACTGCATAATGGATTCAAGGCTTTATTTTATTTGTATATTAATCGCGATAGTGGTACGAAACGTACCGTCTCGGTCCACTATTCAATGGGCAGTTACGTTTTGCAGCACAAAACTATAAGATATTACATATTTTTAATAGATTGACATTGGTGCGAGGCATCCTCTTGGTGTGAGTCCTCCTTTTGGTTAAAGTCCTCCTCCTATTATGATTCAACTTCCTCGTGTGGGTCCTCCTTTTATTCCTTGTATTCCTCATAGTGAGACCCCTCATCCTATTTGAGTCCTCCTCTTAACGCGAGTCCGCCTCATAGTGCAAGTCGTTCTCTTGGTACGACTCTGTTTCTTGGTGTGAGTCCCCCTTATGGTGTAATTCTTGCTCTTGTTTGTGTCCTCCTCCTATTGTGAGTCCTTTTTTTTATGCCATTCCTCTCCTCGTTCGAGGCGTCCTCTTGGTGCGAGTCCTCTTTTTGGTGCGAGCCCCTTTTCTAGTACACGTCCTCGTGAGTCGACCTTTTGGTGTCATTCCCTCTTAGAGCGATTCTTTCATACTTAACGTAAAATATTCGTACTCAATGTTATGGTTATTCGTAATAATTAAATTTAAATATTATTGTTTCAACACTAATTTTACAATAAATAATTATTATTGTTTAATGAAATATAAGAGACATATATTTAATTTGTTTGACAATGTTGCTTCTATCTGGAATTCGTGAAAAAATCCACTTGAAAAATAGAAAAACAAAAATATTTGATTAAATAATCATAAATTTTAAAAGATGAACAATATTGATTGTTTCCCGAACACCTACCTGCACACTACTATTTTTGCCCAATAAAAGTTATTTGTTTAACATCAACTACAAAGTAATGGATTTGTTTTACTTATGAAGGTAAACAATAGAGATTGGAAATATGATTATCATACTTGTGTTCATGTATTTGGAATAAAACATTTGTTAGTCATAAAGTTATTATAATGTGTTGTAAGATGGGAACATCATTGTTAATCTGGCTTTTAAGAAGTTTTTGCAAAATTGTAGTTGTATTTGCTATATTTGTTTAAATATCCTTTTAACTTTCTTTGTACGACTTGGTTGATTGATAATGTAAAAGACATAGATTGAAACACATTATTATATGTTTGTATATTGAATTATATTTTTGCTAACATAAAACATATCGGTAATTTTGTATGTTTTTACATCGTAGGGCAATGACCTCTATTAATTGGATCGAAAAGTCATATCGCATCGTTGTTTATACACATCGCTAAGTACATTATGGGTACCAAACAAGCCTACATACATTTGTGGCACCTTCGGCACCTCGCGGGACCCTCGACATTTCTTCGGATCGGGTATGTGAAATATGGTTTTGTGTTTAGGGTTATTTTTTCAATAAAAAAAAAACAAAAAAAGATAAAACAAACCATAAATATACGGCAGTGCGGTAGGCCAGAGTGACATGGATGCATTCGCCACCCCTTCGTGGCCCAAAAGTTGCAAGATCCAGACTATATTTTAATGCATATCGCCAGGCATTGGTAAAATGTATAAAGATAATACAGTACAGTATAATATGGGTCTCTAAAAAACCCCCATACAAGTGTGGGTCTTTCAGCACCCCTTCGACACCCCTCCACACCTTCGGCACCTCGCAGGATCGGGTATGCGAATAGGGCCCTTATGTTTAGGGCCATTTATCATTTGTTTTGGTTGGTTTTTTTAATGTTAAAATAAATAAAACAGATAAAATAAACCATAAACATACGGTCGCGCAGAGAATACGGGCGACGTAGACGCCTTCAACACCCTTGCCGTGCCAAAAAGTTGCAAGATTCAACATAGTACATTTGTTATTTTTTATTTTCCTAAACTCAAAAACCTTATATCACATACCTGATCCCAAGAGGTGCCGAAGGTGCCACAAATGTATGCAGGCTTGTTCGACACCCATAATGTAATGTGCTGTATTGTAGTCACAGGTCGCAAAAGTCAAAATTTTAGATTTACCGAAACTGACCGTTTTTTTTTTTTTCAAATTTGGAGTACCTGACGCCTGACCGGGTTATGTCACACTCCAAAATTGTTAACCGTTACCTGAAACGCGTTTACAAATAATAAAAGTTAACCGAAACTCGATTTCTCGCGACTACCCGTACCCGCCCGAACCCGAAGAAGTACAAAACTAGTGGTACATCTCCCGTATACCTTCCACGATAACAAGAGTACAAAGTACAATAATGTTGGATTGTATGGACACTAGTGTTGGGTATCGGGTAATTTTATATCGCGATAATTCGATATTCGATATATCGAATATCGATCGGTCAGAGTCCTCGATATATCGTACTGAGACCAACATAAAATATCGCGATAATTATCGCGATATGTCGTACTTTTTAAATTTTTAATTTTGTATAAAATGTAATTTTACCGAAAAGTAAAATATCTGTGCACCGTGAGACGCCACGTACGACGTGAATTCTACTCCATAACTTCACGGTAAACGCCGCAAAATGGAACCGCAAAAAAAATAATAATTCCGTACTGCATAGAATTCATTACTTAGTACGGACAGAACTTGACGTACGAAAATAACAAAGTAAATGTGTCAAAAGATTGAACTGACGAAAAAAAATTACCTCTCTCTCTCTCACTCTCTCTCTCTCTTCGTTTCAGCGAAGAACTTTTGGCTTTCTCCATGGATTCCCAAGGGATAGGAGGTAGTATGGAAGGTTTAGAGGATGATGACACCTAGCTACTTCCAGATATGGATAATGTACACATGGAAAACTCATTAGAAATTGCAAATCAGTTTAGGGATGCGAGAAAGGTCGTTCCCAAAGGGGTAAATTCTAAAGTTTGGCGTCACTTTAAAGTCTTACATAGTGGGAAGCATTCAGACAAGGCTTTTTGCAACCATTGTGATATGCCTGTTGCAAGAGGGAAGTCGATGAGTCCTACCAACTTACTCTCTCACTTAAGGGTTCATCACAGAAAGTTATTTACAGGGGATAAATTGAAAGAAATAGAAGAAAAGCCGGGAGCTTTGGAGGATTTCGTACAAAGAGGAGCAACCACATCATCTAAAGACAGGCTCATACGGTGGATCGTGTTGGACTACCAGCCACTAAGTATCGTGGAGAGCCCAGAATTTCGAGAAATGGTGAAGGGCTTGGCGCCAAAGGTCGTGATTCCAGATCGGCGTGGATTAATTTCGAGAATGGAGGAAATCGAGATGAAGGTCCGCCTAAGTTTAGGGAAGCTTTTGGAAGGTGAAACCCTAAGCATTACTATGGACACATGGACATCGCTGTCCAATAAATCCTTTTGTTCCATGACAGCGCATTTCATCAATTCTGATTGGGATCTTCAAAGTGTTTGTTTAGGATGCTCTCCTTTTCATGGTAGCCATATCGCAGAAGCGATTGGTGAGAAGTGTAAGGAAATGTTAGAAGGATTTGACATTTCCAAAAAATCAGTGGCGGTTTGTGTAACCGATACAGCAGCTGCAATGAAAATAGCGGGAAAATCCATGTCTTGTGATTGGCATGGTTGCATGGATCATTTATTAGAGCTTGTCACAGGAAAGTTCTTTAATGGTCCTAGTGTTGCATCACACTTGAAAAGTGCACGCAACCTTGTGGGATTTTTTAGAAGCTCACCGAGAGCAACTAATATTCTAAAAAATGTTGCGAGTGAAATGAAGTGGAAAGTTCTAATCCCGGATGTAGCTACGAGGTGGTGGTCAACATACTCTATGCTCACTTCAATATTGTATTTGAAAAATTCGTTACAAGCAATCATGGCAACAATTGTGCCATCGAATGCGAGGTTGAGTGAAGAGGCGTGGATGATCATTGAGAGAGGTGCGATTCTTTTAAAACCTTTCATGGTTGCCCAACGTGTGTTAGAAGGGGAAAATTATGTAACTTTGAGCTGGGTGCCGGTAATTGTCCATTCACTACTTAAAGGACTAAAAAAAGTAGTGGATGACACTTCAAATGGAGGATGTGAGGATTTGGCAATTAATGCAATTGCGGAGAAGATGGTAACCGATTTTGAGGGTCGATTTGGAACGTGTGAGTTAACAACCCTCCCGATGAAGATGTTTATTGCTTGTGCACTAGATCCTAGGACGAAAAACCTAGTATTTTTAACACCTTTGGAGGTAGATAAGGTATGGCAAGAAATTGTCAACATGATGTTAGGAAAGTTTGACATGGATGCGGAATTGTTTGGACATTCGGAGGGTGATAGTGATAGGTTGATGATGGAAATTGGAAACAATTCAAATGAGAAAGGTGTGAATGAAGTTGAAGATGATGATGAGGATGACATTTTCATAGCATTACAAAGAGAGCATCCAATTTCATCGGTAATGGAAACCGTTCAAAAACCTTCGGCCTCGGAGCTCACGCGAGATGAGTTTAAGGAGCATTTGCTCCACGAAGTTCAACTTTACAAAGGTAGAAGTGTTTTAGAACAATCACAACACGAACGGGCAAACCCATTGAAGTGGTGGGCCGAAAAGAAAAATTTGTTTCCGACATTGAGCTTTTGGCTCGAATCATTTTAGCTATACCGGCCACTTCGGCTCCTTCCGAGCGAATTTTTTCCATGGCCGGTCAAATTAGCACGATTAAGCGAAACCGGTTGACTCCGGAATCGGTGGAAAGACTTGTTTTTTTGAAAGGATCATGGCAAGCAACGGAATCGCTCATTAATATTCGTGACGACAAAGGAAAGGAGATTGAAAAAGAGGTAGACATTAACGACAACGATAACAATAAGGTTGTTTCTAAGAAACGTCGGAAGGAAACGGGAAAGGAAATTGGAGATTGGTGGAATACTTTACCCAACAAAAATTAATTATGCAAAATTATGTTTTTTATGGAAGATTTGTAGGGTGCATGGTTGAGAGAATTTGAATTTCAGTTTTTTGGTCGTAGAAACATTGTGTAATTTAGATTTGGATTTCGGATATTGGGAAATTGGGAAAGAAGAAAAATTGGGATTTTGGGATGATAGGATAATCACATGTTTGCATTGGGGAGAGGTGGAATTGTTGATGGAAAATTATATATTGAGGAAATGGATGTTGAAAATTTATGTTGCTAGTGTGAGAATTAATGGAAATTTCGGATTTGGATTTTGGATTTTGAGAAATTGGGAAAATGGAAAATTCGGAATTTTGGGATTATAGAATAATCACATGTTTGCATTTGGGAGAGGTAGAATTGTTGATGGAAAATTATATATTTGAGGAAATGGATGTTGAAAATTTATGATGTTAGTGTGAGAATTAATGGAAATTTCGGATTTGGATTTTGGATTTTGAGAAATTGGGAAAATTGAAAATTCGGGATTTTGGGATTATAGAATAATCACATGTTTGCATTTGGGAGAGGTAGAATTGTTGATGGAAAATTATGCATTTGAGGAAATAGATTTAGAAAATTTATTAGTGTGAGAATTAATGGAAATTTTGGAATTGGATTTTGAATATTGGGAAATTGGGAAAGTGGAAAATTTGGGATTTTGGGATTATAGAATAATCACATGTTTGAATGTGGGAGATGTCAAATTAAGCTCATGATTTGGATATGTTGGATTTTGAAATATTTGCGAGTTTGAATATTTTTCATTTAGGGAATTAGAATTGAATATTGGGAAAATAAATAATCCACTTAGTCATTTGTCCTACGAGAACAAAGATCGTACTCCACTTATTCGAGTGCCGTCTCGTCCACTTTAGTCTCATTTGTCCTACGTGAACAAAACCGTACTCCACTTATTCAAGTGCGGTCTTATAATTGTACTTTTGGTCTTATTCTTTCATTTTTTTTCGTCGGTCAACTTTGTCTAATAGATTTGGTCTTTGTGTAGCCGCCCAAATCTACTTTGTGTAGCGTAGTATAGTACTATCCACAGTACCTAACATTTTGTCACTTTGTATTAAAGGATCTCGTTTCATAATGAAATTAGCAATCTCGATCACACAAATTCCAAATGTTTTGACTCTCTCTGTCTTTTATTATGGCATCCAATAATCCTACTCCTATAAGTCCCCCTCCTAGTGCGAGTCCTCCTTCAGTTGCGAGACCTCCTCCAGGTGCAAGACCTCCTCTTAGTGCAAGTACTCCTCCTAGTGGGAGTCATACAATTGGTGCGAGTCATCCTCTTAGTGTGAGTCCTCCTTTTGGTGCAACTTTTTGTATTACAATTCCACCTCCTCGTGTGGGTCCTCCTCCTATTGCAATTCCTCCTAGTGCGAGTCTTCGTCTTAGTGTCAGTATTCCTCCTCCTATGAGCCCTCATCACGTTCGAGTCCTCCTCTTGACGAGAGTCCGCCTCTTAGTGCAAGTCGTTCTCTTGGTGCGACTCCGTTTCTTGGTGTGAGTCCTCCTAGTGCGAGTCTTCTTTATGATGTAATTCTTCCTTCGTTTGTGTCCTCCTATTGCGAGTCCGCTTTCTGATGCGAGTCCTTTCCTCGTTCGAGTCGTCCTCTTGGTGCAAGTCCTCTTGGTGCAATACTTCTTTTTGGTGCAAGTCTTTTTTTTTGTGTAGTTCCTTCTGAGTCGACCTTTAGGTGCTAGTCCTACTCTTAGTGCGATTCATTCATGCTTTACATAAAATATTCGTACTCAATGCTATGGTTATTTGTAAGCATTCAATCTAAATATTATTGTTTAAACACTAGTTTTACAACAAGTATTTATAGCCGTTGAATGAAATATAAGAGACACATCTTTTGTTATTTTGACAATGTTGCTTCCATTTAGAATTCATGAAAAAATCCACTTGAAAAATAGAAAACAAAAATAGTTTATTAAATAATCATAAATTTTAAAAGATTAACAATATTGATTTTTTACCCAACACCCACCTACACACTACTAACATTGCCCAATAAAGGTTATTTGTTTAACATTAACTAAAAAGTAATGGATTTGTTTTACCGATGAAGGCAAACAATAGAGATTGTAAATATGATTATCATACTTGTGTTTATGGATTTGGAAAATAATATTTGTTAATCATAAAGTTATTACAATGTCTTGTAAGGTGCAAACATTATTGTTAATCTGACTTTTTAGATGTATATGCAAAATTGTAGTTATATTTGCTATATTTGTTTAAATATCCTTTTATCTTTCTTTGTACGACTTGTTGATTGACAATGTAAAAGACAAGGATTAAGTTTTTTTTTTACGACTTTGTTGATTGGTAATGTAAAATACGTAGATTGAAACTCATTGTTTTGTGGCACCTTCGGCACCTCGTGGGACGTTCGAAACCTATTCGGATCGGGTATGTGAAATATGGTTTTTGTGTTCAGGGATGTTTTTTAAATAAAAAAAACAAGTAAAACAAACCCTAAAACTACAGTCGCGTTGGAGGCCGGGTTGACATGGATGCCTTCGGCACCCCTCATGCGCCTAAAAGTTGCAAGATTCATACTACATTTTAGTGCATATCGCCATGCATTGGTAAAAACTTGAAAGGTACTACATTACACTACAGTATGGGTCTCAAACAAGCCTCCATACAAGTGTGGGCCTTCGGCACCCCTTCGACACCCCTCGACGCCTTCAGCACCTCGCGGGGTCGGGTATGCGAATAGGGCTCCTATGTTTACGGTCATTTATTTTTTGTTTTGGTTGTTATTTTTACTAAAATAAAATCAAAGAGAGATAAAATAAACCCTAAACATACGGTCGCGCGGAGAAATAAGAGCGACGTAGACGCCTTCGGCACCCCTACGAGGCCAAAAAGTTGGAAGCTTCAACACAATACAATTGTTTTTTCTATTATTAAAAAAACAACCCTCAACACAAAAACCCGATTTCCCATACCCAATCCCAAGAAGTGCCGAAGGTCACGGGAGGCAGAGGTCGCAAAAGTCAAAAATTTTGATTTACCGAAACTGACCGTTTTTTTCTTTTTTTAATTTGAGTACTTGACGCTTGACCGGGTTATGTCACGCTCCAAAATTGTTAATCGTTACCCGAAACGCGTTTACGAAAAAAAAAGTTAACCGAGACTCGATTTCTCGCGACTACGCGTACTTGCCCGTACCTGGAAAATTACAAAATGATGTCACGTACCTCCACGATACCAATAGTACAAAGTACAATAATGTTGGATAGTATGGACATAACATTTTTTTTCGTTTTTTGCTTACCCAACCGTAACCGATTTTTACTTTATTTTTCGTGAATCACCCGCCCGAATCCGCCCGACCCCCCAAATTTGGCACCCGAATCCGTTCCGGATCCGATGCGGGCGGTCGGTTAATGGTCGGTCACGGTTTCGGTTAACCGTTTGCGACGAGGTGCCGAAGGTGCCACAAATGTATGCAGGCTTGTTCGATACCTATACTGTACTGACCTGTAGTATCTTTCTAAGTTTTTACCAATGCATGGCGATATGCACTAAAATGTAGTCCGATTTCAAAGTTCCCGGGATCCTCAGAATCGGGTCATCGCGGCAAACGATCTTGTCATGATTCGCAAATCTGTCCAATGGGTCCCAACCAGTCTGGATGGAAAAGTTTGGGTTGTACGGTAAGCTGGATTTGATGCTGACTGGGATTTTGGCCCTATTGAACCAGAGTGTCTATTTGGCGGATTTACATGTCCTTCCCTGTCTGAAGGGCCTTTATCGTTCACTCAAGACAGGATTCTGCCACGTGCAAGGGCTTTGTCAGAATTTGTCTTTCTTTGATCAAATGATCATCAGAAAATCCGAAACTGGTAATGAAGGAAATAGCAGGTTTGAAATTTTCCAAATTTTGAAGCTTATTTCGGCTAATAGGCGTGGCTTCGAGTAAGTGTCGACCAATGAAATACAATGTGTGATCGCACGTTGCCCAAGGGCCGAGCGCACAAGTCGACGGCGCTGTCAACCGCCCAGGTGCCCGGCTTCCATCTAGGATTCCCAGTCTCGACCGCGTGGCCATGTGGCACCTCGGAAAGGTTTGGTCCCCAAGAGGAAATGCTTTTTGCGCGAGGATGATGTTTCCGATCACTTTTGCACTTCGCCAGTTCAAAAGTGCGAAAACGTGGAAAAACGCTATATCTGGTACATTCGCATTCAACACGTACTACCGTATAGTATACAGGCTATGCGGGTTTATTATTCGTATAGTATTGAAAAAAACATATATGCTGCTAGAGTCCATGTAACCATTACATCACATGATGTGACAACGATGATACATCCTTTTTTTCGTGCCATCTTAGGCTGGCAGGGCACACTTCCTGATTCCCTCTCTGCCAGACTTCGGCGGCGCTGCAAGAGCAGCCAGGGCTGCTTCTCGAGGGCCCCTCTTCTCCCCTCTTCTTCTCCTCTCCTCTCCTTCGTCTGACTTCCATCGTACGCTGAAGATAGAACGTGTCTTGGTTGTTTCTAACTTGTGGCAAGACGGAAGCTCATATTAAAAAAATAAAAAATCATCTATCTCTTCTTTCTTAATCACTTTCCCCTCCTTCCTCTCCCTTCCCTTTCATATCTTCTCCTCCTCTTCTCTTTTCTCTTATCCTTCCTCTTCTCCTTTCCCCTCTCCGTCCTCTTCTCTTCAATATAAAAAACCTAAAATTAAAATCATGGCCGCTCCTCCTGCTCCAGTTTCCTCGGCTTCTTTATATGTTGGTGACCTGGACAGAGAAGTGACCGAAGCTCAATTGTACGAGCTGTTCAGCCAGGTTGGACCAGTGGCATCCATTCGCGTCTGTCGTGATGCTGTCACTCGCCGATCGCTGGGTTATGCATATGTCAATTACAACAGTACCATGGACGGTGAGAATAACCACTCTGTTTTCTTTGATCGGAAGGACGCTACACAAAACATTAGCGTAGCTTTGTTTGAAATGAAGAGAAACACTTATGTTAGCAGTGTAGCTGAATTGTTGGTTTTCTTGGGCAAGTGTTTCTGTATAAAATTCCATTTTCCTTGTCATTCGGAATAATAGCTGTAACCTTATTGAACTCGTTCTTTTTGGCCTTAGTCCCTTGGACCTCACATTGCTCTTAATTCTCAAGCTATATGTGGTCCTAAAATTTGTTTCTGGGTGGTATGGTGGTTTGGCGTGTATGGATATCCCCTTCCTCGTGGATTTCTTCAAACAGAAACTGCAGGTAAAGCTTTTTTTTCCTTCGCTATTTAGTTGAATCAGGTTTTAGGGGTTGGGCTTCGCCAGTGATGATTCTACAGCATTCAGACGAGTAGGAAATCCACTGTGTTTATAGAATCATGGCTTATAGAATTACAATCATTCTGCTGCCTTATTGGTGTTAAAGTCGAGGCCTCTAGGCTGTTTGTTTACTGCATGCACTTTGCAAAATAAATGTAGGCTGATGATTGGGTGTTTGTTTTGTGCAGCTGAACGAGCTTTAGAGGCTCTCAATTACCAGTTAGTCAATGGAAGACCTATGCGTATTATGTGGTCCCATCGCGATCCAAGTGCCAGACGTAGCGGTGTGGGAAATATTTTCATTAAGGTGAGTCCCAGTGTCGTTTTGGCCGTCATGTCACGTGAGTAGCTGTGGCATTGTTTTGCAAAGCTGATTTGTGGTGATCATCAGACTATCTTTCATTGAACAGTTCTTCATGTTTTTCATCAGATGGTATCAAAGGAGCCTTGTTTTCTTTTCATTTTAGAGATTTTTTTCTGGATCTTGATTTTATTACCTTCCGCTGGGGGCACTAACGACAGTTTTTGAGTTCGATTGTTTACGCAGAATCTTGACGAGGGTATTGATAACAAAGCTCTTCATGATACTTTTACCGCCTTTGGTAATATATTGTCGTGCAAGATTGCAATGAATGCTGATGGCCAGAGCAGAGGGTTTGGTTTTGTCCACTTCGAGACAGAGGAAGCTGCTAATTTGGCCATTGAAAAGGTCAACGGCATGCTTTTGGAAGGGAAAAAAGTGTAAGTGAGCAAAGCATGAAAGATATGGTTTTGCAGCTGTTTTATGATGAGATTTATCTAGCATTAGGGTCAAAGAGCTGTAAGTAGTGATGCCTTCTGACCTGTTTGTGCATGCGGTGACTTCTTTCCTCACAATTTTTTTATGTACCATTTGTTGTTTTCGGTCGTTGCAGCTTTGTTGGCAAGTTTTTAAAGAAAAGTGAACGGGATACTGATCAGACTCAACAGAAGTTCACTAACATTTTTGTTAAGAATTTAGAGCCAGAAGTTACTGAAGAGATGCTGCAGGAGAAGTTCAGCGAGTATGGGGTAATTACCAATTTAGTAATCATGAGAGATGAAACCGGCAAATCAAAAGGCTTTGGCTTTGTCAATTTTGAGAGTGCAGATGCTGCAAAAGCTGCTGTGGATACTCTGAACAACACTCCGATAGGTGAGAATTCTGGACGGCAGCATAGAATAGGTGGTGATGTTATGTCTCCGACCACTTGGTCTGTTTGTAGCTAGACTGTTGTTCTGTACACTGGAGGCAGGAATCATGTTTTTTGTGAAGTATGCAGGTTTCACTTACATGCATATGTCAGTGGAAAGCTACTCCTAAGTTTAGTGATTGAAAGGGAGAGTGCATTTCCTAGAAGAGTTGTTGCCCTCTGCCACTTGTCGTTTGTATTTCTGACTTTGTGCGTTTGCTGCAGGTTCCAAAAATGTGTTTGTTGGACGTGCGCAAAAGAAAAGCGAGCGGGAGCAAATGTTGAGGCAGCAGTTTGAAGAAAAGCGTCAAGAGCGTATTCAGAAGTACCAGGTGGTAATTTTGTTTCTTGGAATCAGACATGGTCTTGGTTTCTCTTGTTAATCGTTTTTTTTTTATTTCACTTATAATGATAAGTTTACTCTTTCCAGCTCATTTATTTGTTTCACAGTGTACTTAGGCCTATCGACTCCAGTTTTCGGGGGGGTGGGGAGCAACCTGATTACCCGCTTTCCTGATATTTGATCGGATGTTTGTTGTCAATGCACATGTCATTGTTGTAGTGGTACTGGTATCTAATTTTAAACCTCGGTTTTTGGAACAGGGTGTGAACCTTTATATCAAAAATCTGGATGAAGCAGTGGATGAAGACATGGTTAGAGAGGAGTTCTCAACTTTTGGAACCATCACATCTGTGAAAGTAATGAGGGACGAAAAGGGAAACCATCGTGGATTTGGTTTTGTTTGTTTTAACACGCCTGAAGAGGCAACCAAGGCTGTGGCCGAGGTCAACGGTGAGTTGATTATGAAACTGTTTCCTGTTCTCCGTTTTGTTTTTTTGGTTTAGTAGTTTATTATGTAGCTGATAACCATGGACTTGTTCAGAAGTCTTGCAGTAACATAAGTTGTATGTGTAAAACTTTCTTCCTTGTTACAACATGACCTTCTTTCAGTTCTTGTTGGGTCTTTTTTCCTCCGTTCATTGTGTGTATGCTGTCTTTTGCATACTGGTTTCCAGGTTGAAAGAGTCGGTGGAAGCCTGGCCAGTGTGTGTTTGCAATTTGTTCATTTTCTCTGCTTTGGATACTGGTTCACACGTTGGATGACAAACAAATGGACTGGTTCAGAAAGTCTTCTATATGTGTCGGCTTCATAGTCATAAGTGCCATTTATTGAGACAGGCGGAGCTGTTGGCCGAATCTTGTTATGGCTCCCAGGTCGGATGATAAACTTATGGACTGGTTCAGAAGTTTTTCATTAACTTGGATTGTATTTATATAACTATGTTCCTTGTCATGGTACCCAGGCCGGATGATAAACGGGAAGCCTGTCTATGTGGCACTTGCCCAGCGGAAAGAAGTACGCAAGGCACAGTTGGAGCAGCAATATGCATTGCGGATGCCCACTGGGCTACCGGCTCCTCCTGTTGCAGCCACTCTTCGTCCTGGTGTTCCTGGTCCTCCCATGTACCCTGCAGGTGCACCACTTTTTTACGCTGCACCTCCAGGAGTTATCCCTGGGCCAGGCCCCCAAAGACAAGGCATCATGTATCAGCCGATGATGCCCCGAGCATGGCGACCAGGTCCAATGCCTCCTGCAATGCGACCAAGTTTCCAACCAGTGCCTGCCTATGGGGTGAGTTTTGGAAACTTGTTCTACTCCTGAGTGGATCATGGGATGTTTTTGAGTATCTAGACATATTGTTCAATCATTAGCAGAGAATCTGAATGGACAGATAGGGACGTACATGGTGCTCAAGGGAAGCAAAGGTCTGGTTCCCTGAATTGGTTAATACACAGGTTGATAGTTTTCTCATGTTTAGTATCATGGGTTTAACAACACTATGGAGTGATGGATTATGGTTCCTGTTCCTGTAGGTTCATGGCAGGTTTTATAAAGGTTTTTAGCATGGTTTTCTTTTTCTCTGTTACTGTAAACTTGACAAGTAGCGTCCTTGTAAGGATTAGTATATTTGAGCACCTTGCTCATGCCTAAGTAATAACTAATCTGTGATCCTGCGTTGTTGAGCTCTTGCTGGACTTCTGACTTGGACTCTCTGTAAAGGCTGGAATGTGCTGAGAGGTAATGCTCCTGTTTTATGCTCATTTCGAGTCTGCCTGCATTAGTTGGCGTCCAAAAGTTTATATGTTACTGAAGCATGTCAGTGACCATAGCCTGGGTGGAGTGATCCTGAGATGAGTACGAGTTTGTGTTGTCGCTTGATTATGTTGCCTTATTCTTTGGTTGCGTTATTTTTTGGCCAACCTGTGTTCTTTTATTATTATTTGGAGGGATTGCAGCAACAGGTACCTATGAATGGAAGAGGGCCTAGGCAAAATAGGCAGCGTCCCAATGGCCAACAAGGGGGACAACAGCCTTCTTTACCTCAGCAGCCTCCTCAAACCACCCAGCAAATGCCAGCACAACAGCCTCCTATGCAAGTTTCAGTCAAGGATGTTCCACGAAATCAGTTGGTAAGATTTCTTTCTGTCCATCAACTTATAGGGTAATTATATGTTATTACTGGTGTCACTGGCCAGTATTTCAGTTCATTTACAGAAAATTGTGTGAAGTGTACATTCTGTATGACCGCCAGGATTTAACGCGAGCAACAATGTGCTTATTTAGTTAACTTATTTCGGCCAGCTATGTTTGTTTATTGTTTGTGGTTTGCAGAAGGTTTATATAAGTGGCCTTCTTTTTGCAGGAAATATTTTTTAATATTAAGGTTAGGTACTGTTATTGGGCATGTCAATAAGATTCAAAAGTGCTGAGTCAGTTCCTGATTGTTGTTTCGGTTGTAGATTTTTTTTTTGGTTATGTTTGCCGTGTTGATGTGTTTTCGTGCTTCCTGAAACCTAGATTCTTTCAGAAACAATGAATTGCGTCCATTTCTTGGAAGAATTTTAGCTGAAGGATTATTTCGTCTCTCGTATAATGGCGGTTGCTCGATTCCTGTTAATGGCCAGATTTGCCCAATCTTATTAAAAATGTTACAGAGTTGCTACAGATATTTTTCTAGTACTACCTGTTTAGGAAATGGAAAACAGACTTGTTTTGAGGGAGGGATGTCATTCTTACATATTATAGTTTATTCTTAATCATTTAATTTATTTTTCTGCATTATTTTTCAGCGTAATCAACGGCAGCAGTACAAATATGTTCCAAATGGACGTATGTCCAACGGTGCAGCAGCACCTTTAGCAGCTCCAATGCCTCAAATGGCAGCCATTGTTCCTGAGGGCATGCCCATGCCTATTGCCATGCCGGGGGCTCCGGTCTCAGTTACACCTATTGCTTCGGCGGTTGTTACTCCCTCACTGGTGGCCATGCCAGGGCCCCAGGAAGCTCTCACTTCCACAATGCTTGCAGCAGCTCCTCTTGCACAGCAAAAGCAAATGCTCGGAGAACGTCTGTTTCCTCTTATTCAGCGTCATCAGGTAATTCTATCTGGTCTTCAACTGTGTCGTTGTTTTCAGCACCATCAGGTGAATGCGCCTGGTTTTGGACTAATGTGGTATTTCGCACACTCTTGCAAAAGTCTTCTTTTAGTGGTATGCATGTCTGTTATTGCTGGGACTATATGACAACAACACTGTTACATATTACACTTTTATGGCCCATATGTTCATCATTCCTCTAATTCTTTGTTTTTGTAGCACCCTTCAAGAAGTCAGTAGCAGGCTCCTCGTAGGTCTTATCAGATTTGTCTAATGGATGCAAGTAGTAAGGTTACGATCAGAGCCTTTCAAAGAGTGTTGAAGGATTTGTAAATTTAATTAAAAATGAATTGTCTAAAGCAATGTTGGAGATAGAATTTCCCTTCTCCGTCTCCCTTCTCTTCTTCTCTCCTCCTCTCTCTTGTTCCCTTTCTCATTTGATTCTCCTTAACTTCTCTTATTGCAGCCTGAACTGGCGGGCAAAATCACTGGAATGCTTTTGGACATGGACAACTCAGAGTTGCTTTTGCTGCTTGAGTCTCCCGAAGCCCTTGTTCAGAAAATCGAGGAGGCTCTTTTAGTTCTTCGACAACATGGTGGAGGACATGAGTTGTCCGGAAATGCTGACAATGGCTCTGTACAGGAACCCATGACTAGCTCTTTAATGGTGGAGGCTCGTGGATAGTTGCGGAATCAGTTGGGATGAGATGACGATCCTCTATTAACGAGGAAAGTTGTACTGGTACTAAGAATCTGGAAGAGGTAGTGTGTTGTCGCGTTCAAGAAATATGGAGAGAGTAGCCTTTTTGGCTTTTGCCTCATTGGGTTGTTCTTTTGGAAGGCTTTTGGGGGAAGTGAAGAACAAGTAACAACTGTTGAGTCATTGTGCTGATGAGGTTTGTTGGGTCGTGATTTCAAAGCTTCACTGTTGTCAGTTTTCTGTTCCAGTTCAACTGCTTTTGTTGGCCAGTGGGTTGCAATTACGAACCAGCTTATCTTGTTACGATGAATCTCGGTGGCTGGTTGTTTTTCTGAAGTACTAGTGGGTTTTGGTCATGAGTAATATTTAGCAGCCAATACCAGACATGCATGTGCAAAGGGAGTTTTTGTACCAAAACTTGTCTTTCACTTTTCCCGAAAGCACATTTACTGATATACATGATTGTGTGCAGATTCTGAATTGGTTTTGAAAGAGCTGGTTTTGCATTTATTCATGGTCTTTGTTTTTTCGATGCTGCAAAGAATTTGGCCACTTAATTGAGCTTTTTTCATTCCGTCTGTGGAGGTTGAATTTGTGGCATTTCATGTTGTGTTGTGGTGATTCACTCGTGTTACACGGTATCTTTACACATTCATACAGAGTACAGTGCGGTGTGTTACTTGCATATCATTAAGTTTGCTCTGAAAGTGCAGGAAGTTTTTATACGCCATCTACCGATAGTAGGACCAAGTATTTTGTGTAGAGGAGACTCGCAAAAGCAGTTCTCACCACTAACTGTGTTCCTCGAGTGTTAATGTGTATTTTACCATGTATAACTTTTGTGCATGTTATTAGGTCTAATTAGATTTTTAAAAAACTTCCTCCATTTTTTAGCAGCTTTAAAAATATTTGGTGATTGGCGTTGACAGGAAATTGGGTTTTGAATTTCTTAAGTCTTGAAGGAAGATGTGATATGCAAAGTATTTTTGACAGCCATTATTTTCAGATTTCTATGCAGACTGGAAATTAACTAGGTTCATTTTTGCTACGTTTAACTTGTAAGACACCATATCTGTGGTCAGCTGTGAGGATATATATCACATGTAAAATTCTGGAGCCAAATATTGACCACTGTAGTTCAGAAAAAGTTTCATTTATCTGTGTACGAAAGCTCTGTGCAAGCATTTTTAAAATTGTACTAAAATAAACGCGACTTTATTAAGAAGCGTGATGGTGAACCATTCTCAGTCCATGGGAACAAAAGGAGGTAGCAACGCTAAACTTGAAAACTGCAGGCAAACAAAAATACAAAAAGATGGTAAGTAAACTTAAAACTCCCAATGAAGCAAAAAACATCAGGTGTAACAGCTAAGCAAAGACCCAAAATGAGCCAACCTAACCCTAACGCAACTAGAAATCTACAAAATCTAACTGTTTAAGTCCTCGAATTCTGGAGGAGGATGAGGTGGAAGTTCCAGAACACGTCGACGATCCATAACTGCAGTAAACGATCGAAGGAGAATAGAAGCTACCACTCATTGTAGGGCCACAAACAACCGTTGATGGTTGAAAGAAGTGAGAACTGAAACATAAAGGCTTCCAGGTCTCCAAAACTCGGTCGAGCGCCAACCACAAGTGTGGAGAAACTCGTCCAAAGCCACACCCAAACAACCAAATATCTCAACCGCCACTGGAACGAAGCCATCCACAGCATCGCGGTGGACATAATCACGCTTCTTCTTCCTAGCAACATTAAGGGCGACCACACCAACATGTTGAGCTGCTTGATTGACGACTATATCCGAAGAAGAGTTCGCCAAAACAACGTCACCAAATATGCGACGTGCATCATCAAGTGATACAATGTCAATTTGACACGAAGGAATAATGTGGGAAACCTCTCAACGAAGAGAAAATCTCCCCTCGGAAGCGATGGTCGTGATGATGTCACGAATCGTGTCATGCGCCTGAATCAACTCGCCCCCGTGGGAGCAAGGAAGCAAATGGATGTCGTCGGGCTCGATTAGGGATCAAATAGGGGTAGTTAACAGGCAAGCTCCGGAACCAAGTCCAATACAAGAGAGAAAGCATGCACGCGACGAATTGGAAGGAAGCTCCTCGAGAAGCTAGGTTTTAATGACGACGACAACCTGATTAGAACTGGATTCCTATACACACACAACTGGTGTCGTAACAAGAGTGGAAAGAACTGGCATGTCCGTGATAGCATTAGAAGGAAGAAAACATGACGCATTCAAAAGGGACTGGTGGAAGGCGAGCACACCGTTCGAAACACGGGGAACAACGTTAGCAAGAACAGGAGTGTCCCCAAACAAAAACTGAGGTGACAGTGGTGGCAACGAGGCACCAACTTCCCAAATAGGTGGCAAGAGCAACACGCTCCATCGATAGTAAACCCAAACCGCCAGCAGAGCCAGGAAGAGAGGAGGCCTGAAGGCAAGCACAAACTCGCGATCATAATCCCCACAACCTAACAAAGTATGAAGGACGCCCATGAGATGATAATCAATCGTAGAAAGGGAGGACGCAACCGTAGGGGTAGGAGGAGAAGTGCGAGCAAGGTAGGAGGGGGGATGTGGAAAACACCGTGTCAAAAGAGCAATAACCACTTGGGGATCAAAAATGTTGGGAAGGTCGTCCACGTGTGACTAGTCTGTTTGAATAGCAAAATCAAGAAATTGGGTCACGTAAATAACCGAACCGAGTGGGCAACCAAATACACGAATGCCTTTGGATGGAGGAGGGGTTTGAAATCCAGGAGGGGGAGTGAAAGGAGGAGGAATAACACGAGGGGACTAAAGGTTCAACATAAATGTTGAGTTTGGCCAAACAATCCTTGAAAAAGTTATAGGCTGGTAAACTTTGGCTAAATAGCCAATAATGTGTGTATCGCCGCAATTGAAGGGAAGAGGCAAAAAAGGAAAGCGGCCGCGAAAGCTCTAAGGACGTGATAATGAGCAAGGGCAAACAAAAATCCCCCGAGAGGGTCTCCTTTAGGAGTGTCGGGGTTGAAGGAAAGTGGGACCAAATCACCATCAACGGAAAAAAAGAGACTGCCACTCAAAGAATAAAAGGTCCCCACAAAAGAAAATATGTGGACAATCAGAGAAGGTGCAGCCATAAGCTTTGAAAAAATGACATTCCGATCCACTATATTCAGTGCGTTAAAAACATTGACGTGGAGGAAAAACGAATCCGGGTGGACACCTAGTAAGGCTCGAATCATATGGACCACTACCTCAGAACCTCTGCAGGTTCCCACTCCGAACTGTTGAGGAGAGGATGATAATGGGTGGTGATGTTAAAAAAGGTATTTTCTAATTTCTGTCTTTTGTCAGTCTGTCTATGAAGGTTTTTTAGTTTCACACGCTTGTCGTAGTCAATGAGGACTCAAAGATCATGGCTGCCTTAAGCAGCAAAGAGACAAACCGAGGGAGCATAAGGCATAGATATTTGCAAAACTTAGGCGCCAAGACTAGGATTTCATCCTGAGACCTACGGGATGACCATCGTAGGGCGTAGCCGTGCGCCTTATTCGTTAAGTCGTGATGAAGCGTTAATTAAGTGCGGCGTGATTAGTATTTAAACATTGAAACAACTACCATACATCATTAAACAAATTACGAAACGAAATAACGTTGATTTTAAATGGACGCGATTAATTGTCCGTTTTTGATCGGATGGCTCATAATGGAGCCGACGCACCAGAGTGGACATTTGGCTGTTTGTGACTAAAAGTCGGCGGATGACACATGGCAAGGCACAAGTCGACAGCGAACATTATGTGGAGTGCGATAATGGTTGAGGAACTAACAAGCATGAGCAGGACGGCCATGCCGTACCATGGCCATACAACAAGTAAAGGGACACCTATACCTTCTTGTACCTTAAGGTCTTGTGATTATTTAGGTACAGTAGCAGTGGGAGGTTCAAAGAGAGATTTAGGACTTAGAATTTTTTTGAGGCGTCTCTCTTTGAGAGACCTTTTGAATTTATAGGCCATCTATGGCCAACCATAACTTAATGCTCATGAGAGCAAATTCAGTGATTCTTTTTGCGTTCGACTTAAGGGAGTCGGGCCTTCACAGGGGTGAAGGTGGTCAGAATATTTCCGTGCCACGGTGGCACTTATTCAATGGGAAAGTCAAGGCAAATATTATCCTAAAGACTTCATATAAGATGGACATTCTGTGGGCCAATGGAGGTTATAGAACTACAAGTTATGGGCCCACCCTCTAACGTGCCCATTTTCGAGGGAAAAGGGTTTATTTATTGGGAAGCTATGACGAGAGGTACCTTAATTGAAAAACACCTTTGGCGGATAATATCGGGGTTTGTGAGGTGTCCTGCACCTAGCATTGGAGCCCCACCAAGTTTCGGAGGATCTCGATTTCTAGGAGCATCAGGATTGGGGAGAAGAGTGCCAAAAGCCTCATAGGAAGCTGAGGATGATGAAGAAACCATCATCAACAATGGAGAGATAGTGAAGGAGAAAGACATACTTGCGACAACTGCAGCAGCAACAAGTGAAGCAGTAAAGACACCAGCTGTACAGAAAACATATGAGAATGATCTAGAGGTTTGGCATTACAAAAATGAGGTGGCCAAACCTGTCATTTTGAGGAATCTCACAGAAGCAATTGCTCTTCCCCTTCTGAACCTAACTAAGTCTGCAAAATTTTGTAAGTTTTTAGTGAGTCTGTATAAAAGTGGAACTATCCAGGAACAACAGATAGCAGACCAAAAAATACAAGCCTATGTTTATAAATGTGGTAGCATGCTAGATTTTCGTAATGATCTTGTTGGACTTTATGTTGAACTTGAGAGTGCAGGAAAGGCAGAGACAGAAAACATGAAGTGAATACTCTTATCATGAAACTTCCAGATAAGTATGAAAATATTATAAATCGGGTTAAGGAATTACCCGACAACCGATGGATTTAGAACTCAGTTGTTGAGATGATATTGGTCTGGGAGAATACTGTGGAGCTCCGTCGTGGAAATCTTAGTATTGAAGCACTTGCTGTAGGGACAATCATGTGGAGCTCCGTCGAAGAAATCTTAGTATTCAAGCACCGTCGAGGAAATCTTAGTATTCAAGCACTAGCTGTAGGACTGATTCGAAGGACCAAAATGGAAGGAAACCTTACAAGCCTTTCGATGGAGGGGGAAGAGAACGACAATCTGAGGGACCAAGAAAAGGTCCCCCAAAAAGAGTATGCCATTTTCGCAAAAAACCCGGGCATTACATGGTAGATTTATTGTCCATAACCATTTTCAGCCATGGATTTACTCTCGGAAGTACCACAGAATACCCCAAAAATAGCCTAGTTTAATAACCAAACAGGCTGAAACTACATAAACAAATATTTTCTAGGTCATTAAGTATTCTCACAAATTTTCATATAAAAATACAAAACAAAATTATCACATCATCCAGTCAAAGTTGCAGAAAAACAGCCTACCATAATTCTTTGATAGAACTGACACACACAGACCAGATTGGTCTGCGAATCTGTAGCAATGTATAGAAAACACAGGGAGGAACACACATGCAAAATTTCAGATAATTTTGCCAACAGATTTGAGAGCAATCTTCAGATTAAATTACGAAAAATGACCATAAACAGATTTTGGCGGAGAAAGTTCCTTAGGACCAAAAATGAGAAAGTCCTAGGTATATACACTAGAGCTCACTACTGAATGTACGGAGGCATTCCAACCGTACGCAATCTACCGGCTACCTCTATTAATGTTTGTATATCCGAATAATTCGAGGTATTTCAGAATGAGTAAATCTACACTAAAAACTAACACACAAAAAGACAAATCATTGCTGTTTCAAATATTTTCTAGTACACACAATCTCACAAAATCTAATACACAAAAAGACAAATTATTGTTGTTTCAAATATTTTCTAGTACACACAATCTCACAAAATCGTTTGCTGAGTCACTCAACGAAACTCCTCGAATTTCGTCATACAATCGGGGATGTCCAAAATATACATCTTGTGATTTGACGCGATTTCGCGTCCCCACTCGTTGAAAAATAACGGCGGCCTTTGTCCGCCGTCCGTAGCTTTTATTCGGCACCCTTGATGTTGCGCCACGTGGTCCCAAATTCCACTTGACGAATCGACGTCAAACCATCCAAATATGTCCGTACTGCAATTACGTATTTTGCCATAAATTACGCCTACCATATTTAAAGTACACGGGTTAACTAAGATTCTTTGTAGCGTCGCGACCTTTTCCATAAATACCACCTGTCGCATTATGTTTCGTACGTGAGACGTACCATTTCAACCTCTTCGAATATTATACGTCGGATCGCTTCGCGATCCGCCGTCCATTTCCCAAACGCATTCCACACCACTCAAATAGTCCTTCACGTCCCTTTAATTTCAATCGTACAAATACTCCCCCAATCCGCAAATACATTCAAACCTCCATTCGAACCACCACATAACTTCTGGTAATAATTTACGCACGAAACGTCGCGTGCGCACCAAATGTCGCATATGCACGAAACTAACTTTTCAAAACAACACTCCCCCGAAAATTTAGTTTCGTGCACCAAAATAAACTATGCAACGTGTCAAATGTAACCGTACCTTTCCGTACCTCCAAATTTCCTCTTTTTTTGTGTTTAAATGTCACCACTGCTTCCGCTTACGTCATGCAACTTTGAGACCTCCATAGGTCCTCCGAGTAGGCAGCTCACACGAAGCCTCTAGGATAACCTTGACCCCTTTGTGTTTCGGCAAGAATAACTGCCACCCTCGCAAACAAAAACTCTGACCGCCTTCACCCTTGTGAAGGTAAGACTCCCCTAAGTCGATAGCAAAAAGAGTCTTGAATTTGCTCCCCTGAGCAGTAAGTTATGGAGGGTCAAAGTTGACCTTTTGTAGAGAAGCTCTTTGGGAGAGAGGGTCCTATCTACCTATTTTTTCTAAGTCTTATCCCTCTCTAAAACTCTATCTATTGATGTACGGCACCAATCACATTACATTGGCGTACACAAAAGTACATCTATCGGTGTACTTTTTGTATGAATATTGTACGACATGGCCTAAATGTCGACACATGTCATATCCGGATTCGGTCCCGTAATCCTCGGAGATGCCACGATCCAATGTAGTTGTGCCACGTGTCATCCGATGTGGCGATGACCACAAACCGCCGAGATTCTCTTCCGCGATCTCGACATTCTTCTCGGCCGTCCGATTGAATGCATATTTCAATCGTAGCCGTCATAAATACTTGCGCGATATTCGTTTCGTTTAAAAAAACAAATGCGCGGTACTCGTTTCCTATCCAAACCGTAATCCGTATTTTTATATAACTTAATCTATGTATCGCGTAAACAGTTGCTGTTAAATGAATTATCCTACGTGGCAACATTTAAATAATTCACAAACCCTATATCATGTAATTCTAGTCCTAGACGTAATGGATAAGGCTACCGGCTACCGGCGGCTTTATCGGACGACACGTACCAGGATCAAATTCTGGATTTGACAGCTTTCCTTTTAGTAAAGAAACTACCAATCCGTAAATCAACTAATATATTTCCCGTAAACCTCTGGATAGCCTACGTAGCCATGACTCTTGCTTCCTCTCCAACTTTTAGTGACTACAACAAGTGTGGGAGTTGAAGAGAGGAGTTAGAGGCAGATTGCCTCGGCTTCTTTTCTACATTATATTTTAGACCTAGAAAATACTAAAAGAACCATCAATTTCTACACGTCACCATTGCTTCAGCTGCCTGCTGCTATGTTTTCCAAAATATGGGTAAAATTGATTCATCTAATATGGGTAGCCATGGGCGTGGGCCCATAACGTGTTGTCCATAGCCATTTTCAGCCATGGATTTACCCTCGGAAGCACCACAGACTACACCCAAAACAGCCTACTTTGAGTCCACTCCGAATTCTACAGAAATAACAAAACAGGCTGAAACTAAATAAAAAAATAGTTTCTAGTTCATTAAGTATTCTCACAAATTTTCATATAAAAATACCAAACAAAATTATCATATCATTTAGTCAAAGTTGTAGAAAAATAGCCTGCCATAATAATTCATAAAACTGACAACTTCACAATAGAGTTACACACAGACCCGACACACAATAGATCTGCAAATATGTAGCAATGTAAAAAATGCAGGGAGGAACATACATGCAAAATTTCAGATAATTCTGCCAAAATATTTGAGAGGAATCTTCAGATAAAATTACCAAAAATGGCCATATACATATTTTGGTAGAGAAAGTTCATTGAGACCAAAAATGACTAAGTCATAGGTATATATACTTGAGCTCACTAATGAATGTATGGAGGCATACCAACCGTACGCAATCTACCAGCTACCTCTATTAATGTTTGTATATCCGAATAATTCGAGGTATGGCAGAATGAGTAAATCTACACTAATAACTAATACACAAAAAGACAAACCATTGCTGTTTCAAATATTTTCAAGTACACACAATCTCACAAAATCGTATGCTTAGTCACTCAACGAAACTCTTTGAATTTTGTCATATAATCCGGGACGTCCAAAATATACATCTTGTGATTTGACGCGATTTCGCGTCCCCACTCGTTGAAAAAAAACAGCAGCCTTTGTCCACCGTCCATAGCTTTTATTCGGCAGCCTTGATGTTGCGCCATGTGGTCCCAAAGTCCAATTGACTAATTGACGTCAAACCATCCAAATATGTCCGTACGCAACTACGTATTTCGCCCTAAGTTACGCCTACCACATTTCAAGTACACGTGTCAAATAAGATTCTTTGTAGCGTCGCAACCTTTTCTATAAATACCACCTGTCCCATTATGTTTCGTACGTGCGACGTACTATTTCAACCTCTTCGAATATTAAATGTCGGATCGTTTCGAGATCCGCCGTCCATTTCTCCAACGCATTCCACACCATTTAAATAGTCCCTCACGTCCCTTTAATTTATATCGTACAACTACTCCCCCAATCCGCAAATACATTCAAACCTCCATTCAAACCACCACATTACTTCCGATAATAATTTACGCAAGAAACGTCGCCTACGCACAAAATGTCGCATATGCACGAAAATTTAATTTCAATCGTACAACTACTCCCCCGATCCGCAAATACATTCGAACCTCCATTCAAACCACCACATTACTTCCGGTAATAATTTACGCACGAAACGTCGCCTACGCACAAAATGTTGCATATGCACGAAACTAACTTTTCAAAACTACAGATTCCACTAGACTAGCGGAGCTACAAATGAAAGATGGTCAGGCGAATTCCAAACAAGGAAGGAAAAAGAAGACACTTGTGGCAACAAAAGTGGGTGGAGACGAGGAAAAGACATTCAATGAGGAGCATCTTCTCGATGAAAAGCAAGAAAGAAAGGATATGGAGACAAAAATTCTAAGAAGGCAAAAGTGTGCATTTAAGGCATGAAAGAGACACACGAGGATGGGTGGATCAATGACTCAGAAAGCATCCATGTATATGTGTTGATATAGAAAATGGTTTATTAACCTGAGAAAGATTCCATGCGTAGAGGTAAAGTACTAGATGGGAGAATTCTCACCACTAGCTTAATGGGATCGGTAAACCTTAAGGTCTTAGTGGATGGAAAGTTATCCATATTGACCTTGTAAGATGTTTTGTATATTCATCAGTTAAAAAAAAAATTGATATCTGCATTGGTGTTAGTTGATAAGGAATTTGAGACAAAAACTAGAAAAGGTGTGTTTACAGCTAGCTTTGAAAATGAGGTTTATTTCATAGCTAAAAAGGGAAGCCAAAGCATATTTCTGATTGTCTTAAGCAATGAAAGAAGGGAGTTTTGTATTCATGTAAAATTAAAGTAGATGCCAAAGGTAAACTTTGATACTTAGTGGAATATGATAAGGAGGTAAAGGGATATAGAGTCTATGATCTTGATAAGAAAGATATAATCGTGGTAAAACATCTAGTGGTAATGGATGAAAGAAACTTTGTAGATCCCTTCAAATACCACAAAATTGTCAAAATCGGATTTAAAACTGATAATGGAGATAACTCCTCAAGACAATGTAGGCACAACAGAAGGGAAATTCGAAGTTGAAGAAGAGTTTCCTCCTATGTCGGACGAGGGGGGAGAAGAAGCAACTTAACCGTTCTCCATGGATAGGGGAGCCCCGAAGAATCTAAAGAAGAATATGAGGATGCCATCAATACAAGCATAGGGTTACACATAGAAAGATGGGAAAGACTATGAAAAGACCTTCGCTCCGGTTGTCAGAATTCTTCGTAGTCTGGCAACAGTGGAAAACATGGAGGTTCAACAAGAAGAAATCTTCCTGAAGTAACCATAATATTTTGTGGAGAATGGACAAGACAGTAAGGTGTGCAAATTGATCAAGTCTTTGTATGGACTTAAGCATGCGCCACAACAATGGAACGTCAAGTTGGATGAGTTCTCGACTAAACTTGGATACATCCAAATTAGTGCAGACCATTCTTTCTATTTGTTTGAAGATGATAATGGTGTAATTTATGTTGCTATATATGTTGATGATCGATTAGTCTTGAGTAAGCCAATCGAAAAGATCAATAAGTTGAAAAAGGATCGAGGAGTAGCTAGATATATTTTAGGAATTCAGATGGAAAGAGATAGAAAAAAAAGAATGATAAAACTGACTCAGAAAGAAGAAACCGGAAACATGTTGAAAAAGTTTCAGAAGGAGAAAGCCTACGGTTGCTCTACTCCAATAGAATTAAAGAAGGCGTCTGAGGGAAGCTTAGAGGGAATATTAGAATCCTACATCAGATGGATGAAGAAGCAAGAGAGTTCATAAAACACATTCTCTATAGATAGATCGTAGGGAGTTTAATTAGTTTGGAATATAGACCACATAGGGAGATGGTAGCAAATATGATGACCAAACCTGTACCTTCTCCCAAGTTGGTAATTTGTAGGGAGAAGAGTGGACTGAAGCAAGAGATAGATTAGAAAATACGAGGAGTGTTGAAAAATGAATTTTTTATTTTTTGTCTTTTGTCAGTCTGTCTATGGAGGTTTTTAAGTCCCCACACTTGTCGTAGTCACTGAGGACTCAAAGACAGCCATGGCTGCCTTAAGCAGTCAAGAAGACAAACTAAAGGAGCACGAGGCATAGCTATTTGCAAAACTTAGGCGCCAAGACGAGGATTTGATCTGGAGACCTACGTGATGACCACCGCACAGCGTAATGGTGCGCCTTATCCTTTAAGTCACGATGAAGCGTTTGTACGTACGGCGTGATTATTATTTAAACATTGAAACAACTTCCATACCATTAAACGGTTTACAAAACGAAACGACATTGAATTTGAATGGACACGATTAATTGTCGATTTTCGATCGGACGTCTCATAGTGAGGCCGACGCACCGAAGTGGACATTTGGCGGTTTGTGAGCTTAATGTCGGCGGATGACACGTGGTAAGGCATGAGTCGACAACAGACATTACGGGAAGAGTGACAATGGCTCAGGAACTAACACGCGTTAGTGGGACAGCCATGCAGTACCATGGCCGTACTAGAAGTACAACGTCACATGTACCTTCTTGTTTTCTACAGTCTTGTCATTGGTTAGGTATAGTAGCAGTAAGAGGTTCAAAGAGGGATTTAGGACTTAGACAATTTTTGAGGCGCCTCTCTTTAAGAGACCTTTTGTATTTATATGCCATCTTTGGCCAACCATAACTCAATACTTAAGGGAGCAAATTCAATGATTCTTTTTGCGTTCGACACAAAGGAGTTGAGCCTTTACGAGGTGAAGATGGTCAAGATATTTGCGTGCGAGGGTGGCATTTATTCAGTGGGAAAGTCAAACGGTCAAATATTATCTTAGAGGCTTTATATAAGCTGGACATTCTGTGGGCTAATGGAGGTCACAGAATTACGCCAATAGAGGTCACAGGATTACAAGTGAGATGATATGGATGGTTTTATTCCCATGGTGATCCGTATTTCCGTTGATAATGCGTTGTTTTGGGCAACTTCCTCCGTTTGACACTTATTCCACACTCTAAGACCACGACCTTTCATGAAGAATGTTTGTAATATGGTTATAAAACCCACGTTTGTTTGTACTCTGTAGAAACTAATGGTTTTATTAGTATTTTCTAGGTCTGAAAAGAAATATAGAAGTCGAGGCAGTCTATCTCTAACTTCTCTCTCCAACTCTCAAACTTGTCGCAGTCACTGAGAAATTGGAGAGGAAGCTAGAGCCATGGCTACCTTGGCTAACCTGAGGTTTACGGGAAATTTATATTAGGGTTTATTTATTTAAGTAAAAGTTATGTGCCGGCGGCAAGATTTGATCCTTGTACCTACAGGCCGGCAGACAGGAAATAGCCGGTAGCCTTAGCCGTTTAGTCTAGCGGTATTGTTACGTAGCATATAGTTTGATAGTTATTTAAATAGGTATACGTGCGAAAAACCATTTAACTGCAATGAATTACGGGATACATAGATCTAGTAATATATAATGTACGACTTACGGTACGGACACAAATCAGTACCGCGCATTTGTTTCGTAAATGAAACAAATACCGCGCATGTATTTATTACGGCTACGATTAAAGCCGAATTTAATCGGACGGCCGGGATTAGCGCCGAGATCGCGGAGGAAGATTTCGGCGGTTTGTGGCCATCGCCACATCGGATGACGCGTGGCGAAATTCCGTTGGATTGTGGAATCTCCGGAGATTATGGCACCAAATCCGGATTTGACATGTGTCGACATTTTGGCCATGTCGTACAATGTCCGTACATAAAGTACATCGGCAGCTGTACTTTTGCGTACGGAACTCAATTCTGATTGGTTCCGTACATCAGTAGATAGAGTCTGTGAGAGAGACACGACTTAGAAAAATTAGAAGATAGGACCCCCTCTCCCAGAGAGCTTCTGTACAAAAGGTCAACTTTGACCCTCCATAACTTACTGCTCAGGAGAGCAAATTCAGAGATTCTTTTTGCTATCGACTCAGGGGAGTCTTGTCTTCACAGGGGTGAAGTTGGTCAGAGTTTTTGTCTGCCAGGGTGGCAGTTATTTCTGCTTAAACACAAAGGGGTCAGGATTATCCTAGAGGCTTCTTGGAAGCTGTCCACTCTGAGGACTTATGGAGGTCTCAGAGTTTCAGGTTATGGGCCCACCCTTTAGGGTACCAATCTTTAATGGAACTGGCTTCATATACTGGGAAAGTATGATGATAGGAGCTCTATGCGAAAAAAGGTTTTGGGGGATAGTGAGTGGACGATTGGGGCGTCCATCAAGTCTTAGAATTCCTCCACGGTTTAATGGAAGCAGATTCACCAGGAAAGAGGATTCACCTTCAATAGAGGAAACAAAGGAAGGCGAGGTGGTGGACAAAGGAAAGGAGAAGGAGGCGACCACACCAATAGCAACTGGTTTAGCATTCATGTCACCTATTCCGAGGAACGAGGAGAATGATACTGAAACCTCGGACTTCAACAATATGGCGGCAAAGCACTTCATCCTACGCCATCTCACTCAAGGACTTGCATGTCCTCATTTGCACGTAGAGAGGGCATCCGATCTGTGGATGGCTATCATAGAGATGTACCGAAGTGGTACGATTCAGCAACAACAGTTGGCTGATCAGAAAGTTAAGGAGTATGTATACAAAGGGGGAAATATGTTGGATTTTTGCAATGAGCTTGCTACACTCTTCATGGAGCTAGAGAGTGCGGGTAAAGTTTTTAGTGAAAAAGAAAAAGTTAACTGTTTACTAATGAAGTTACCTGATGAGTTCGAGAACATAGTCAACCGTGTGCAGGACTTGCCGAACTCAAGGTGGATACGGAACTCAGTGGTAGGGATGATTCTCGTTCGAGAGAATACGATTGAGATCCGAAGGGGAGGAAAGAGTGGCCAAGCCTTGGCAACAGCGACCGATTGGAGGAACAAGGATTCCCGGAAACCAGTCGGAAACTATGGGGGTAGGGAGTAGAAAAAACAGGTTGGCGAGTTCGAACCAAGGGCTCCCAAAGGTTTATGTCATTTTTGTAAGAAACCGGGGCACTATATGGCAGAGTGCACCAAGCTAACCGAGCTTCGATTAAAGGAGGGGCAGACCGGTGGTACCCCGAGAGGAAAGAAAAAGGCCCTTGTCACACATGTACTTGAGGCGGAATCCGAGGACGAGGACGATGAGCTCCTTTTGGATGAGGAGTTGGAGGCGAAAACTGAGGTTGAAATTCCACGAAGGCAGAAATGTGCTTACGGTGGATTGAAAGGTGAAGCAGGCTGGACTATAGATTCAGGTGCCTCAATGCACATGTGTAAGGATAGACACCTGTTCACTAAGATAAGAAAGATTCCCACCGTAGAGATAGAGTACGGGGATGGGAGGATAGTCACCACTACTCTTGTAGGATCGGTAGACCTGAAAGTGTTAGTAAAAGGAAAGACATCCATATTAACATTCTCCGATGTATTGTTTATTCCGGAGCTGAATAAAAACCTTATCTCTACATCAGTATTAGATGATAAGGGTTTTTTCACTAGCACTAGGGAAGGAGTCTTTACTGCTAGTTTTGAGGAGGATGTCTATTTCATTGCTGAGAAAGGTAGCCATGGGATGTTTAGGCTGATCTTAAGTAATGAAACGAAGAAACTTTATTATGCTGGTGTTCATGATATTATGATGTGGCATAAGAGGCTTGGGCATGTGAATCTAGATAAGTTAAGAGAGATGAAAAAGATGGGAGTGGTGGAAGGGATTCAGTTCAGTGAGAGTGATGATATAAGTGATTGTAGTGGGTGTGCTCAAGGTAAAGCACACAGATTACCCTTTCCAAAAACAGCCACCTACAAGGGAGAAAAACTTCTAGATCTAGTACACACAGATATTTGGGGACCGGCTAGAGTGCCCTCACCGGGGGGGAAGAGATTTATGATGACTATAACTGATGATTGGTCTCGGTATTCCCGAGTATATTTTTTGAAAAACAAGTCAGAAGCTGAGGACTGTTTTAGACAATATAAAGCATGGAGCGAAAAACTCCATGAAACTCCAATCAAGAGAGTAAGGAGTGACAATGGTGGAGAGTATACTTCTAACCAGTTTGAGGATTTTTTGAGGGAAGATGGGGTTCAACACCAAAAGACAGTGCCAGAAAATCCTGAACAGAATGGGTAGCTGAAAGGTTAAATAGAACACTAAGTGATAGTGCTAGAAGTATGTTGTCGGATAAGAAGATAGGAAAAAGGTTTTGGGCAGAAGCAATGAACTGTGCTAATTACCTCAAAAATAGAGTTCTTGCTTCAGCTATAAAAGATCAAACACCTTATGAGAGATGGACAGGCTGGAAACCAGACTTATCTCATTTAAAGGTTTTCGGCAGTCAAGTATTCAGTTTAGATACAGATCGGTCTAATTGGAAGCTAGATCCTAAAGGAAAACCGGGATACTTATTAGGATATGATGAGGATGTTAAAGGATATAGAGTTTATGATCTAAAAAGAGAAGATATAATCTTAGTAAAGCATCTAGTAGTTATGGATGAAGGAAAGTTTGTGGATCACTTCAAATATACGAAGTTAATAAAAATCAGATTTGAGTCAGAAAATTACGATTACTTTGAGCTTCCTAACTATCCAGGTTTTAGAGAAGATGACACTCTTGCAGGAACAAATCAGACCGAAAAGGACTCGGCTGTGGAAACTCCAGTGACATTTCTACTCGAAGCGGAAGACGTGGTGGAAATTGATTCGGAATCAAGGGATAGGGGAGAAGCCGAGTTTGTTCGAAAGAATCCACGAGAACCATCTATTCCGGGCTCAGATTTTGAGGGGGGGAGGAGAAGTAGCAAAAGACTGCAAGAAAAACAGGTTAATAACAAGGTAACTAAACTATCTCATCAAGATGAACCTCAAACTTATCGAGAGGCGATGACTTGTCCAGAAACAAACCGGTGGAAGACAGCCATCAATGAGGAGATGGCTTCAATCATGGCAGCCGATACTTGGGAGCTGGTGGACTGTCCACCTAACCGAAAACCAATCAGTTGTAAGTGGGTTTTCAAACTAAAACTGAACCCAGATAACACAATAGAGCGCTACAAGGCCAGATTAGTGGCAAAGGGATTTACACAAAAGGAAGGAATTGACTACGAGGAAACCTTTGCCCCGGTGGTCAGATTTCCCTCCGTCCGCATACTTCTCAGTTTAGCAGCGGCGGAAGACATGGAAGTGCACCAGATGGACATCAAAACAACCTTTTTGCATAGAGAATTGGAAGAGGAGATCTTCATGCGACAACCCGAAGGGTTTGTGGAAGAAGGAGAGGAGAGTAAGGTATGCCGGCTGATTAAATCTCTTTATGGTTTGAAACAGGCGCCTCGACAGTGGAATAAGAAGCTTGATGAGTTTCTTACCGGTCTAGGATATATTCGGATCAGCTCAGATCACTCAATCTATGTTTTCGAAGATGAGGAAGGTTTTATATTTATTGCAATTTATGTTGATGATTTGCTTGTTTTAAGTAAATCAATGGAAAAAATTAATAAACTGAAAACCGATCTTAAGGGGAGATTTGAAATGAAGGATATGGGGGAAGCAAAATATATTTTGGGAATTCAAGTAGAGAGAGACCGAAAAAGAAAAATTATAAGATTGACTCAAAAGGAAGCAATAGGGAACATGCTTGAAAAATTTCAAATGGATAAAGCTAATAGTTGTACAACTCCAATGGAATTGAAGAAGGGAAGTGAGGGGAGTGAGGAAGAAGGAGTCATAGTCTTAGACGAGGAATTATCTCCTGATGAACAGAAGTTCATGCAGACTATTCCTTACAGGCAAGTAGTGGGAAGTCTAATCTATTTTATGAATTGTACCCGACCGGATTTAGCTGCAGCTGTAGGAGTGCTGAGTAGAAGTCTAAATGCTCCCACTAAGAAGGATTGGGAGGCAGCTAAGAGAGTCCTTAGATACTTGGTAGGAACTAGAGATCTATGGTTGCATTTGGGTGGGGAGAATACTGACATCTCTACTTGGAGTGATGCCAGTTATGGTGATGCTCCGATGAGGAGATGTACTTCTGGATATGTATTATATGTGGGTGATGGGGCTTGCTGTTGGAGTAGCAAACAGCAAAAGGTTATTGCTCAGTCCACCATGGAGGCTGAGTATATGGCCTCTTGCTCTGCTGTAAAAGAATTGATGTGGGTCAAGTCTTTGCTTGGTGAGCTTGGTCACCTTAAGAGTGGTGTGCAGAAAATATTTTGTGATAATCAGGCAGCAATCGCTATTTCTGCCAATCCTAAACACCATTTTAAAGCCAAACACATGGACATCAGACTCAGCTTTGTTAGAGAGAAAGTAGAAAACAAAATAATCAGTTTAGAGTACAGACCAGATAGTGAGATGGTAGCAGATATGATGACCAAACCTGTGCCTTCCCCTAAGCTAATTTTTTGCAGGGAGAAGTGTGGTCTGAAATTAAAGATTGACTAGAAAATAAAGGGAGTGTAGAAACTAATGGTTTTATTAGTATTTTCTAGGTCTGAAAAGAAATATAGAAGTCGAGGCAGTCTATCTCTAACTTGTCTCTCCAACTCTCAAACTTGTCGCAGTCACTGAGAAATTGGAGAGGAAGCTAGAGCCATGGCTACCTTGGCTATCCTGAGGTTTACGGGAAATTTATATTAGTGTTTATTTATTTAAGTAAGAGTTATGTGACGGCGGCAGGATTTGATCCTTGTACCTACCGGCCGGCAGATAGGAAATAGCCGGTAGCCTTAGCCGTTTAGTCTAGCGGTATTGTTACGTAGCATATAGTTTGATAGTTATTTAAATAGGTATACGTGCGAAAAACCATTTAACTGCAATGAATTACGGGATACATAGATCCAGTAATATATAATGTACGACTTACAGTACGGACACAAATCAGTACCGCGCATTTGTTTCGTAAATGAAACAAATACCGCGCATGTATTTATTACGGCTACGATTAAAGCCGAATTTAATCGGACGGCCGGGATTAGCGCCGAGATCGCGGAGGAAGATTTCGGCAGTTTGTGGCCATCGCCACATCGGATGACGCGTGGCGAAATTCCGTTGGATTGTGGAATCTGCGGAGATTATGGCACCGAATTCGGATTTGACATGTGTCAACATTTTGGCCATGTCGTACAATGTCCGTACATAAAGTACACCGGCAGCTGTACTTTTGCGTACGGAACTCAATTCTGATTGGTTCCGTACATCAGTAGATAGAGTCTGTGAGAGAGATAGGACTTAGAAAAATTAGAAGATAGGACCCCCTCTCCCAGAGAGCTTCTGTACAAAAGGTCAACTTTGACCCTCCATAACTTACTGCTCAGGGGAGCAAATTCAGAGATTCTTTTTGCTATCGACTCAGGGGAGTCTTCTCTTCACAGGGGTGAAGTTGGTCAGAGTTTTTGTCTGCCAGGGTGGCAGTTATTTTTGCTTAAACACAAAGGGGTCAGGATTATCCTAGAGGCTTTTTGGAAGCTGTCCACTCTGAGGACTTATGGAGGTCTCAGAGTTTCATACTCCTCTTTGGATGGATATTACGGTGATGGACCGCTGTTGTTAACAAGGTGTGTAACCTACCACCCTTCTTTGATTTGGTGTTTGTAGAAATTAATTGTTATTTTAGCATTTTCTAGGTTTAAAGATGTAAAATAAAACGCAGAAAAAAAACAGAGGCAGTCTGCTTGTAACTCCTCTCTTGAGCTCCCACACTTGTTGTAGTCATTGAAAGTTAGAGAGGGAGCTAGAGCCATGGCTCCCTATACTGTCCAAAGAGAGAGAGAGAGAGAGACAAGTAGTTGATTTTGGTAAGTTTACCAAAATGTACTTGATAGACTAACGAATTAATCCTGGTACCTACCGTTCATCAAGTCAACAGTAGCCATTAGCTTTATCTTTTAGTCTAGGATCAGTGATGAATTATATAGGGTTCGATAAGTATTTAAAGATGCACATATACATAAATTCATTTAACGACGCGAATAGATTTGTAACATAGACACAGTTAGAATAT
This sequence comes from Zygnema cylindricum, assembly GCA_037447655.1. Classification (NCBI taxonomy): domain Eukaryota; kingdom Viridiplantae; phylum Streptophyta; class Zygnematophyceae; order Zygnematales; family Zygnemataceae; genus Zygnema; species Zygnema cylindricum. The sequence goes on along the minus strand of JBBHKE010000801.1, from coordinate 124,346 downwards.
ACGTACGGTTTACGGTAATCCGCAAAACGAATACCGCGCATTTGTTAGACAACGAAAAAAATACCGCGCATTGATTTTTCGACAGTTAGAATCAAAAGCCGGTTTTGATCGAACGCCCACGATAAGTGTTGAGATTGCGGAATAGGCGCTTTGGCAGTTTTCGGTCACCGCCATGTCCAGGGCCACGTGGCACAACATCATTTGCGCCATTTCTGGTGATTATTAGAACTTATCCGGATATGGCAAGCGTCAACATTTTAGCCATGCCGTACGATGGTCGTACAAAAAGTACTTCGGCACCTGTACCTCTCTGTACAACACATTCTTCTAATTGAAGTCGTACTCTAGTATTAAAGGGTTTAGAGAGGGATATAGGACTTAGAAAATTTGGTAGGTAGCCGCCTCTTACCTTGAGTGCTTTTATGCAAAAGGTCAACTTTGCCCGTTCATAACTTATTGCTCAGGGGAGCAAATTCAATTTTTTTTTTTGCTATTCACCCAGGGGAGTCTTATAATTACATGTGTGAAGGTTGTTAGAAGTTTTTCCTGTCAAGGTGGCAGTTATTCTTGTCCAAACACAAAGGGGTAAGAGTTATCCTACTAATTTCCTGTGAGGTGCCCTTTCTGAGGACCTATGTAGGTCTCAGAATTGAAGGTTATGGGCTCGACCTCTAGGGTGCCATTCTTTAATGGAGCTGGCTTTATATACTCGGATAGTATGATGACAAAAACTCTATGTGAGAAAAGGTTTTGCGAAATAGTGAGAAGACGGGTGAGGCGTCCATCCGGTCTTGGGATTCCACCAAGGTTTGGAGGAAGCACATTCACCAGAGATGGAGATCCATCTCCAACGGAGGAGACAAAGGAAAAGGAGGTGGTGGAAAAAAGAAAGGAGAAGGAGACGATCACACCTGTAGCAACCGGTTCAGCATTGAAGTCACCTATTTCGAGGAAGGAGGAGAATGAAACTGATACCCGGGACTAGAACAATATGGCGGCAAAACACTTCATCCTTCGCCATCTTACTTAAGAGCTTGCATCTACTCATTTGCGAGTAGAGAGGGCATCCAATCTTTCGGTGCCTTTTATACAGATGTACCGAAGTGGTATGATTCAGCAACAGCAGTTGGCTGAGGAAAAAATGAATGCATATATATTCAAAGGATGGAAGATGTTGGATTTTTGTATTGAGCTCGCAACACTTTTCAGGGAGCTAAAGAGTGTTGGAAAAGTAGAAACTGAAAAGGAAAAGGTTAACACCTTGCTCATGAAGCTATCAGATGAGTTCGAGAATATAGTCAACCTTGTGCAGGACTTGCTAGACTTAAGGTAGATATAGAATTCTGTGGTAGGGATGATTCTTGTTCGGGAGAATATGTTGGAAAATGGTATTTTATAACCTATCTCTTTAGTCAGTCTATGGTCATTCTACAGTTTTCATTCTTGTTGTAGTTACTGAGAATTAGCAAGCAACCGTGGCTGACTCAGAGAGATGAGAAGACAGACCGAAGATACAGCTCCTGCAAAAGATAGGTTGATGGGCCAAGATTTGATCCTTTAATCTCCTAGATGACAGCCGTACGGAAAAGCCGTTCGTCTTATCTAGTAGGTCATGATAAATTGATGTACGTATCATATTTGAGAAATACATAAAGAATGACGCGGGGATTGATTTTATTTAGCGGCTTACGCAACGAAATGAACATGGAAGCGAACAGTACCGCATGAAATACTGTACCACACGAAATAAACAAAACGACATTTAATTTCAACGGATGAAATCAAATGTCGTTCGTGATCGACGACTTGCAAAAGAGTTAGAATTCCAAAGTGACGTAGAATTTCAAACGGTCAACACGAAATGACGACCGTAGAAATTCAGCGGTCAACACGGAACGACAGGTGTAGAATCTCAACAGTCAACAAAGATTATTCGCCGCGCCGTAAAGATCAAACGGCCAACACTAATTGCCGAATTCGGAACAGATGGCATGCGTGAGTGCCGCCATGCCGGAAAGACTTTTTGGCAGAACTTTTTACGAAAGTGGAGGAAAAGTGACACGTGGCACCATCCTATAAGATGGTAGAGAAGAAAGGGACAGAACGGCGACGACTTATTCGCCACGTGGTAGATCGAGAGTGGTGCCGCATAATTCCCTACATAAAGTACGGCGGCTACCGTACTTTGTATATACATTATGTAGTGTATGATAATTTGATTGGTCTACAGAGGCTATGCGTAGGTTCTTAGAACTAAGAATTTTCTGAAAGCCCTCTTTTTTGTTACAACTTGGTCGAGTTATTTATGGAGTAGGAGAGTGCTGGGAAAAGGGAGACTGAGAAAGAGAAGGTGAATACTTTGTTGATGAAACTTTCAGATGACTATGAAAACATTGTTAACAAGGTTCAAGATTTGCCAGATCATCGATCGATATGGAACTCTGTTGTGGGGATTATTTTAGTTCGGGAAAGCATAATTGAGATTTGGAGAGGAAGAAAGAGTGTTCAAGCATTGGCTACTAGAACTAACTAGGGGGGTAAAGATTCCAAGAAACCTTATGGAAACTTTGGTGGAGGAGGAAGAAAAAACCAATCATACCGATCTGGATCGAGGCCTCCGAGGGGCTCTGTCACTTTTGTAAGAAGTCGGGACATTACATGGCAGATTGTACTAAATTGACAAAGCCGAGATTGAAAGAGGAGTATATCGGAAAACCAACCTAAAGAAAGAAGAAAGCATTTGTGGCAACAAAAGTTATGGGAAGGATTCCAATGAGGACGATGGAGAACTCCTCCTTTATGAGGAGTTGGAGATGAAAGGTGAGTCACAGATTCCCAGGAGGCAAAAGTGTGCTTCGGAGGAGTAAGAGAAGCTCTTGAAGAAGGATGGATTATTGATTCAGGAGCTTCTATGCATATGTGAAGAGAAAAACCATTGTTTACTAAAATGGGAAAGATCCCTACTGTAGAGATAGAGTATGTAGAGATAAAGTATGGGGACGGGAGAATATTAACCACGAATTTAGTGGGATCTGTGGATTTGAGAGTGTTAGTCGATGGAAAGACATCCAAAGTTACTTTCTCTGATTGTTTTTTATTATAGAGTTGAACAGGAATCTTATCTCTACGTCCATCTTAGATAATAAAGGTTTTGAGACTAGAACTAAGAAAAGAGTCTTTCTTGCTAGCTATGAGAATGAAGTGTACTTCATAGCTGAAAAGGGTAGCCAATAAATGTTTTGGCTGAATTTGAGTAATGGAAAGACGGGAGTTTACTATGTTGGAGTAAGTGATTTGATGATGTGGCATAAAAGATTGGGACATGTGCATCTAGTTAGACTGAAAAAAATGAAAAAAAATGGGTGTAGTTGAGGGAATACGTTTTGGGGACAATGAGACTTTTGATGATTCTAGCTGATGTGCTCAAGGTAAGGCCCACAGATTGCCTTTTCCAAAAACCGCAACATATAAGGGTGAAAATGTCTTATATCTAGTTCATATTGACAAATGGGGAAAGGTTAAAGTGCCATCAGTTGGAGGAAAAAGATTTATGTTTACTATCACTGATGATTGGTCTGGATACTCTAAAGTATATTTCTTGAAAAACAAATCTGAGGCTTCAGCTTATTTTAATAAGTATAAAGCATTGGAGTGAAAAGCTTTATGAGACACCTATTAGCATTGGAGTGAAAAGCTTCATGAGACACCTATTAAGAGAGTGAGCAGTGATAATGAGGGGGAATATACTTCTAATGAGTTTGACAAATGTTTGAAAGAGGAAGGAGTTTAACACCAAAAGACTGTTCCAAAGAACCTAGAACAAAATGGTGTAGCCGAGAGACTAAATCAGACATTAACTGATAGTGCCCGTAGTATGTTGTCAGATAAAAAGATAAGAAAAAATTTGTAGGCAAAAGCTATGAATTGTGCTAATTATCTCAAAAATAGATTCCTTACCTCGGCGGTAAAAGGACAAACACCTTATGAAAAATGGACCGGGAGAAAACCTAATATATCACATTTAAAGGTGTTTGGAAGTCAAGTGTTTAGTTTAAACACAAAAAAATCCGATTGGAAGTTAGATGCAAAGGGGAAGCTAGGTTACCTATTTGGGTATGATGAAAATGTAAAGGGATATAGAGTTTATGATCTCGAAAAAAAAGACAATATTTTACTAAAACACTTGGTAGTTATGGATGAAGGAAAGTCCATAGATCCCTTTAAATACACTAAACCGGTTAGAATTATAATTGAATCCGGAAATGAGTTAGATTCAGATTCTTTTAACCGAACTCCAATTCAGCTTGACCTCGCCGAGGAAGAGAAGAATTTGATAGAGAGTGACCCTCTTTTGGAGTCAAAGCTTCCGATTCAAACCAAAGAAAAAAACGAAGAAAGACCGGAAATTGATGATGAACCTTCCGAGATGGACTCCATGGATAGGGTAAAAGATGAAGTTGTTCAGAGAAATTTGAGATTACCCTCCATTCCAGCATCGAAGTTTCAAAGAGGAAAGAGAAGCAGCAAGAGACTTCAAGAGAGACAAGTGAACAATAAGGTAACTAAGCTGTTATTCTTGAACGAACCCCAAACCTACTCAGAAGCAGTTTATAGTCCGGAACGTAGTAAATGGATGACAACCATTAATAATGAGATGACTTCCATTATGGAAGCAAACACATGGGAGCTGGTGGATTGTCCTCGAGAGAGAAAACCGATAGGATGCAAGTGGGTATTTAAGTTGAAACTCAATCCGGATAACACTATCGAGCGATAGAAGGCCAGATTGGTGGCAAAGGGGTTCACACAGAAGAAGGAAATCGATTATGAGGAGACCTTCGCCCTTGTTGTTAGATTTTCCCCTGTCACGATTCTACTTAGTCTAGCGACATCGAAAGACATGGAAGTGCACTAGATGGACATCAAAACCGCTTTCTTACACGGAGAATTAGAAGAAGAGATCTTTATGGAACAACCGGAAGGATTTGTGGAGAAAGGAGAAAAAAGTAAGGTCTGCAGATTGATAAAGTCTCTTTATGGACTAAAGCAAGCTCTACGCCAATGGAAGAAGAAGCTGGACGAGTTTTTGACGAGTTTGGGATATATTCGAATCAGTTCTGATCATTCCATCTATCTATTTGAGGATGAGGAAGGTATAATTTTCATTGCCATCTATGTTGATGATTTGGTTGTTTTGAGTAAATCAATGGAGAAAATTAATAGATTTAAAAACGATCTAAATAGTAGAAGTGAAATGAAAGACTTAGGGGAGGCAAAGTATATTTTGGGAATTCAGATGGAAAGGGATAGAGAGAAAAAAACAATAAAACTACCTAAAAAAAAAACGATAGGGAATATGCTTGAAAAATTTCAAATGGATAAAGCAAGTAGTTGTACAACTCCAATGGATTTAAAAAAGGGAAATGAGAGGAGCTCAGAAGAGGGAGTCTTGATCTTGGATAATGAGTTAGGACATAAGGAAAGCAAGTTAATGCAAACTAATTTGTATGGACATGTTGTCGGTAGTTTGATATACTTTATAAACTGTACTCGTCTTGATATAGCAACAGCTGTGGGGATATTAAGCAGAAGTCTAAATGATCATAAGAACAAAGATTGGGAAACGGCCAAAAGGGTAATGAGATTCTTGATAGGAACAAAAGATTTGTGGTTACATTTGGAGGGGGGTAATATTGAGATCACCACTTGGAGTGATGCCAGTTATGGGGATGCTCCGATGAGGAGGTGTACTTTTGGATATGTGTTGTATGTTGGGAATGGGGCTTGCTGTTGGAGCAGTAAGTAACAAAATGTGATTGCTCAGTCCACCATGGAGGCTGAGTATATGGCCTCTTGTTTGGCTTTAAAAGATATAATGTGGGTGAAATCTTTGTTTCAAAAACTTGGATATATATGAAGAATGGAGTGCAAAAGATATTTTGTGATAATTAAGCTGCCATTGCAACCCTAAACATCAATTTAAAGCAAACCATATGTATATTCGTTTGAGTTTTGTTAGAGAGAAGGTTGAGAATAAAATAATAAGTTTGGAATATAGACTAGATAGAGATATGGTAGCAGATATGATGACTAAGCCTGTTCCTTCTCCGAAATTGGTATTTTGTAGCGAGAAATGTGGACTAAAAAAAAGATAGACTATAAAATAACTGGAGTGTTGGGAAAGGGTATTTTATAACCTATCTCACCAGAGATGCAGATCCATATCCAATGGAGGAGACAAAGGGATGTGGTGGACAAAGGAAAAGAGAAGGAGACGATCACACCTATAGCAACTGGTTAAACATTCATGTCACCTATTCTAACGAACAAAGAGAATGATACTGATACCAGGGACTACAACAATATGGCGGCAAAGCACTTCATCCTCCGCCATGTTACTTATGGGCTTGCATCTCCTCATTTGTAAGTAGAGAGGGCATCCAATCTTTGGGTGGCTTTTATAGAGATGTACCGAAGTGGTAGGATTAAACAACAGCAGTTGGCTGATCAAAAAATGAATGCATATGTATTCAACGGCGAAAAGATGTTGGGTTTTTGTAATGGGCTAACAACACTTTTCATGGAGCTAAAGAGTGTTAGAAAAAAAGAAACTGAAAAGGAAAAGGTGTTAAAATTGTTCGATATAAGTATTTTCTAGATCTAAATTAGATAAAAATTGAAAAGAGCGCAAGCAATCTGTCTCCACCTCTCTCTCTCCACCCCTCATACTTGTTCTAGTCACTAAAGGAGAGAGAGAGAGAGTAGTGGAGCCATAGCTACCTCAACTCTACTTGTGCAGGACTAAAGAGTGACCTAAGTCACTCTCAACAAAAGGTTGAGTCCGACAAGACTCGAACCCCCGACCAGCAAAGCATGGCGTAGCCGTTAGCTCTAACCGGTCTATCGTAGAAGTTTGCTAGAGCATATAGGGTTTGATAAATACTTAAACAGTGTTACGGTAGTTATTCCAATTAACAGAAATACAGACATAAGTACATCGAGCGGATTTAATACAGTACGAATATTATTGCGCACGAAAAAAATGAACCAGACATTTGTTTCGACGCTTGAGATCAAATAGGAAATTCTATCAGACGGGGCACGTCATCGCCGGGATGCCGGAATGGTCACTTTGGCATTTAGTGACGTGGCATAACTTGGCGCCACGTGGAGAGATAACATGAGGTTGCAAGAATTTTGAGGAACGTACGGATGAGTGAAAAGTGGACACGCGTCCGCTTAATAGCCTTGTCGTACATAGGTCTTACAAAAGGTACACCGGCAATAGTACTTTTTGGTACGGTACAATATTTTGATTGGTTCGTACTATAGTAGATAGGAGTTATTAGAGGGAATCAGGACTTAGTAAATTTTGGTAGGTAGTCACCTCTCTCTTTGAGAGTTTGTACAAATTGGCATTTTACCGCCTCATAACTTATCGCCTAGTTAGGCGTTTTCAGAGAATCTTTTTCCTATGTAATCAGAGAAGTTTAGGCTGCAAAGAGGTGAAGTCTGATTGTCTGCTTGTTTGCTTGGGTAGCAGTGGTTGCCATTGAAAGTGGGTTAGTTAATAACAATATAGAGACTTCTTGAATAATGTAGTCTAATGGAGGACACATAATTGCAGGTTATGGGCCCACCCTCTAGGGTGCCCATCTTTAATGGATCAGGGTTTCTCTATTGGGAAGCCATGATGAAAGGGGCTTTGTGTGAAAACGATATTGGGGTATTGTTAGTGGAAAAGTGAAACGTCCACCTCAGGGAACACCACCGAGATTTGGTGGAATAAGGTTTTCTGTAGCAACATCTGCTGCAGCAGAGGAGGAAGATGATAGGGACAGCAGTGTGTCCAAAAAGAAAAGAAAAGGAGACACCTCTTACTCCTATTGCTCCTATTCCCACGACACCCGGAGCGGCGATCATGAAGACCGTGAAGACCGATACTCAAATATGGGAAGATACCAACATGGTTGCCAAGAACTTCATTCTGAGACACCTCACACAAACTTTGGCAACTCCCCACCTTCATGTTTACAAGGCCGAGGAGTTGTGGGTGAGTTTGATAGAGCTGTATAGAGCTGGTACAATTCTGGAGCTCCAGTTGGCAAAGCAAAAAATGGGAAATTATACTTACAAAGGGGGAAAGATATTAGACTACTGTAATGATCTTTCTTGTTTGTATATGGAGATAGAGAGTGCCGGATGGACGGGTACAATGAAGATGAAGGTTAACACTCTCATCACGAAGTTACCCGACGAGTATGAGAATTGGTGTACAGAGTACAGGACATGACTGATAAATCATGGAAGTGAAATACACTGGTCCGCATGATACTTGTGCAAGAGAACACGATTGAAATCAGGAGAGGAGGAAAGAGCGTTCAAGCTCTAGCCGCCGGAGGGGACAGGTGGAAACCGGACCCGAAAAAACCATACAAAGGAGAAAGAGTTCAGCCTGGAGGACCGAGGCCCCCAATGGGCCTATGTAATTTTTGCAAAAAGCCGAGACACTTTATCGCGGATAATGTCAAGCTATCGGAGCTGAGGCTCCAACAGAACCATGGAGGCAGTTCTTCCGGAGGGAAAAAAAAGGCACTTTTGGTCACAAAGGTGACGGAGACACTGAGGACGAGTCCTTTGAGGAGGATGAGGAGCTTCTTCTTGACGAGAGTCTAGAGGAGAAGGAGATCCCTCGGAGACAGAAGTGTGCCCCTGGAGCAATTCGGGAAGCTCCACAGGAAGGATGGATCATCGACTCAGGTGCATCCATGCATATGTGTCGTGACAACGACCTCTCCACTAAGCTAAGGAAAATCCCTACAGTAGAAATAGAGTATGGGGATGGGAGAGTGGTTACTACATATCTAGTGGGATCACTAGATCTTAAATTCTTAGTGGAGGGTAAGACTTCTTTACTCACTTTCTAAGATGTGCTCTATATTCCTCAGCTGAGTAAAAATCTTGTCTCTTTATCTGTTTTAGATGACAAAGAATTTGATACCTTCACTAGAAAGGGAGTCTTTACAGCTATCTATGGGGATGAGGTTTACTTCACTGCAGATAAGGGTAGCCAAAGAATGTTTAGGCTTAACCTAAGTAATGAAAAGAAGAATGATTACTATGTTGGTGTACCAAAATTGATGATTTGGCATAGGCGATTTGGGCATGTGCATTTTGATAGGTTGAGGGAAATGAAAAAAACTTGGTGTAGTAGAAGGCATTCAGTTCAGTGATAATGAAATGGTGAATGATTGTAGGGGCTTTGACCAAGGTAAAGCTCACAGACTTCCTTTCCCTAAAGCCGCGACATATAGGTGAGAAAAGGTACTAGATTTGATCCACACAGATATCTAGGGACCAACAAGGGTACCCTCAGTTGGAGGGAAGAGATATATGTTGATAATTACTGATGACTAATCTAGATATTAAATAGTCTACTTCCTATAAACCAAGTTTGAAACACCAACTTACTTCAAAAAATATAAAGCCTGGAGTGAGAAGTTGTACGGAACCCCCATTAAAAGAATAAGGAGTGATAACGGGGGAGAATATACCTCTAACCAGTTTAAAGAATACTTCAAAGATGAGGGAGTTCAGCACTAGAAAACTGTACCACTTAATCCAAAGAAAAATGGAGTAGCTGAGAGGTTAAAGCGAACACTAGGAGATAGCGACAGCAGTATGTTGGCAGACAAGAAAATAGGAAAGAGATTTTGGGCAAAAGCCATGAACCGTGCAAACTTTATTAAGAATATAGTCCTTACCTCAGGAGTCAAAGGTTTGACACCTTATGAGAGATGGGTTGGAAGGAAACCAGATATCTCTCACCTTAAAGTATTTCAAAGCCAAGTTTACAGTCTAGATACGGATAAGAAAAAGTGGAAACTTGATGCTAAGGGAAAACCCAAAGTATTCTAGGATATGATGAGGATGTCAAGGGATATAAAGTCTATGACTTAGCAAAGCAAGATATCATTTTGGTCTAACACCTAGTTGTCATGGATGAAGGAAAGTTTAAAGACCCCTTTAAATATACGAATGAGTCCGAAAGTGAGGAGAACTCTGTTTTTCCCGAAAAGGACATGAGTGAGACAGTGATTGCAGATTCATGGGAGATCTAAGAAACAAGAGAGTTACCGGATACCTCACATATTCTTATAAACTTCGAGGAGACAGAAGTGGAGGAACCGGACCCGACTTCCATGGATAGGGGAAACGATGAGACAGTAAGGAGAAACCCAAGACTTCCCTCTATTCCAGCCTTAGAGTTTGAGAGAGGAAAAAGGAGCAGCAAAAGGATACAAGAGAAACAAGCCGCTTGTAAAGTAACTAAGCTTTCTCATCCTGATGAGCCTCAGTCATACTTAGAGGCAGTGAACAACCCAGAAAAAGACAGATGGATTAGAGCCATAAATGATGAGATGGCTTCCATCATGGAAGAAAATACTTGGGAGCTAGCAGATTGTCCTCCAGACAGAAAACGTATTGGCTGTAAATGGGTATTTAAACTAAAACTGAACCGAGATAATACAATTGAAAGATATAAGGCTCGTTTGGTAGTAAAGGGGTTCACCCAAAAAGAGGGGATAGATTATGACGAGACGTTTGTTCTAGTTGTTCGGTTCCCATCACTAAGGATTCTCCTTAGTCAGGCAGCAGCGGAAGACATGGAAATACATCAGATGGACATTATAACCACCTTCCTCAATGGTGAGTTAGAGTAAGAAATCTTCATGCGCTAACCGTAAGAGTTTGTGGAGAATGGGGAAGAGAGCAAAGTTTGTAGGCTCATAAAGTCATTATACAGACTTAAGCAGGCTCCCCGACAGCGGAATAAAAAACTAGATGAGTTTTTTACTGGTCTAGGATATATTCGAATCAGCTCTGACCATTCTATCTATATGTTTGAAGATGAGGATGGTGTGATTTTTATTGCGAATTATATGGATGATCTGCAGGTGTTAAGTAAGTCTTTGGAAAAGATCAATAAGTTAAAGTAAAATCTTAGAAGCAGATTTGACATGAAAGATTTAGGGGAGGCAAAATATATTTTGGGAATCCAAATGGAAAGAGATAGGGGGAAAAAGATCATTAGGCTCACTCAGAAAGGAGCAATAGGAAATATGCTTGAGAAATTTCAGATGGAGAAAGCAAACTGTTGTACAACTCCCATGGACTTGAAGAAAGTAAGTCATCAAAGTGTAGAAGGAGGAGTGACAATCTTACATGATCAGAAGAGTCCAGAGGAGAGAGAGTTTATGAACTCTATTCCTTACAGACAGGTTGTAAGAAGCTTGATCTACTTTATGAACTGTACAAGATCAGACATAGCGACAGCAGTAGGAGTCCTCACTAGGAGTCTTAACGATCCTAAATAGAGAGATTGGGAGGTAGCCAAGAGATTCATGAGATTTGTGGTAGGAACCAAAGAGTTGTGGTTGCATTTGGGAGGGGAGCACACTGATATCACCACTTGGAGTGATGCCTGTTATGAGGATGCACATATGAGAAGATGCAATTCTGGATATGTTCTGTATGTAGGGGAAGGTGCTTGCTGTAGGAACAGTAAGCAACAAAAGGTGGTTGCTCAATCTATTGTGGAGGCTGAGTATATGGCCTCTGGTTCTGCTGTAAAAGAATTAATGTGGGTTAGGTCATTATTGCAAGAACTGGGATATATGAAGGAGGGAGTGCATTTAGTCTTTTGCGATAATCAAGCTGCAATTGCAATTGCAGCCAATCCAAAACATCATTTGAAAGCTAAACAGATGGACATAAGATTGAGCTTCGTGAGAGAAAAAGTTGAAAATAGAATTTTGAATCTTGTATATACACTTGATGAAGAAATGGTGGCTGACATGATGACCAAATCTGTGCACTCTCCAAAACTAAAATATTGTAAGGAAAAATGCGGGTTGAAAGAAAAATTAAAATTAGACTAGAAAATAAAGGGATTGTTGAAAAAAAGTATTTTCTAGGTCTAAATTAGATAAAAAGTGAAGAGAGCGCAAGCAGTCTGTCTCCACCTCTCTCTCTCCACCCCCAATACTTCTTGTAGTCACTGAAAGAGAGAGAGAGAGAGAGTAGTGGAGCCATGGCTACCTCAGCCTTACTTGTGCAGGACTAAAGAGTGACCTAAGTCACTCTCAACAAAAGGTTGAGTCCGACAAGACTCGAACCACCGACCAGCAGAGCATGGCGTAGCCATTAGCTCTAACCGGTCTGTGGTAGAAGTTCGCTAGAGTGTATAAGGTTTGATAAATACTTAAACAATATTATGGTAGTTATTCCAATTAACGAAAATACAAACATAAGTACATGGAGCGGATTAAATACAGTACGAATATGATTCCGCACGAAACAAATGAATCAGACATTTGTTTAGACGGTTAAGATCAAATACGAAATTCTATCCGACAACGCACGTCATCGCCGGGATACTAGAATGGTCACTTTGGCATTTAGTGATGTTGCATGACATGGGGCCACGTGGAGAGATAACATTTGGTTGCGGGAATTTTGAGGAAAAAACGGACGAGTGAAAAGTGGACATGCGTCCGTTTAATAGCCTTGTCGTATAGAGGTCGTACAAAAGGTACACCAGCAGTAGTACTTTTTGGTACGGTACAGTATTTTGATTGGTCGGTATTTTAGTAGATAAGAGTTATTAGTGGGAATCAAGACTTAGTAAATTTTGGTAGGCAGTCACCTCTCTCTTTGAGAGTTTGTACAAATTGGCATTTTTACTGCCTCATAACTTATCGCCTAGTTGGGCGTTTTCAGAGATTCTCTTTCCTACTGACTCAGAGGAGTCCAGGCTGCATAGAGGTTGAGTCAGATTGTCTTCTTCTATGCTTTTGTAGCAGTGGTTGCCATTGAAAGTGGGTTAGTTAATAGCTATCTAGAAGCTTCCTGAATTTTGTAGTCTTATGGAGAACAGAGAATTGTAGAAATTACTAGATTTATAGGGTATTTTCAAGGTCTAAATATATTAGCGGAAAATGACAAGAAAAGTGCAGACAGTCTGCCTCCACCGAGTCTCTCCAGCCCCCATACTTGTTGTAGTCACTGAAAGAGAGCGAGAGTGGTGGAGCCATGACTGCCTGAGCTCCATAGGTATGACTAAATAGTGACATAAGTCACTCTAAACAAAAGGTTGAGACAGGCACGACTCGAACCTCCGACCGGCAGAGCGAGGCGTAGCCGCCGGTTTGTCATAAGAGTTCGTTAAAATACATGGGGTGTGATATATATTTAAACTGTGTTATGATCTTAAATCCGATTAACAAAATGATGAATAAAAGAACATAAAACCAACTAATATAGTGCGAACGTGATCTCGCACAAAACAAATGAATAAGACGTTTGTTTTGAGGACAAATTTTAAATGTCGCTTTACAATCCGACGACACATATCGCTACCGAAATCTCGAAATGGTCACTTTGGCAGTTTTTGGACGTGGCGTGACCAAGCGACACATGGAGAGATAACATTCGATCACGAGAATTCTGGTGAACATAAGGATGAGATAAAAGGAGACATGCTCCCATTTAATGGCCTTATCATACACAGGTCGTAGAAAAAGTACATCCGCCATAATACCTTTCTGTACAGTACAATGATTTGATTGGATCGTACTATGGTAGATAGGGTTGTGAAAGGGGTTTAGGACTTAGAAACGTTTTTAGAGAGTCATCTCTCTCATAGAGAATTTGTATAAATTGGAATTTTTGCCACCCCATAACTAATCGCCTGCTTAGCCGTTTTCATTGATTCTTTTTGCTACACACTCAAAAGAGTCCACACTACACAAGGGTGTAGTCAAATTGTCAAATTGTCTGCTTGTGCAGTAGTGGTTGTGGCTAAAAGTGGGTTAGTTAAAAAATATCTAGAGGCTTCTTTGATTATGTAGTCGAATGGAGGACACAAAATTGCAGGTTATGGGCCCACCCTCTAGGGTGCCCACCTTCAATGGATCTAGGTTCATCTATTGGGAAGCCATGATGACGGGGGATTTATGTGAGAAACAATACAGGGGTTTTGTCAGTGGACAAGTGAAACATCCACCTCAAGGAACTCAACCAAGGTTTGGTGGAATAAGGCTTTCTGCAGCAATATCTGTTGCGGCAGAGAAGGTAGATGACGGGGACAACAGTGTGTCCGAAAAAGGGGAAAGAGAAGGAGACGCCTCTTACTCCTATTGCTCCTATTACCACGGCACCCGGAGCGACGGCCGTGAAGAGTGCGGAGAACGACACCCAAACGTGGGAAGACATCAACATGGCTGCCAAAAACTTCATTCAAAGACACCTCACTCAAGCTTTGGTAACCCCTCATCTTCACATTCACAAGGCTGAGGAGTTGTAGGTGAGTTTGGTGGAAATTTATTGAGTTGGTACTATTCAAGAGCTCCAGCTAGCCGAACAAAAGTTAGGGAATTATACTTACAAACGGGGATAAATGTTAGACTTTTGTAATTATCCTTCTTGTTTATATACGGAGATAGAGAGTGTCGGGTGGACAGGTACAATAAAGATGAAAGTCAATGCAATTCTGTGTCCTCCATTGGACTACAAAATTCAAGAAGTCTCTAGATAGTTATTAACTAACCCACTTTCAATGGCAACCACTGCTACCCAAACACACAAATAGACAATATGATTGCACCCCTGTGCAGACATGACCCCCTTGAGTCCGTAGGAAAAAGAATCTCTGAAAATTCCCAACCAGGCGATAAGTTATGAGGCAGTAAAAATGCCAATTTGTACAAACTCTCAAAGGGAGAGGTGACTACCTACCAAAATTTTCTAAGTCATGATTCCCTCTAATAACTTTTATCTACTGAAGTACGGACCAATCAGATTAGTGTATTGTACCAAAAAGTACTACTGCCGGTGTACCTTTTGTACGGCTTATGTATATTAAGGCTTTTAAGCGAATGCTTGTCCGCTTTTCACTCGTTCGTACGTTCCTCGGAATTCCCACAACCGAATGTCATCTCTCCACGTAACTCCAGGTCATGCCATGTCACAAAACGCCAAAGTGACCTTTCCGGGATCTCGGCAAAGACGTATGCAGTTGGATAAGAACCGACATTAAATATCGTCTGTCGAAACAAATGTCAAATTCATTTGTTTCGTGCGGGATCTAGTCCGCACTGAATTTAACATGTTATATGATGTTACATTTACATTTGTCATTAATCGATTTAAGGGACGTAACATACTTTAAATATGAATCACACCCTATATACTCTAACGAACATCTATGACAGACTGGTTAGAGTGGACGGCTACGCTGCACTCTACCGGTCGGGGGTTCGAGTCCTACTAGACTCGACATTTTTTTAGAGAGTGACTTAAGGTCACTCTCTAACCCTATCTATGGAGCTGAGGCAGCCATGGCTCCATCACTCTCTCTCTCCTTCAATGACTACAACAACTATGGGGGTAAGAGGGAAGAGATTAAGACAAGCTGCCTGCATGTTTTTTTTTCTGCTAATATGTTAAGACCTAGAAAATACCCAAAAAACTATTTATTTCAACACTCCCCTTATTTGTTAGTCAAATTTTAATTTTTTTTTCCACCCGCATTTTTCCTGACAATATTTTAATTTAGGAGAGGGCACAGGTTTGGTCATCATGTCAGCCACCATTTCTTCATCAGGTCTATGCACAAGATTTAAAATTTTATTTTCTTCTTTTTCTCTCACGAAGCTTAATCTTATGTCCATATGTTTTGCTTTGAAATGGTGTTTTGGATTGGCTGCAATTGCAATTGCAGCTTGATTATCGCAAAAGACTTCATGTACTCCCTCCTTTATATATCCTAGTTCTTGCAACAATGACTTCACCCACATTAGTTCTTTTACAGCAGAACAAGACACCATATACTCAGCCTCCATAGTAGACTGAGCAACCACCTTTTGTTGCTTACTGCTCCAATAACAAACACCTTCCCCCACATACAAAACATATCCAGAAGTGCATCTTCTCATAGGTGCATCCCCATAACTGGCATCACTCCAAGTGGTGATATCAGTGTGCTCCCCTCCCAAATGCAACCATAATTCTTAAGTTTCAACTAGATATCTCATGACTCTCTTGGCTGACTCCCAATCTTTTTTTTAGGATCGTTAAGACTCCCACTAAAGACTCTTACTGCTGCCGCTATGTCCGGCCTTGTACAGTTCATAAAGTATATTAAAATTCTTACGACTTGTCTTTAAGGGGATAGACTTCATTAACTCTCTCTCCTCTAGACTCATCAGGTCATCTAAGATTATCACTCCTCCTTCTACACGTCCATCACTTACTTTCTTCAAGTCCATAGGAGTGGTACAACAGTTAGCTTTCTCCATTTGAAATTCTCAAGCATATTTCCTATTGCTACTTTCTGAGTGAGTCTTATGATCCTCTTCCCCCTATCTCTTTCTATTTGAATTCCCAAAATATATCTTGCCCTGCCTAAATCCTTCATGTCAAATTTGCTTCTAAGATCTTTCTTCAACTTATTGTTATTTTCCAAAGACTTTCTTTGGCGGTTGGATTGACGTCCTGGATGGCCTGTCCCACAATCCAATTATCGAGGGCGGCCTGCCCCGTCGGCCCGAACGAATTTCGGACGGTGATGAAATATTTGGTTGCCATGGCCGGAAGATCAATGGTTCACAGTTAGGTCTTTTGAGAGAGACAGGACAATCTGTTAAAAAGAGTTTGGGGTGTTTCACTCTTTTGGCAACGGAATTTCGAGAATTCCTTGATAGCAGATTCATTCCTCTCGGTGTAAAGGAGTCTCCAAGCATTCAAAAGAGTGGTACAGGGGGTTGGGTCTGCGACCATCCGAGTGGCTGCCCTGGCCTCCTGCATGGCTTTAAGCTGAGCGACATAGGCTCGTCCTTGTGCCTGCATTTTCATGTCCTCTGTGAAGAGGGCGGTGATAAGACCAGCTGCAGCGGCAGCCAATTTTGCTTCCGCCTGCAAGACTGCCTCATCAAGGATAGGGTCTGAAATTTTGATGCTGGGAGCCATTAGAAGAGGTTGTCGCTCCTTCTAGTCTACCTAAGCGCCCCCAGCAAGATAGTTCACCATCATGGGGAAAAGCGTGGTCTCGAAGTCACCCGAAATGGCTCCACCCTATATTTGTTGATTTCAGATTGGGTGAACGACTTCTACAGCAATTCGAAATCAGAGAAAGCGATTCCCGAGCTATCTCCTGTAAAGATCCTTGCGTCCCCCATTTCTTTTTCCTCCTCTGCAAGGTTTGTGAACTGAGAAGAGGATGGTCCGGTTGGGCTAACAAACTGAACCGGTGAAATTACCCCTGGATCTGCGTCGTCTGGCTCGGGCCCGCCTCCTTCTCCGGTAGAAAGAGCAGCCTGACGAGAGATGACACTCCCCCCCACTGAGGAAGTTCCGGTTACTGGTGGGATAGTGAGATGACCTGTATCTCCTTGGAGTTGGCCCTTGGGAGACGAGGAGCTTATCACCTTGGGAAAAGCTCCTCGAAGTCCTGCTTCTCTATACCCAGGAGAGGCCTGTTTCTCCTGGCGAACTGTTTCCACCAAGGGAATGTGGAGACTAGGTTAAATTAGCTGTGTTCCTTGAGGGATTGGTGGAGAAGGGGATGGAGTTGACTGAAGACTACGAGGGAAAGGAGTCTGTTTCCGTGTACGCCTTCTGGAGGTTTTTGGTGGAGGAGTTCTTTCGCTGGAATCGGGAGAACGTCGATGAGGAGGAGAGTAGGCAGGAACGTCGTACTTGTAGGGTAAGACAAGTGGTCTCGGTGACCCACGGACTGCAGCGGCCGGAGAAACAGAAGGAGAAGGAGAGGATGCCTGAGGTGGAGATGGAGGAGGAGTGGAAAGCCCAAGGGAGATCTGTTGTCTCTGGTCGGGTTGTAATAATACCACGGCCTCCGCAGTTGAAGACCCAGCCACTAAGACAACAATAGGACGCTCAGTGGAGGCGGCTGCAACGGTATCCGGTAAATCTGCACCCATCCCCTGTTTGTTAGGTCCTGTTATTCCCCCCCCTTCCCGCTGAAGAGGAGACTCCGGTCTAAGTTCCGAAGAAATCCCGAGAGCTGGCATCTCCGTAGGGGTTGTCTGCACTGTAGGTTGTCTCTCAGCCGAGGGACCTGTTTCTCTAGGAGGAGCTACTTGTCCACTTAGGATCCCTCCTGATCTTCGTCTAGCCTCCCTTATGAGGAGCAATTCGTGTTCGAGGGCCCTATTCCTCTCTTCTTCAAGAGCTTCCCAATCGATGGTGACGGGTCCAGCCCCCGCCGTAGCCTGACTTTGGGATCGCAAGATGTCAACCAATTTTTGTGTACTGCTCACCACCCCTGAGAGATCCGCAATCCCCAAACCCCGTACCTCGGGATCGGTGGGTCTTGAACGCCACAACCCCTTTGATGGTCGAACCGCCGGAGCAGAAGGAGACTTTGGGCTCGGAAAGGTGGAATCAGAAGGGAAGAACGGTTCCGCTTTAGGTCGAGGCGCGAACCTACCCTTGCGGTCCCGATGATCGAACCCGTACCCCTTTTTTGGCTCGGGTAACCCTCGCTTGCTGGTCCCTTCCCCAGCCGGTCTTCCAGGGACCGCCCCGCCGTGAGTCGGCCTGCTGGTTGCGGTGTCCTCAAATAGGGTGGGTTGCTGTTAGGAAGTTGATGGTCCTCCCGGTTGCTTCGGTACGGAGGTTGGGGCGTTCGCTCCCAATGGGCTCGGTTTTTTCCCCATGCCCAAGCTAGTAGCCCTGGCGTTCCCATCCAAGCGCGGAGCTGGATTTCGCCTTGGCAAGAAGGGAAGACTAAGGTGGAAAGGCTCGGGTTTCAGAGGAAGACGAGGCCGCCAAGCTGGTAGTTTCCCCAACACCGCAAGTTCTGGGTGGCTAGGGCTCCATGCCCCAAACCCCTAACGCCTAGAGAGTCCCCACCACTCGTCATGT
Source organism: Zygnema cylindricum (assembly GCA_037447655.1). NCBI lineage: Eukaryota > Viridiplantae > Streptophyta > Zygnematophyceae > Zygnematales > Zygnemataceae > Zygnema > Zygnema cylindricum. The sequence continues at coordinate 105,398 of JBBHKE010000801.1, read as the reverse complement.
GTTTTTAACCAACTGTAGAACGCT